>OZ037780.1:1317500-1772500 GCA_964035525.1 Porites cylindrica | reverse complement strand
ACGATGATATTGTTTAACTGTCTCTACCAAATCCTCGAAAACTGTGCCAGCTTCATAGGCCTGGGTAAAAGAGAGGAAGCAAGCACTATTACATTCTTTGCGTCAATAATACTAATACGGTAACCGAGGTGTAGTTGGATTTCGCATTTTGCTTTTGCAGAAGTTATAGCTGAATTAAATTTCCTGTTTGTGGCGCGTGTGCGTAACTATTGCATGAATTATGCACCAACACCGCCAATATGGAATAGCGATATGTTTTTGTTAGTTTTTCTGGATTTGACCCGGCATGCACAACGTTCAGTATCAATCCTATCGTGTTGCTCTAAGACCCACTTACTGGCCAATAGACACAAACATTGAATTTACTTTTTCAGTCACAATTTGTGAACAAAAAGCAAAGGATTTTGCAAGATTAGCGAGCTCTCAAAATAATCTGCCGTACCGTTGTTTTCATGTTTGATGGTTTGCCGGCTTTCATAACCACTCTCTTCTACGACTTACACCAGTTTCTCTACTTGTCAAGTTCGCTACGTTAGAGTTCGCTTCCTATATACTAGGCTCGCTGCTAATAGTGCAAAACTTGCACTTTTGGAGAGGCAAGCTTAAAAGAAGGAGAAATATAAAAAACATTTTTTTTCTAGAGGGATTAACAAATTATTTTTAATGAATAATTGAAAGTAACGGTAGGAACACACTAGACGACATGTCACTGCAACACGTCGCGGCGGCAAATTACCCCTTGTGTACAGGTCGGGCAAAAAGTTTCTGCAACAAGTTGCGCGATACGTTGCGGCGAGAAATCACGACAAGTCCTTGACTCCGCAACAAAATTTGTCACCGCAACACGTCGCACAAGTTCAATCTGATTTGATTTTGTGTGACTTGCTGCGGAGACAAGGATTTTCACAAAAGTTCTCACACGAAGCGATTTGTCGATGCGACGTGTCGACCCGGCCCGACGGGTTGCTGCAATTTGTCACCAAATGTGTTCCGAACTTAGTGTAGCGAACTAGGAGGTAGCGAATTCGACAAGTAGCGAAACTGGTTGTTATCTCCTCGCTCTACTAAGTACGTAGGAGCCAACGAAAGCTGGGCATAAAATTCTTACGTTTAATACACCGACAAACTGAGCGTCTGACATTTCCTTGACAAAACCGCGACGTTGAAAAACTACCTTTCCAAATGACCAGCTTTGGTCACCAGCTTGGACATTAGAATAGCCACATAACCTACCATAGCAAGTTCCTTCTCGAGGGTATATATCTCATCCACTATCGCTTTCACGGTAAAAAAATCCCCTCCAAGTAAGCGGCCTATATTTCTCATGTAGGTTTTGTACGCCTGTTGAATCTATGAATAAAGTGAGGCAAAAGAAAAGAGATATGTACAGTCACGTTTAAGGCAAACGGCAAACAGCAAACGTGAGATGCAAGTTAAGATTTTCCCAAATTAGGAAATGAACAGATAAAAATTGTCCAATATCTGATAGATGAACATAACAAGAAACAACTTATTCCGGTGTAGAAACACTAAACATCAAACGACAAGTAAACAGAAAATTGGGGTCACCTAATACAATTTCACGCTTCCCGTTGGCGTAAACGTCATCCTAAATCTCTCTATTAAAACTTAGGCTATGCTCACACTATGGCAAATAGCTTTCCGTGACGTCACGAACAGCTTTCCGGTGTAGTATGAACAGAAACGGCTCGGGGCGGCAAAAGTCGTTCACACATATCGATTAGGGACCTTAAGATCCGACGATGGCGACGGCAACGACGACGTCAAAAAGGCAACAAGTTCAATAACCAAAACAACAATTTTGCACGTGCGTCACGCTTTTTTGTATATTTCTTTGCCGTCACTGCACGACTACGACGTGAAAATGCCTAATTTCACGTTTTACAAAGGAAGTGCACAATCGACGACGAAATTTCCTCTCTATTTCTGAACTTGGATATGGTTCTTAGGAATTCAGCTTTAGGAGGGTGCATCTACATTTGACAAAGTTTGTGACTTGGAGTAATCGCGATGACGATTGAAAAAGAGCGAATTCACATTTTCAGCGACGTTTTCCGGCCGTCGCCGTCCTCGGATCTTAAGGTCCCTAAGATCCCTAACAGGGACCTTACGATCTGACAACGGCGACGTCCATGAAAACGTCGCAGAAAAACAGACTTCGCATCCTTTTAAACTTTTTCACGATTATCCCAATTCGCCTTGTTACTTAAAAGAAGGAAAATTTTGGTGGGAGATGAAGAGAGGGGACCGCGCCCGAGTTCAGACAGAGATGGTAGAATTTATCGCCTTGCCGTTCCCGTTCTTAAGTAAACTTAAAATTTGGTCATTTCACGTCGTAGTTTAGCAGGGACAGCAAGGAAATGTACAAAAAAGCGTGATGCACGTGGAGAGTTGTTGTTTTGCTCATTAAACCTATTGCCTTTTTGACGTTCTCCTTGCCGTCGCCGTCGCAGTTTCGTAAGGTCCTTAATATCTTGCCGGCGCGTATGGCCGAGAGGGTTTGGTTTCCAGTCCTCGTTCCTGAGTAGTTATTTAAAGGTCAAATGAACCAAAAAATCGACATTTTTTATTTTAGTTCAATTCTAGTGAAATATGTTTAATATGAACCGAATAAACATACTATGAAGTTTCAGCTCAATTCAAGCAAGCATCTCCGAGATATTCGCAATTAAAAATTGTTATTTTTTTACCCTTATCTTCGTAGAGCGGTCTGAAAAATTGTCGGTAAAAACAGCTTGTGACGTCAATGTTGGTCAGGTGATAAAAAGCGGGAAATTCAAAACAGTGTTTTTCGAGTCGAATTGGTGCAGAAATTGTGGTGATTTGTGCGGCCATAAACCTAGAAACAACAAGCAATTTGTCTTCAAAAGTTGCAAGCTGTGGTTATAACTTTATTATTTAATTTTCTCGCAGAATACATCATAGTAAAACGGACTTTAACGTTAACTTTAACGACGGCATTAATTTCCTTGCACTGTACTGGAAATGTGCGTGCGTAGGTCCGATTTTATTCAAGATGTATTCACAAAATGTGTTCATATAAGGAAGTTTCTGGATATATAAGGTCCGGAGCTCCACTGTGGACTCAAAAACAAAATATCTTTGTATAGTGATTTGCCAAAAGAAATTCACGCTTGCCCACAATGTGTTTGAAGCGAGATTGAACTTTGTCACACTCGAGCTGATATTTTAAAACCCACGCTCGATCGGACACTTGTGCTTCGCAGAACACTAAAATATAAACAAAATCCTCAATGTTGAAGTTTTGGCGTTGATATGTGCGCAGAAAAAGAGTTAATCTTTATCTAGTAAAATCTTCCCCAAAATCGCTTTCAAAGCGACTACAGTTTTTTAAACTTGATCGTTTCGCGCAGATAAAGTTTGCTTGGTGTTGTCAAGTTGAACATGCATGACACCTGTCAAAAACCAAGTAAGATTTCCTTCAAACAAAGTTGAAGTTACATTATTGCAAAAACTTCTTTCCAATTATGTGTAAGATTTAATTACCGACTGAGGTCACTTTAAGGACCATAGACGCCTTTTTGCGACAAGCAAAGAACAATTCCATCATCCATAAATTTCTGCTTAAGTGAACTAAAAAAAGCTTCAATAAGGTTGCAAAACAACAAATTTCCATTCAAAAAACATAAGGCTTAAGGCTCTTATACCCGCCGACAATGAAGAAGTGAATCTTCTGTGCGAAATAACCTACCTAAAGATCTTAAAAGCAAAAGATAAGTTGCAAGCTTCGCACCCAAGCCATGATTCACCATTTAGCTATGTTTAAAAACTGGTCCATGAGAGGGTCTTCATTCAAGCAAATTAAACTCAGCAAATTGAATAATTACAAAGTACAGAGAACTGCACATAAGGGTTTGTTTTGCTCGCTTCAGTCAAATCCAGCTCCAGGGACAATAAACCAGTGATTTGATTTGATTTGACTTTGATCAATCACTTTCAAATTTACATTGTAAAAATTAAAGAAATTCACGAAATGTAAGTTTAGTTTGCTGGTGTTAAATAGCTGTTTCTTTTTTTGCAAATAAAAGTTAATTTAATAGGCCTTCGCAATAGTTGGTCACGTGATCAACTTTCTGTAAACTCGAACGAAATAAAATTAATTGTGGAATCTGAAAGCGCGTATTAAAATTGGGTAACCTGTAACATTTCAGCCGTATATCTGAAAAGCAGCGATTGCAACGGCCGCCGAAAGATTAGAAGTTAGGATTTGTATAAGAAAAAACAACTCTTGCCACCCAGTCAGGGTTGAGTGGTTTCGCATACAAATCCTCGTAAATTTTGAAATCTTTCCCAAGGGTTGATTTCCACTGTCGCCCAACTTTTACGTTTAACGCGCCGTTTACTCGCCGCCTTTCATACGTTTCCTCTAAGTTATTTACGCGCGGAAAATTTACGTGCGTACGCACCGCACGTAAAAATTACGCGACAGTGGAAATCCACCTTAACGCATCACACTACTCAAGT
The DNA here is from genome assembly GCA_964035525.1 of Porites cylindrica. Classification (NCBI taxonomy): domain Eukaryota; kingdom Metazoa; phylum Cnidaria; class Anthozoa; order Scleractinia; family Poritidae; genus Porites; species Porites cylindrica. The sequence goes on along the minus strand of OZ037780.1, from coordinate 1,767,994 downwards.
TTCCTGTTATTAACAGAAGAAAATTTCATCCCTGTAACGCGTCAAGGCGGATATCCAATTTCGCGTAACTTTCACCGGCGTACGCACGTTAATTTAACGCGCGAAAAAAAAATAGAGGCAGTGCATGGAAAATCACGCGTACACGTAAAAGTTGAACTTCGCCCAAATTTCACGTTTAATCGCGGCCTTTCATATATTGCCTCTATTTTATTTACACATGGAAAATTTACGTGCGTACGCACGTGAAAATTTCGCGACAGTGCAAATCCATAGAGAGGAAGATTTAGGATACGGGGAACAAGGTAACTGATTATCAAACTAACCTTTACGTTTTCAGACTTGTTTTTATAGTAACCAGCCATCAATCCTAACTGAGACGGGAGAATCTAAAAACAGCAAGGACAATCAAGTTATTCAGGCTGGTATATCATGAAGATTTAGTAACTGGGTTCTGGCTTAGTAACGTTGGGTGCTTATGGCAGGTAAACCCATCAATCAAAAAGTAACTCTGCAACTCGCATTATCCATCTATAATAATGACGAGCCAATGGCTGAATTGCGGAGGAACCAGAGAGGTGAGATCGGACATCAGCATGTAAAGGTGCATTATGCAGACGCTTCAGTCCATGTTTGCTGTCATCCAAAGACGGCACAAGTCGGATAGACCATGACACCGGGGCATACGTCCCCTACTCTTTACGAACAATGTCACGGGTTCTTTTACGTCCCCTTCCAACTGATGTGTAAGAATGAAGGAGACAAGGCCAAGTCAAGGGTGCCCCCCTGCAAGACTCCTTATTTATTTGAAGCAAGTTTGAGGCGGTGGGAAAATGGAGAAGAGGGTTTATTTGAGGGGGGGGGGGGGGGGGGATACTGAAACATCCAGAAGAAGGTATCAATTCTGCAAAAAGAACTAGAACTGGAATTAGTAAAGTAGCCTGTTCCAGACGTTTAGCAGTAGTGGAGACAGGGCAAGGCGAGCAAAAATGAAGAGGGCATTGGGGAGAGAAAGAGCGAACCTCTCCCCAATTTCCTCTTCTTTTTTTTCGCTCCCTTTATTTTTCGTCTGTGCTCCACTATCTGAACGCCTGAGACAGACTACTGGTGAAGTTAACAATGTCTCGCCATTAATGCAGTCCTCAAGCTGGGGCCTTTGCAGACATTTTTCAGCCCCGCGGGTAGGGTTTTTGTTTGAGTCTGCTGGACCACTATGAAATTCTACTGCTTAGTTACTCCATTCAAAGATTTTCTAACTGACCGAATATGCATGCCTTATTTGTACTTACTTTAAGAATGTGTTTGTTGGAATCATACAAATCTACGGCAACTTCAACCTTCAGTAAGGTTTGAACATTCAGTTCCCGCAGAACTCGTCCCATGAGTTCCTCCGGTGAAATGTTTGATCGGTTCGTGTTATTCACGGCCCATCCTCCGTATTTCTCGATCAAATTTACCAATGGTTCCTTCCCTCGGTTATTAATGGCAGTTGTATTAAGGCAGGAATTGTAGATCTTGATTGTTTTCTTGATGGCCAAACTCTGTAAGTAAATAGAATGACATTAGGTAAGATCATAGTCAGCTTAGCGTTCCAAAGAGAAACGCAAAAGGCAACGAGAACGTCAAAAAAGCAGTAGGTTTAATAAGCAAACCAGGTTTGCACGAGCGGCACACGCTTTCGTACTTTTCGTTGCCGTCACTGCACGACTACAGTACGATGTGAAATTTCCTTATACGAAAAACTCTAGGAGGCTTAGGCCCCGTTCAGCAACACCAATGCGTTTCCGTTTAAAAAAAAACACAGGTAACCCAGGCTCTGTGATAGTACCACAGCACGGTTCCAGTAAAATTACAGTGTCTGTATGGGGTAAAAATACCATCCTAAAATTTCTAGGGAATACTAAATAAAGATCAATGAAACTTACTCTGCAGTTAATTGTTGTTGTCCTTATTGCTCCAACGAAGTTTCGTGATAACTTTGCAGTAATTTGTTCAAATTCACTCTATATACAATAATAATATACAAGGTAGGAAACACGAGATGCCATTTTCGCCGACATGCTCTCATTCAACACAACTTTTTCCACGAAATTCGAACTCCAACAGAAAATAAACATGTCAGGATCGTAGAAATAGGATAGCAGCAGATATAGAAACCAATGAAGCTTTCCCAGATAGAGAAACGAATCCCACAGACTTCGACAAACTCGAACGATATAATCCAAACAGACCGAGAATATGCTCGCCGAAGCAGCCGGGCCAGATCAACGCGCGGCCAAAAAAATGAGGCCTGGGCACTGTACAAAAAATTCCATCCCGGGAATCCTGAGGTGACCTTTCTGGGGACCGATACATCATTTGCCCAAAGTTACCCTACCCTGCTGATAAAATACTTGACAGAAGGCAATTGTTCTTCCTAGCAAACCACAATTCGCCAGAGCAAACCCCGTACACACGCCTAAATTTAAATGGCTAAAAAAAAAATAAAACCAGGATAGTCTGCCGAGTTACAACGCGCCCCATTTCTTTTACTAAGGAAAGCAAATAACGGTAATGAAACTATGAAATAATAACGCAAAATACTTACAAGGTGGGCTAAAAACGAGGTTGAACAATAGGTAGATGATGACTGACATACTGTTGCTGTTAACTCTCGAGCGAAACGATCGTAAATAAACGGTGAAGCTTACAAAATAATGTCAAAAATTATACAGAAAATTCCTGAGACGAATGTGAAAGGCATGTGCACCAGTAAACAAAGAACTAGCACGATTAACGTATTTAGCGATTAATGCGGCCGTAACCCGCCGACTTCTTGTCAATACAACCGGACGTTCTATCAGGTAAATATGTGAACCATCGTGACACTTCTCTTTGAATTTGGTCCTGTTGTACAAATGTCGCAGTAAAAAAATTCACTTATATCTTTTGCTCGTTTTGAGTTTTGTAAATCCTCCTTCGTTGTTATTTCCTTTGCACTTACAACCTTGCCCTATTGATGTTTGATAGACTTTCTGAGGACCAGCGCCAGGCGCTGAATATAGTTCGAGAGGGACATATAATATCTTTATGACAGTATAACAGGCCAGGGTGGTACGGCTAAGAAGAACAATTGCCTTCTATCAAGTATTTTGCAGCAGTGTAGGGTGGCTTTGGGCAAATGATGTATCGGTCCCCAGAAAGGTCACCTCAGGACTCCCGGGATGGAATTTTTTGTACAGTGCCCAGGCCTCATTTTCTTGGCCGCGCGTTGATCTGGCCCGGCTGCTTCGGCAAGCATATTCTCGGTCTGTTTGGATTATATCCTTCGAGTTTGTCAAAGTCTGTGGGATTCATTTCTCTATCTGGGAAAGCTTCATTGGTTTCTCATCTGCTGCTATCCTATTTCTACGATCCTGACATGTTTATTTTCTGTTGGAGTTCGAATTTCGTGGAAAAAGTTGTGTTGAATGAGAGCATGTCGGCGAAAATGGCATCTCGTGTTTCCTACCTTGTATATTATTATTGTATATAGAGTGAATTTGAACAAATTACTGCAAAGTTATCACGAAACTTCGTTGGAGCAATAAGGAAAACAACAATTAACCGCAGAGTAAGTTTCACTGATCTTTATTTAGTATTTCCTAGAAATTTTAGGATGGTATTTTTACCCCATACAAACACTGTAATTTTACTGCAGGAACCTTACTGTGGTACTATCACAGAGCCTAGGTTACCTGTGAAAAAACATACATTTCGATGCGTTTAGGCCTACCGTCCACACTGATACACTGCGCGTTTTTATCGCAAACGCATCGATGTGAAAACGTTCTTAAAAGTGGATCGAAACGAAAACGCATATACATCGTATTAGTGTGGCTTCAAAATGGAAACGATGACCGAAAACACCGCAGGTGCGTGTGTGGCATGCGCATAGAGTTCCAGCTTACGCCACAAAAAGCAATACCGAACGTTTTAGTGAGGACAATCAAAAACGCATGAAAACGGTACCGGTAGTGTGGAAGCGAATTGATCGATCTGTTCTCGGTGACAACGAAAACGCATACCTTTGAAAACACATTAGTGTGCACAGAGCCTTATTCTATATTTGACAAAGTAATCGCTTTGAATTTTGAAAGAATGAGAGTTCACTTTTTTAAGCGACTCTTTCGCCGCCGTCCCTTCGGCTGATCTTCGTCAGATTAGACGCTCAAACTCGGGTCCTTGACCTGACATGATGGATTACTATGCTTGGACGAAGCACAGGCATACCAAGGTCATGGATAGGAACGTGGTACGACTGAACTTCTTTAAAGAGAGGTACGCTCATCTACATGTGTCGACCTTCTCGATCGGTCGATATTTCAGGTAAAATCAATCACAACATACTCGTCAGCGCTCTTCAACTGTTTCGTTGCATGGTGAGAATGGTCCATTACGAGAGATCGACTATAGCCTGTTCACAGACCCTCTATTTTCTCTTTAGAGATTGTCCAGCGCGCGTATGGAATACAAACCGCGGGGGATTTATTGACCGAAAGCGCAAGGGGTTGGTGGTGGGGAAAAGAGAATATAGAAGAAAATCTATTTCTTTTTTTTTTCTCGCGCACTCGCACAGCAACAACAAGTGACACACCAACCTGGGAATAGTTGAACGAAGAATTCTGCAGAGCACTTCTTAAAACCTTCAAGTTCTCGTTGTAGACAATGGTAGAAGAACTAACATAGCTTTCATTAGCTCCAAGCTTGTGACTTTTGAAGAAGCCTCCGCAAGTGTAGGAATAAAAATCATTACATGGATCCACACTTTTGTCCAGCTGATTGGAAATATCTTCAATAACGAACAAAAGTCTCAAATTAGAAAAACGCGAAAGTCACACAGACGCTTTGAACGTTAACCTTGCTCCCAGGGCTTTCACTTTTCCCCCCACTCCAAGCCTGCGAACGCAAACCTATTTCCGGTCGTCCTACGTTCTCAGGCTACCCCCTCCCCTTTTCTCAGCTATAGGTTTAGCCAACAGGGTCTAAAGTGTCTAGTTTCGAAAGCTTCTGTAGAGCGGGGTCGGTTGGGATGTGCGACACAACAGTTTAGTTTTATCGAAAATAAGTTGTTAGAGTAAGTTTTCCGCAATAAAAAGGGTGAAAAGCGGACGTTTTAAGCGCTAAGTAACTCTACAATCTTGGACAACAAGTGTTGAGAATTTTGCACTTTCTTACCCACAGAACGTCTATCCCTTGGATTTGGTACCGCTATGCCCCCTCCTCTCACCCCACCCTAGTCAAAAGTTGTTTAGTCGGGATCAGAAATGATCCAGTCGGACTTCAACATTGTTTTTTGGGGGGAAGGGGGAGTATTTGTAGTTGCCAGTGCTTACAAGAGCTTTATCTTGAACGTAGACATGGTAACGTCCATTTTTCTCAACATTTTTGTCCAAGATTGTAGGCGAATCTAGGCAGATTGTAAAATTAAAAGAGAACGCAACTCTGGAGTGTCTCAGGGGCCTACGAGACAATGAAGAAATGTTACCTATATATAAGGCTTAATAATGATTTGCCTCTATAAATAATGTAACAAATACCACAAACCTTTAGAAATTTCATAGCACAGGGCAGTCTTGCAAATTTTTGGTGCTAGAGGAGAAAACAAAACAAAACGATCACTGTGTGAAGGAATTTTTAAACATCCAAGTACATAACAATCATGCATTGGACCTGTAAGATGCCCGAGAAAACAGCCAACATTCCAAGACGCCACCACTGGTTTCCGGGCAAAATGACGTCTGACAAACGATCGCAAAAATTCCATACTGATGACGCGTCACCACAAAGATCTGGGTATTGCTTTTGATAGCCTGCGTAGCAAGGGGGAGGGGGGGGGGGTAAGAAAGAAAAGAAGGAAGGAGGGAGGAAAAAAAGGAGAGGGGATTGGGGAAAGAAGGAAGGGAACGCCCGCTATAGTAACCCTGTTTTGTTTACCTCTGCGGACACTGGCGTCCGCAAATTCTTATTGCGTTAATCAGACAGTAGAACAAGCTTGTTCAGCAAACCAAACTGGTGATTTCAGTTAGCCAGCGTCGTGTTGTCAAACATTTTCCGAACGATGACTTCTCCGTTAGGATTCAAAATCAATGCCGGTGCCTTAAGCTGAGTGCTTGGCTTTCCCGTAATATCTTTTATACTACAATAATTCAACAAAATATCGGCATCTTATCCAGCGAGTGTAAGTGTTACTTGCTCAGGCGTCTGTGTATAATGTGTTTTAATACCAGCAATTCGCGACTCTACGTCCAACGGGTCATTCACTGTCGAGCTTTCTGCAAAGAAGATCTTTCTAGAATTAACCTTTCCCGGACTTTTTTCTTTCAGCTGTTCACCGTCAGATTCGAGACTTTCTTACATCACTTCTTTCTGGCGTGATAGCAGTGGAAAGCTGTCTTTTGCTGCGATCTTCCACAGCCTCTCGATGCAAATCTTCATCAACAATAGTGTTGCTTACAGCTTTCTCGATGAAACTGTACAGTTGAGCTGCCTTTCTAATTTTGCGACCACAAGATCTGCAGACCTGTTCTGACAAGTTTTCGTTTCTAGTTAATCACAAGCCAATAGAGCCGCAACAATGTGCTAAAATCAGCCCTGCACTTTCAACTCTTCCCGACGGCGAAAATAAATTTTCAAATGAGGCTCGTCCTCCCCCAGAAGTAAAGTTAACTCCACAAAATCTACAACTGCTATTTTTTTTTTAACGTTTGCATTGGGTTTCCGTCCCCTTTTACAAATTTTTGTGGGAGTCGCGGTGCCGACATTCCGTCGCGAAGATTTTCTCAAGTTTTACAGCTACGAAACCGCTTTTGGCGATACATTCCCGCGTGAGGTCATTCACGCAGAAAAGCGTGCGCCTAATTCTGATTGGTCGTTGAAGTGACAGCTGGGATAATTGAAATGAGGGGCGAAGAGCAAAAGACGCGGCTTTTGTAGCAGGTATTCCCTTCTCCTCTTTCTTACACTCTCCCCCGCCCCCCGCCACCACTTTAACGTCTGTTATGCAGGCTATGCTTTCGACTGATCGTGCCGCGTTGGAAATTTTCTTCAGACAATCAGAAGCACTAACGAGATCTGGGTAGTGATGCATCATCAGTATGGAATTTCTGCTCTCATTTCTCAGACTTCATTTCGCAGGGGAGCCACTGGTGGCGTCGTAAAATGTTGGCTGTTTTCTGTTTTCACCAAGGCAACTGAGTTTTGACAGCCATGTTATGCATCGTTTTACCTTGCGCTTTATTTTAACAGCATTAGATTCAAGTTGTTGTAAAGACACGCCTGTGTCTTAGTTTTGTTTCGTTTTATGTTTAGCTATGACCTCTATGTAGATAATAATAAAAATGCGCATTGTTAAATTTAAGTACACATTTTAAATTAACTCCAATAAGAGAGATTTGCAAGGTTTCCGGACTTTTCTCCATGATTCTCAATTCCAGATTGCGTATTCCAAATTCCAGTTCAGCTAAGCGGGCTTAAAGCATTGCGTGAAATAATAAGGACGGAACGGATCGTCAATAACCTGGAATAGATCTTGCCTAAAACGTCAGACACAACTCAACCGAAAAAATTTATACGAGAATTGTTTACAATGAGGGATGTGAATACTAATGAATTTTTAAAACAAATGTGGATATGTGAATAAAACTTCTGTATGTGATGCTTTGACACAATATTGGCTTCCGATGGACAAATCGTGACAAATTCACGATGGCTTCATGTATCTGTCTCGTCTGACTTTCAATAATCATTCAAACCCTACAAAGTCCGCTTCTCTCCGTGCATGTTTATCACGCGTCTGGGGCACAACTCATTTTAATATTTAACAGCGCCTTGTCTAGTTTTAAGCCCATCTGTCTTTGGTTTTTGGAATATAGGAGTGGAGCTGAGCTGAGCTGAGCTGAGCTGAGCTGAACTGAGGTATTTGTAAAATTATTAAAGTCTATCGCATATCGCTGACTTGACATGCAAGCACTTTGATTCTGAAACAGGCGTGAGTATTGCAGGCTTAAGCGCAATTATACTCTGTCGTATGAATATAGTACATGACTTCTCAGCATCTTTAACACTGGCTAACTTTGCTTAAGACAGGTCGGTCATTACCACAAACAGACAAGCTAATATTAATTCATGATACATACGTCTGGTTAGAGTCCACGCAACAGCGAACACTATTCCCGCGATTACAAGGAATATCAGCAGACCCACAAGCAACCGGAGACGATATTTCCCGCAAAACTTGCCAAGCTTGAATCCAACTTCGTCATCAACTAAATCCACAGTATCGTCTGCAGCTGGGCTGCCTAATACAGGCATTTTTGAGTATTGTCTGCCTCAGAATCGTGGAAGGGAAGATGGATAGCCAGTGAGGAGTTCCTTCCCGCTGCAGTTCGAGGTGTAAGCGGAAATTCACGCGATTTTCCCAGAAACCCAGGGACCGGCACGTGTGCTTTCTTGGTAACGAGGCTAACAAACCGGAAATATCTGTCACAAAACACTTGAACACACGGATAACCAAAACAATCTGAACAATTTACTAAAAGAATACTACTCAAGTTAAACTAAGATTACGAAATCGGCCCACCCCCCCGGGCATTTGTCGGGCATTAGCCTGCGAGCAAGCTCTCCGGTGCGTTCTGGCGGCCTTTTCCTCCCTGCCGCCAGAGCGTCCCGGAAAGCTTGCTTGGGCCCGCCCCGCCCAATTACAGTTGTGTGGGGACTTGGGACTCAAGTCCCAAGTCACCACACACGCGTTCCAATGTCCCCGCCCCCATGTCCCCGTCTCAGTTTTACACACAACCTTTCTTTCTTTAGGGCTTTCCAGTCCTGTAACCTTCACAGACATATTCATATGCAAAAGACTGGAAAACACAAGAGATTTGGGTGTACAAGTAAAAAGTTTCGGTCATTGTTCCCAATTCATGCCAGGCTTTAGCGATAGTGAAACAGGGTCAATGCAACGAAACAAAGTTTTTGACAACTCCACGGTTATCAACAAAAGATCGTAATCCTCTTTTGTCCACAGAAGTACATTGTATGAATCATTTCCGAAGATTTTATATACATTCCTCATAAGTTACTAGAAGTATAAATGGAAATTATAATATCTCAAATCTCTGATCCGTTGTGGACGCCTTAATTATTATACCAACAAAAAATGAAACTGAAAATTCATACAGCAGATTTTTTCCATTACACTCACGTTTCTTAGCAATACTCAAAAGCGAATCAATTAAACCGCAGCGCTCTTTTAAAAAGAAGTATTTCCTTCAAACACAGCACTGGAGGGCAAATAGAAGGTATAAGATTTTCAACAACGACTGCCGAATTACCACTTTTTAGTCAAGAAGGTTGTAAAGAAAAACGTAAGCACTGCAGTTTATCATTCTTGTATCTAGACGAAATTATAATTCTCGTGTAAAGTGGCTGTATTATCTACAAATATTATTTGCAACGGACCGCTAAAATAGTTCATAAATGAGGCCAAATTTCTGTTCAGCTTTCTAGCAAAAATAAAGCAGATACAAAGTCATGATCGGATCAGAGGACATTTAAGGCTTGGAGGGAACAACCATTACACGCTGGTATGTACTGCCATAAATGATTTTTCTTAAATTTTCATAAGTCACACTGAGTCGCTCTTTAGATGACACGAGGCTATAAGATAGCGAAGTACATGATTTTGTCTACATACTGTGTACTAAGAAAAACAAACCGCGCACTTAGAGTGTGGCTATACAGTTGGAAAATAACCCATGCCAGATTTCTCTCAAGGTTATCATCACTCCATGCGATGATTATTCTTCACAATCGTGTTCCAGTGAAATTCAAATTGCCGAGACCGGAGGTGACATTGCGCTACCGCTCAAGAATAGAGCACTAGACAGGGTAAAACATTTTAAAAATTTATACTGGAAAGCTATTCCGTGTAATCTAAATCAACGAACGTAGCTCCTCGTGTAAGTTCGTGACATGCAAGTTTCAAACACATTTTCGGGGTAAGTTTAAGTTTCTTAAGTGTAAGGTATAAATGAATCAACAAATTGTCGATCAATACTGTAGCATTGACCCATGAAGGCGAATCAAATAAGGACATTTTATATATCTTATACTTGAAACTAGCCTTTTCGTAACATCGCTACAACATGCACGTCAGTTCAATCTCTACAAACATGCCTCGAGCCCATATTTCAACTTATTTTAAAAACATCGAAATAAGCTAAACACGCACCCACTGGGTTTTTGTATAATCAGAGAAACCAATGAAAGCCCCGAAAAAAGTGGGGAAGGCAGTCTTTGGTCAGTACTGTTGTTAGGTGTCTGAAAATTTGTGGCAGTGGTGCGCCTGGATATCACTTTTTTTTTTAGGGTAAGAGGATTCATCCTTTAAAATCTCTTGTCCCCGACCCCTATGAAAAAGGGAAGAAACTTTGGTTAGTAACATGGGTGTGACGAGTACAAGTGTGTTGATCGATGGTTCAGATAACTAACTATTTGGTCACTTCTCTAAAAACAAATGTTTTACCTCCTGGCTCGACATTAAAGTGACAACCACAAACAAACGAAAGGTGGCAAAGAATTTTCTTTTTCAATTATTTTTCACCCCAAAGGGTATTTCGCCCGCGATATTATCAACTGTATAATTAAAACTCTCTCTAAAGAAGTTTATTGTACTTCAGAAAGAAAATATGCACAATTGTTCTTGATTTATTTATCATTTTTCCTTCATCAGTTCAGTTACAAAAAAGAAGTTTGGAGGTGGAAAAGAATGACTACCTGCTTCTTTGTGCTGTTCTTTGTGGCAAACATTTGTCAGTCTTGCTCCGCTTTCGAAGGTAAGCCAAAGTACTTCCACACCAGCTTCAAATCATTTATAGGAGCTGTTACACGAAACACTTCAAACGTGGTCAATTTGGAGCGGTTCGTCTTCCCGAACTTTCCTGGGAAACATTATCCAAAAAAGAGCAAAGAAAACGCTATGACAACTGACGAGGTAAATAGTCAACAAGAAACCGCAAAGAAAATTGTTCGTTTTTAGCATGTTACCTTTGCGTTTTTTCGGGAACGACCGATGTTACTAAGGCAGATTTTTATGTTACGATCAAATTCACACTTGTTAATGTGAGTGAGTCTCGTCCTAACCAGTCAGTCTTGTGCAAATATATTCCTAATCTTTGACTTTTTTTTCCAAATGTTTTCTTAGCTTGTTCGTCAGACGGTCTACTAAGTTGCCTCTGAAACTTCTCCCTTTAGCAATAGGAGCAATAATCGAGCTGTTTCTGTCTTTGAATGTACTTCAAAGTAATATTTTTCAAATATTATCATACACCGTTTAAAAAACGAGCGGGAGTATATTGTTGCCAAGAGTTTTTTTACACCTGATTTTTACACGACTGCGAGTTTTTTGAACGGTTTCAAAATCTCTGATTTAGGTCAACTCATTTTTGCACTAATATTTAGATTTTCGGTCATTTTGGATTATCAATAAGTTTCTGAATTGGTCTCGCCAACACCACCAAAGAGAAAGAGAAGAAAAAAAGAAAGAAAATTATTTCAACAAAAGGATCAATGCTATTGAAAAGAAACACCGAAAGACCGTCCTCTTCCCCCTGCCATAAATAACGTACAGTATCTCAAGGTTCAGTTTAAAGGACTCTGAGTAATATTGACCGGATTATCATATGTTGGTTATGAAGTCATTCGTCTTCGTTTTACGTACTACAGAAACATCCACGAGTACCTCCACCTCTACCAGTGTCTCCACAAGCTCGTCACTCAGCGTTTCGACGTCGACAAGTGTAAGCACCTCCACATCGACACCTTCGCTGAGTAGCAGTTCTACGAGTACAGAGAGCGGCTCCAGATCAACTTCAACGTCACTCAGCGTTTCGACCTCCACAAGTGTAAGCACCTCTACATCAACACCTTCGCTGAGTAGCAGTTCTACGAGTACAGAGAGCGGCTCCAGATCAACTTCAACGTCACTCAGCGTTTCGACCTCCACAAGTGTAAGCACCTCTACATCAACACCTTCGCTGAGTAGCAGTTCTACGAGTACAGAGAGCGGCTCCAGATCAACTTCAACGTCACTCAGCGTTTCGACCTCCACAAGTGTAAGCACCTCTACATCAACACCTTCGCTGAGTAGCAGTTCTACTAGTACAGAGAGCGGCTCCAGATCAACTTCAACGTCACTCAGCGTTTCGACCTCCACAAGTGTAAGCACCTCTACATCAACACCTTCGCTGAGTAGCAGTTCTACTAGTACAGAGAGCGGCTCCAGATCAACTTCAACGTCACTCAGCGTTTCGACCTCCACAAGTGTAAGCACCTCTACATCAACACCTTCGCTGAGTAGCAGTTCTACTAGTACAGAGAGCGGCTCCAGATCAACTTCAACGTCACTCAGCGTTTCGACCTCTACAAGTGTAAGCACCTCCACATCGACACCTTCGCTGAGTAGCAGTTCTACGAGTACAGAGAGCAGCTCCAGGTCAACTTCACATTCGTCTAGTTGCAGCAGCAGTGTTAGTTTGGATTGGGAAGAATGGAATCTAACACCCAGCTCTTCTACAAGTGTGTCGAGCACATACGAGGACCTCGTGGTCGACGTCGAAACCGAAACTCTCTCTAGTAGCAGCTCCAGATCGGTTTCAGACTCGTCCTCCAGCAGTAGTAGTAGCAGTTTGGATTGGGACGAGTGGAATCCAACACCCAGCTCGTCGACAATTGCCTCTAGCTCTTCCGCGGACATCGATGTCGACATTCTTATTACTTGGATAGCCTCGGAATATGAACGCGGTCTTCTCCGACGGAAAAAGCGTGAAGCAGAAATAGCGAGCCTGCTGGAGAAGAAGATCGTGCCTTACAACAAAAAGCGTTAAAAGGAAGCATTGATCAGAACCTTTTTGGTGACGCGTAGTCTAGCAAATGGTAGTATTAAACCAGCTTTCACATTAAAGATACAAATAGTTTACAAGTTCCAAACGCATCAACGTTCCCTTTACTAACTTGACTCTATAGGAGAGAAGGCGTATACCATCTTATTTAGAAACTTTCATTATCTTATCTCAATATGAATTTTTGGAGAAATACGAGCAACGTTGCCATCTGACAAATCTAACGCCCGAGTTCCCTTTGTGAAAGCTTAGTTGTCGGGCAACGTTTCCGAGTATTTTGTTGACAACGTTGTTGCATTACAAGTTGAGATTTTTTCTTTTTTTCTTGGCGCGTTTCCACGTTCTAGCTCGCGCAACTAAATTTGGTAGTAGTGAGTCGTACACTGTAGGTGTTTATTTGGGTAAACAACACCAGTATCCATTATACAGAAAGCTTCTTCTGAAGCATCGCCTAACGAAATAAGCTTTTTATGAGATCTAGAAAACATTCATTTTTATTTGAAAACTTTAAAAATCTTTATCTAGCTGTACAATCAATCATAACTATTTAGCCACCGAGGAGAGTTGATCTCTGATTTTACCAAGTCCATCTAACATGGTGTCCAGCTTTTCTTTTGTTAGCTCTACGTTCAGGCGGCGTACCGCAGGCATGGCGTTCTGCTCCTTAGCGTTTTCTTGAACCTTGAAAACAATCGGAAACACGAATAAAATTCTGTATGTCCGCAAAACATTTTTGCACAGTTTATCATGAAATAAGTAGCCTGTTGCACTGACCTGTAGTTGCATGATACATGTCGGCATAGACATTCTACCAATAGCGTTCGACGACGTTTTTACATCCACACGCCAATCAAAGTCAATCAGCTTTGGAAGTGAAACTGGAATCGAGAAAATGAGTTAAGAGCAACTACTCAGTAAATGTTTATGCTCCTACATGAGCACGCATGTTTTACTCCTGCACGCGTGCCCTCCATCCCCACGCGTGTCCTACTCTCGCGCGCATATTCCACTTTCGTAGGCCAATCCCGCTCCCGCAGGGGTATTCCGCTCCAAAATGCACATCCAGCTCCCATACTCGTATCCCGCTTCCTCACGCATATTCCGCTCCCGCATGCGTTACCCGCTTATGCCCGCGTATCGCGCGTTCTTGCACGCGTGTCCTTCTTACGCGGGCGTATCCCACTCTCGCACGCCTGTTCTTCTGTTGATCTTGGACCACATCTCAGTGCCTAACTGACGCGCCCATATTAACTGTTTGGGAACCAAAGGCTTAAAGTTTAAGACGTTTACGTTTGAGTACTTTAATACGTTAGTAAGGTTTAGCACAGTCTTGGTCAAAGAAACCAAATGTCACGCCATTTTCAAACACATAACTCACCTTGCTCATTTGTTGCATTTGTTCTCCATACTGGCCTGAAACAATGATTGCAGTTACTTTTACTTCGATTTTAGAAACCAGATCTAATAACTGAAAGCACTCGTAACCTAGGCTGAAAGTCAAGTTTTCAGATGATCTAAACAAATCACCACAACAAAAAGAAAAGTCAAGCTTCTCCACTTTTCATAACACTCATACAGAAACCTAACCAGACACTGACGTTGATGATAAAAGAGATATATGTCCATCAGATTGTGAGCAATCTTTGTTGTTCAAGGTAAATGCACATTAAATTATTAATTCACTTACATAGATTCAGCGATGATCTTTGAAATCAGCTCTCTCAGATTCTTGTGAAAGTTCTCTATCAATTAGCAGAAGAAATAGTCAAGAACAGAGTGCCAAGTTATCCTCTGACAATGCAATTTTTTTACACCCTGAATACTACAACCCTTTTAACAACATAAAATGTCTTGTTTTTCATTCCCCTAAAGTTTTAGTAAGAACTATACTAATAATTATTAACAGATGCAATGACAACAGATGTTGATCTGAGATCTTAGAGTTTTAAACAGTTACATGTAAGGTTTTACACTGTTGTCCACGTGGGGACACTGTTATCAAGGTTTGGGTAACACACACTCAACATATCATACCTGGAAACAGTCCATAGACTGATTTAGGGTCCAAGAGACATTCAAACAAAGCAGCACAAATCACAGAAATTAGACTCTCTAACAGCTGAAAAGTTAAAAAGGAAAGGATATTATTCCTTCATAAATGATGATAGCAAAGTCAGATAAAAAGCAAGACGCCAGATTCTAAGATCAATTTGGAAAAAAATTCGCAAAATGTTTAAATTTCATTTTGTTAAAACCTAAAAAATGAATAGCATTGTGTAAAAGTAGTGTCGAAGACCTTTTATTTATTTCATTTATTCATTCATTTGCTCATTGATTCATTCATTTAAATGGTAACACCACAGGGTTTTGTCAACACATTAATACTTGGAGTGATTATAACCTCTGCATGATATACACGGTGAAGGAATGGAAAGGTTGAAGCTATTTGTTTGTTTCCTTTACCTGCCGTGCTTCATTAAGGCTCACATCGAGAGATTTTGTGACACTCTGAAGTACAGATATTGGCACTGGGATAAAAAAAGAAAAAGATAATCATGTAAGGGTGACCTACATATCAGACAAATGAAGGGATCCCTTCAAATCCATCTGAAGGGATGACTTGTCCCAAGTCATTAAACCTGACTTGTATCAAATAGTAATTTGATTAACATTCTCCCTTCAGTGTTGTTAACCCTACCCATACACATTCTCCAAACTGACCTCCATACATTTCTTGAAAGAATATGTTGAGAGAATTCCATAAAAGATCAATGCATTCTCTCTTTGGTGATCATTTCAACAATTCTCATAACCTAATCTCTTGACAATGTATGGACATTGTAAGGAGAAACTTGATGTTGGTCACCATTGGGACTTAAAGGGTTAAGTAAACCCTCTTTCAAGTAAAAGGCTCAGGTGTGAACAGGGCAAAAGTATTATCCCCCACACTCCATGGGGTGGTGAATGGCTCTAAGGTTCCAGTGTAAAAAGCTTATTGACTTGCTTATCTTTGGTACATTAAATAAATAAAGCCATAACATTACTAACCTTCATCATTTCTGTACCTAAATGCCTCGTGAAAGAGGGTTCGAACAACATCTTTTGACTGGGCCTAGTGTAAAGTGACAACAAAATTAATGGTGTTTAACTTTTGCACTTCCACAGATTATAGTGGAGCCCCATGCATGCACGAACCGTCAACGAGCCGAACCCCATAACTAAAGAAAATTTGCTTATCTACCAGTCCAAGAAATTTTTGTAAGAGACTGTGTGTCCATTTGTCTGTCCACACCACAGGACAACCAATGTGGTCTCACACTTTTAGGCTAGGATGGCAGCCTGCAACCTAATATATTGCACATCCATTTGCCATTTGCCCATCTAATACAACTTGTTTGCCCCCCAAAATTTCGCATAAGCTTTGTTTTTCATTTGTCCTAGGTATTACAGCCATCCCAAGAGAAATAAAAAACAATGCTTATGCAAAATTTGGGGGCGGGGGGAGAGGTGCAAACAAGATGCATTTTGGGATATGTGCAAGTGGTGAATGGTGCAGTCAATTGACAGCTGCCAACAAAGAGTATCCACTGACCAGTATCACAAGACCATATTGGGGGCTCAGGTGTTGACCCATCAAAGTTCTCTGCTGCCAAAATTACTAGTTTTCAACTGATCATGGGCTCAAAACCAAGTGGATTTCTTTGCATCCATGGTTACAAGTTCATTGTTTGATGAAATTATATACATTTATTAACAGAAGCTTCGCTTTTAGCCTTGGCTAAATCAAAATTTATCTCAAGGTAATTATTTCAAACTTGTCAAACATGTGAATCCCTGGTTCCCTATCAAAATTCTGTCAGAAAGAAGGGCTTGAATTATAATTACTGCAGAATGGTTTGTCCTTCCGTCTCCACAAAGGCTGACTGACGAAGAACACCGCCAATGATAGAGAAGTGTCCTTGCAAGTTACCTTGTGTGCAGAGACCCTTCGATCTTCCTAAATAAGTCAGGAAGATTTCCGAATTATCAAGGAAGATCGAAGGGCCTCTGCTTGCAGGGTACTTTCAAGTGATATCACTACTACGATTTTAGCAATTATTTTTGCAAAATTAACAGGAATTTCATTTTAGATGGCAGGTCCACATCAGCCTCTGGTTGACTTTTACCAACCTGCGTTTACAAATAAAGTTATACACATGTATGTATGTATGTATTTTGAAATCTCACTTAGAATCTGCATATTCTTATGTTCTTTTTTCTTTCATAAATGATTCCATCGTCTGATTATTTTTCTTACCTTAAGCAAAAGATTTAGAGGGTGGAAGACTTCTTCGTCCAAAACGACCGCCATCTTGACAACAGTTTCTCCTCGGGGAGGGGTGAGTCTAGTTCAAAAATACCCCCGCAAAAATTACCTAAGTAAACACAAAGATGCCTTTGCAAAATAGAGATTTTACTCATATGAATCTACATAGCCATAACGAGACATGTTTTGAGGGAACGTTTTGGTAGATAATTGAAAGTAAAATTAATTTATCCCCTGCAGGTCCCGAAGGGGATATTTTTGCTATGCCTTAGTAACCATGCGACGATAAAGATTTCCGCTACACAGTCGCACGTACGAGGGTGACTTTCCAAGAAATGAGTCGTTTTATAACGCGAAATGCTCTCCTCTCGAAAAACATTTTACTCTGCCCGAGGAAACTTTACCCCACGGCACGGAGACTCATGGAAATTGACAGTTCACAGGCGAAATTTTTGGAGGAACCTCTCATTATGGTTGACGAAGCCGATGCGGTGAAAGGTTACGAGACAAAAAGGGATTGTCATCTAAAGGCAAATATCATCGAACATGGGATGCTACATCGGGCATTCAGTGTTTTTCTGTTTAATGGCAAGAGAGAATTATTGATGCAACAAAGATCAGACAAAAAGATCACATTTCCTGGTTATATTACAAATACATGCTGCAGTCATCCGCTTCATAATGATGAAGAAATGGAAGAATATGGAAATATTGGTGTTAGAAAAGCTGCTAAGAGAAGACTCTCTTACGAGCTGGGAATTCCAGGTGTGTGAGTATAAGTGGGTGGGTTGTGGAAATGACTACCTCCACTAATTTTACTAACTTCATTTCATTTCTGCAAACTCTCCTTCCCCGCACCCCCCCCCCCCTCCCCCCTTACAATCCCAAAGATGGCCTGAATGTTTGTCGGTGCCCTTTGTAAAAGAACAGCTTAAGGGTTGATTTCTCTGTCTGCCTGCCTGTCTACTGGATTTACATAGTTGCAGTCTATTGTTTAACATCAGACTGGGAGTTAGTTGTGTCAAATTGCATTGTGGAACTGTTTTGGGACACTGCTTTTATTGCCTATTTCAAAATCGGGAAGAAACTTACTTTATAAAACAGTGCTGCAGTGTTTCAGTATTCAAATATATAACACTAGCCCAGTCTAAAGTGCAACCTGAAATGGCCAATCATTAAACAAATTTCTCTTAAAGGGAGTAACCAGTAGAAGTAGGGTTAGGTTGTTCACTACTGTTGTTTCCACGATTTTTCTCATAATTATTATCTTTCATCCACCATCATCACCATAATCAATCTTTACTTGTCATTCCATCTGTTGCTGCTTAGGTGCATGCCTAGGTGTGAGCAAAAGACCAACATTATTTTTGTAGCAATATTAAATTATTCCCAGCCTGATAGTTTAAATAATTTATGTCAAATTTAACAAATTCTTGATAAATTATGCCATTTCATTTCTCTTCCTTGCAGATGATGAAATATCAGTAGATGATTTGCGATTCCTCACCAGGATTCACTACAGAGCAGGTTCAGACAAAATTTGGGGAGAACATGAAATGGACTATGTACTGTTCATGCAAAAAGAAGTAACACTGCAGCCAAATGTTAACGAAGTCAAAGACTGTTGGTATGCTTCACAGACCCAGATCAAGGAACTTCTGCAAAAATCCTCTGAAGACCCAAACACCTTAGTGACACCGTGGTTTAAATTGATTGCTGATCACTTTTTATTTAAATGGTGGGCAAGCTTGAATGACTTGTCTCGCTTTGAAAATGACAGAGAAATTCACAGGATGCCAGGAATACCAACCTAGGTTGGAACCGTGAGTTTTCAGGAAAAAAAGAAGACATTCACAGGGACTTTATATCAGAGTGTTTTTGCTGGCAATGCGGAAAGATGCAGCAATCATTTCTACATGGCCACTAATAGCAGTGCTCTATTTATTTTATCTAAGCAAATCAACTGAGGATTAGCTCAGATGTGAGTTTGTGTTACATTAATTTTGATGTTTGAGAATATAAATTGAATACCACAAAGTAGGTGAAATCCTGCAAAGCAAGATACCTGTGATTTATTTCAGTTAAATATTATGCACTGTGAATAAGAGCTTATTGCCAGGTAAGAGTCTTTCTCAAATTTTCAAACTCATAATAATGCCATTGGCTGCTGATACACTTTATTTCACCAGATAACAGACTTTAAACTTGATAGTCATGGTTAGATATGATTAAAATATCTATTTGTACAAGATATTAAATTTTGTCATTACTTGGGCTACCCCAACAGTGATACAGTATATCTTCATAAAAGTATTTTTACTGTCATTAAATTTCAGAAGAAGTTACACATTGTATTTTAAGATTATTAGAATAAATAATATTCAGCTAAAAAGTGATTTTTTTTATAATGGGTTGTATTTTGGGGGTCAAAATTCTTCCAGAATTTTTTTTGGAGAGGTAACTAGTATCTTTCTTAAAACCTAAAAAGGAGGTGGGTGCAAATGGATATCAAAAAATGAATATTATAAATACATTGTACAATACATTCTTCTTACTACAGCTCTACAGGAGTAACTTAGCTATCATGTCCCAGTTGTTCAAACAATGGATAGTACTATCCACCAGATAAACCATTATCCACCAAATAAGTGTTAGTATGCTATCCACTGGATAGAGACCTGTAGTACCTGTGAATAGCATTATTCACCTTTAGAACAACTCAACCCAGATGCATAAGTATGTAATGTAAGTCCCAAAAGCTTGTAGATCTCAAGGTCTCTAAAGGAATGATAAAACTATAGAAGATACAGTAACTAATGATAACACTTTTTTTCAAAGTACTCTATATAGATTTTGTCAGTTATGTAAAATGATATCATACATGTTTTGCTAAAAGCAACTGAAAACAGTTATTTTGAGTTTGACTTTTAAGGAGCTCTCTCCTCTGCAGGTGAATCTGCCTCTGAGTGAAGTGGTGGCCACTGCCTGATTCTCCTTTTTGGGGGGCAGGCAGGGGGAGCTGCACCTTTGCTCACTTCACATTGTGGAAATCTAATAATATCCCATTCAACGTTTACAGGGGAGAGAGTTGAAGAGGTTTTGGAATAAGGCCTTAACTGACTACTAAACTTCAGTGTACTATTAAAAGAGTCTTATGATTCACAAGCTTAATATTATACAAGGCAACTGGACGGACTTCATCAGTGGTCACCAGGCACCCAACAGGTTATTTTTATACTTGCAATGAATTAATTCAGTTAAAAAAAATATTTCTTGGACCAAAACTTATTTTCTTTTCATGACTCTTTAATAAGGTGGATAAGCACTGCCCTGAATACCAGAGTTATATATCAGTGCTTGAAAAATGCACTTAACCAAAAAAAGCAAAATTATACTGGTGGCGTAACACCGAGAAAATCATTCTG
Source organism: Porites cylindrica (assembly GCA_964035525.1). Lineage (NCBI taxonomy): Eukaryota > Metazoa > Cnidaria > Anthozoa > Scleractinia > Poritidae > Porites > Porites cylindrica. The sequence goes on along the minus strand of OZ037780.1, from coordinate 1,747,352 downwards.
AGGAAACTGAAACCTGTGTATATTAAGCAGACACCTGGCTGTCCGCTTAATACAATAAACTATTCACACATTTGACTGTAACTTCTCAAACTCATCGATAATTCATAAAGAAAATACAAAGGAAATTAATGTTTAACGAGTGTTGAGAAATCAGATGAAAAGCTGCTCTGACATTTTGCATCCCTTAATTTCGCCTTGTAAAATCATTTTATTTGAGAAGTAATATCAAGCATTTGACACAGTGTTTCATCACCAGATGAAAAACCTCAAAGTTTCTCAAAAATACTCTGCTGCATGTCATTCTTTTAACTTTCTTCTCAGCGTTTCATGTGGTGATGAAACACTGCATCTCATGCTGGATATATTACATACACTGTACATACATACAAACAGTAATATACACTGTATATTAAACCGTGCATTGAATAGTCTAGCCCTGTGCAAAGATCAGATTCCAAGGTTTTACAATTTCACTTTTTTCCTGTCACTATGCTTTAGTTGTTTCCAGGGATTCGTTGTACTTTGACTCATCTTCTACTTTTAATGCTGCCCACTTGTTTGGAATACCAATCTTGTTCCATGAGTTAGCAAACTCTACAAACTTGTCCCAAAAGTCTGCCTTTGTTGTGTTTTCAAAATATCCATTTTCACAGGCAAATTTGCGCTACAGGTGTGAGCAAGAAATATTCCATTAGATGTTAAGCATTGATAAAACGCAAAAGAAAAAATTTGATCCTTGTAATGTGTACTAGGGAATGAGTTAAGGAAAGTTTGAAAGTTTCCATTTTCAAATGCAGAACTCTTCCTTGTAGTTTAAGTGATTTTCCTGAGACATTGATAATAAAGGCAAAACTGTACTTGTGTTTCACTAATTTTTTCAACAGTAAGAAAACAAGTTTTACCAGTAGCATTGCAGTTTTAGCAGCATTTTTCATGTCTTCCTCCTTGCTCTTGAATGGTGCATACAGTTTAGCTGTAAACTCAGATATATTCAAGTGGTTCAACTTCCTGTTGAGTACCTGAATCCAAAGCACATGAAGAGAAAATTAAAAATAACTGTCATTTTTTTCTAATGCATGAAAAAGCTCCAAAAATAAACATACATGTACGTGTAGACAACTACTGACAGAAAAACAATGAAGTCGTCATCATGTGCAGACATTGCAGCACCTGGTTGTAGGAACATTGAATGCAAAAGAGAGAGAAACAAAAAATATCAAGAGCTTGCGAGGGGAAATACCCAAGTAGGCTTTGGATCACAAAGAAGAAAAGCAGGGTTGTCAAAAGTATCCGGCTGCCAGCGAAAATTGCTGCCTACTTGGTTAGTATCAGCTGGCTACCTTGCTTGGCATTTCTTTATGGATGGCGTTTTTTAAATAAAATATCACTGGACTCGCCACTTACTTTGACAACTCAGCTGTCTACTTCAAAACTTTCTGACAACCCTGAGAAAAGTCACTTGAAGGAAACAGGAATTCCATACAGAGTCAAAACTTTACAAAAGTCTGCATTTCTAGGAATGGCCACCATTTTGAGAAAGGTCCTTGTAGTCTTAAGTCTCAGGACAGGACAGGACTACAAGTGGGAATTTTATTATTTCCAGCGCAATGAAAACCTGTGCAAATTAAGGAGATGATGATGATGTTGATCATGATGATTGTACATAATTATGTTGTATCTTTCACAAATATTAGTTCTTAGAACCTTTTTTCTGATATCCGCTCTCCATAATGTATATTTTTCTTTGCAGTATGAAACACAACTTGTCACATGGTGGGCATCAACCTTTTCTGTTCCTCCTAATAAGGTTGCTATCTCTTCCTGAAAACAAAAGGGCCAATAAATAAGGAGAAATATACAGAAATATCGGCTGGTAGTATAAGTATATATTCAATCAGTCAGCTCTCATATTTTGCTTGCCCAAGACCAGTGTGTTTCCTTTTGTAAGATAATAGGGACCTTAAGCAACGACAACGACGAAGACAGTGAAAACGTTGCTAAAAAAATGAATTTGCATTCTTTCGGACTTAATCGCATCTATTTGGACCCACTCAATATGTCAAATTATGCAGGCGACTATTCCTGGAATTGAATTCTTACGGATTTTATTCAAGTTAAAAGAGAGGAAGGAAAATTTGTCGTTGTATGTCCACGTCGTCCATAAAATGTGCTGCGGAACTTGGACTCTTTTATGTAAAAGCACTTTCTCCATGACTGCAACCCTTTTGTTATAATATTAATTAATTAACATTTGTTTATTTTTTCCTTAGTGTATTTATTAATTTATTTACTATTTTTGAGACCCCCCACAAGAATAGATCTTCATTTTTGAAGGAGGTGGGGTTCCGTGGAAGAAGAAGAAGAAATACCTTTAATTTTTCCAAAGCCCCTTGGACAAGCCATGGTCCATGAGTAACAAATACCTCCTTTGCTTTAAGCACCAGTTCTCGCTGTTAAACAAAAGTCGTAAGTAAGACATCAAAAAGTATGAAAGAACACAGTTGCCTAATTTTCCTTGGTTACATGCACAAAAAAAAATAATGTGTAAAAGCATTCATTGTTAAAATAATATTATTGTGTTACAGTATCTCATTACAAAGTATTTTCCCGCGATCTTGGGAAGTTCTCTCACTGGTCACCCAACAGTAGAAATTGTTTGGATCATCTCTGATTGGCTGTTACCAAGGATCACAAGGAATAGTTTATATAGGATGAACTGCAGCAAGGTTGTGCAGTAATGGATCAAAACATTAAATCATTATAATGCCTAAAACCTTATTTCTCTTTCGAGAGGCTACCATGGCCACCTTTTCTTTCCCAGGAAATTTGTTCAGAAACACAGTGCAGCTGCCAAACTTCAACTCTGTTGATCAATATTACTACACCCCAACTTATCCCTAAGGATTATCCAACTGTTGATCCTTCATAATTACTTGAATGGGCCATCATGCACACCATACTATACCTCAAAACCACATGTTTTGACTGTAAAGGGAATCTTTCTTTGACATTGTACTTGTTGTTTCAACTCATGCAGTTCAGTCAGTGCTTGACGAAGGAGAACTGCATTTTCTTGGGTCTGTCTCACCAACTCATTGAGCAGCTTTTCTAAAACATGTGATAATGATGATGATAATGATAATTATTATTGGATGAGCTGGTTTTTGTGATATCCATAATAATCAAAGTCCAGGGAAGTGTTATCAGCTGAGCCTGAAAGCCAAGGCTGATAACACTTACTGAGTTTGTTATTCCGGATATCACAAGAACTGAATGTATACAATAATAATAATTCTCTTATAATAATACATTGTTTTGAAGAAAACAACAACAAACACACTGTGGCAAGCAACCAGAATTGATGTTGTTATTGGAAATCATGCATTGCACATGCAACCTACAGATTAGTCAGTTATCTACTAGCAGCTAACTAATCTGTAGGTTACACTGATTTCCAAAATTAGCTGGAAAGTAGGCTGTTAGCCAATGAGAAGAAAGATAATGAGTACAATGTATAATAATGATTATTATTATTATTATTATTGTCATTGAAGATTATACAAGAAAAGTATACCCTACAACTTCTTCTGACTCAAATACATGAGATTTTTGTCTTGTCATGACCAGAATTTCCAAAAAAATCAGAGCAAAGACTTTCTGAACACTTCCAAACATTGCACAAAATCACTTTAACAACCTTTGATCACTTCAAATGCTATTTCAAAGGCAACAAGTTTAGTGTTACATGCAGGGCATGAAATGAACATTAAGCACATTTGAGAGTTAAGTGTGAGAAATTGTCCTTGATATGCAAGATCAATGTCTTCATAAGTCCACAGGCGTGAGACTGACACATAATGCATGAGAGTTACAAGTAACAGCTGGCATAGTACAGTATATAATGTGACCCTCACTGTTATACATTTTACATCATAATTCCCATTTCTGAAACCTTTGGTTTCTTAAATCTCCTAATGTAGTTAATGCCAGGTAAGAGGTGACAAACAGTTATTTTTACATAGTAGCACAGCTTACCTGTAGAGGGAATTGCAGCTGCTATCAGGGTGAACTGCTGGCTAGCATTAGAAGAACTTGAGGGAACGTCAATGGATGCTGATCCATTTAAGACACTTGAGCTATCACCTAATTCTCCAGCAGCTAATGGACATGTTCCCTACAATGAAGATATTGATGAATTGAAGGCAATAATTTCTCTTGGGTTCAGTATCTGAAATGATTCAGCAGCCCAAATTCATGTTACAAGAGAGCAGTGTGCTGATATTATTGTTATGCCTGCAATCCAGGCAATTATTTAATGTCTACATCTAGGTAAAATTTTTGTACATAATTCATGCAGTCTTTTACTTTATGCAAATCACCGCTTTTGAAAACTCTTTGTCCGGACTTGAGTCTAGACTTGGGTCTGCCTGTGGTAAAACTATAATATATAATAATAAATTAGAAACATATGTGTACTGCAGAATTATTATGATATTTTAACACTAGAGCCAACCTGATAAAATCTTGGGGATACTATAAAAGGGGTGTTTGGGGGTTGAGGTTTGGAGGGGCTGTAATTACTGTCAATCTGTTGCCATGTGAATGATGTGAACTAGAAATTGGCTACAGAAGAAACCACCATGTCTCTAAAGCCTGGTTCACCCTTGTGACTTAATGACATAAGCCGAACAGTATAAGAAGGTGGTTATGTAACGTTGTTATGTTTGTAGTGTGAACAATGATGTTGACATAACAACATATTACAACATAACAACAAAAGAAATAAATTTGATTATGTCAATGTTATGTTTATGTCCATGATTCTGTCCTTATGTTTTCGTTAGACCCGGTAAAAATAAGTGTGAACAACCTTCGACATAATGACATAACAAAGAACAAAACAGAGCATATTGAAACTATCAAATGTAGTCTTCCTCAAGCATGATTCTCAATGTGCCAGCTTCAGGGGAGGATATTGTTAGTGGAGATGTTGCAGTTGATGGGATTGATGAACTGCAATCAGAAACAGTTCAGAAATACCCTGTCTGTTATGAAAAACCCTTTCCCCACAAAACGAAAAATAATCCACGAAAAATAAAAAATAAAAAAAATAAAACAGTGAAAGCCATCAAAATGTTTTGAAGCTTTCGTTGGTGTTGTCTTCTCTGTAAACTTGAAACAAAGACAAATGCAACAAGTAGAGTCTTCTCTGCCATCTATTTTGTTTTACTTACGTTTATGTCATTATGTTGTTGTTCACATTGCCAACATAAGCTCCTTATAAGTTAATGTGTCATTGTGTCCCAAGTGTGAATCTAAGAGGGGTAGTGGTTTAACTGCCCAGTTGGCAAAGAGTTTAGGGTTAATCAATTCATTAAGATTGCCATGATTAGAAATGCAATGGCACATAATTGAGCATAAGAAATTAATGCAATGAAGGTTTTTGAAACCAATAATGTAAAGGTTAATTCATTTCCTTTGTCTCAGATTGTATAGTCAATCTCTTAACTGTTTCAGTCCCTAGTTGAACATTGAGACTCAATAAAGACAGGAATAATAAATTCCTGTCTTTATCGAGTCTCAATGTTCAACAGAGTTCAACCATCAATTGAAGACTATTAACACAATTTTCACCCGGCCGGGTTTGCTGAATGTAGCATTCTCCTCTGCCCATCCCGATTAATTAAGCGAACAAAATCAAACTACAACACCCCAAATTAAAGGACATTAATTTTCTGTTCCCATTAAGTTTACATTTTATATTATGTATGATTATCGTTTTAAAAATCATGATGCTAAAAGCATGATTGCTCTGATCTAGAAACTACTGGACTGTTTGGTGATTACAGATCGACCTACATCTGCGGATGCCTTGGATCTCTGCTTTCGATCTCGCACTGGACATCATAATTTTGCTCAGCTGTTTTGCCAGAGATGAACCCAAAACATCTAAAATCATGTGCCGTGTCCGCGTGCACTTAAAACGACCACCATTCACGAACTAAAGCAACCACGTACAGCATTTACAAGGTTGAGCGTGTTTTTTACGAAACGTTGAAAACCCTGTAAAGCCGTATTTGTCGGATGTTGGTTGGCAAGGGCAGTGGTACTTGAGAACGATATGGGAGCCATATTGGCGAAACCACGATCCGTATGTCAAAAGACAACCAAAAAATATTCTCAAGGGAAGTCTACTTTACCTCCGATTTGCTTGCTAATTCTACCTTGTCTTCATCGAAGATTAAAGTCGTCATTTTTGTGTTAAAATCGAGAAATCACTCCTGAAAAATCACAAAGATTATTCTGAACAGGGGTTTGATTTTGTGGTGAAAAGGCATTGGAAGCAAGGTCGGCGAATGTTCGGGAGCTGTCGGAACCAAGCGAGGAAGACCGAGGATCTTGGATCTGGCTCATCGATACGAAGCCTGGGTACTAGATGATCCCCTGCAAGCGTTCAAAATGGCGGCGGTAAGTAACCATGTGCATAACTAGAAAATGCCTTCTTTTCCTTCCGAAAATGGGCTCTGTTTCATTATTTGTATTAGTCAATGTTTCCTTACGAAACGGCTTCCTTTCATCATGTTATCAGTATAAAACCATGCCATGGAAAACGACGCGCTTCCAACTTCTGCATGATCATGCATGTTTCAGTCTGCTGTCATAATCTTCATGAAACAGCGTATAGTATTGTCTACCCGACTATTTCTTCACCCATCTTCGTTTATCAAGTGTAATTTACTTGATTCTGACTACATGACGATCTGTTTCAAACTGTAAGCATGTGTAAAATATCCTTGCTGATGATTACCTTTTTTTAATTTTATGAGCAAACAGACTTACTTATTGTAACCATGGTAAATTAAACGTTGAAGCCTGTTTCTTCACTACAATGTTCTTTCCTCACAAGTCATTTCGTTTCAACAGTAGTCATGTAACCTTTGATAATTTTCTGGTCCATTGATATGTTTGTGTGAAGCATTCGTGGTTTTAGTGTTAGGTATATTTTAAATTTCCAACCTACCAAACAGGCCTCTTATCTTCTGACTAAGGTGCTGTTTTATTACATGGAGGGAGGAGGATCCTTGCACCAGGAATATTCTGGAAGGCAGATCATCCTATTGCCATAGGTTTTCTGTATGCAGTTTACATGCAAAGGGTTTTACTTGTCCCTAGCGCTAGGATCTTCCCAGTACTAGGATCCTTCCTAACTGAAAGGTAGGAACAACCCAGTAGTAGGAAGATCCTAGTTCCATATAAATGGGCTTCACTAGGAAAATGATAGTACTAGGGACAAACAAAACATAAATAGTAGGTCATTCATTGGGTAATCATGGCAAGGTTGACCATTTCATTTGGCATTAGCACAAGCTGATAATTGTGATAACTCTGCTGAAAGGGAGTTATTAACGCTAGTGAAGAGAGCAGAAGGGTCCTTTTGTCACCTGTCATCATTAATTCCTTCTCTATTTGAGCACCACACGGACCAAAATTTCTGCCTGTAAACCTAAAAAGTCGTTCTTCCTCCTAGGATCTTCCTGGTAATAGGATCTTCCTCCCTCCATGTACACAACTCATTAATCATATCGTAAAATTCCGAAAATAAGCCCCTTCATGTATAAGCCCCTCCAAATGTAAGCTGTCCAAACTCCTAATGCAAAAAACCCTCTGTTAAATCGCCCCTCCAAAATAAGCTCCCTGGGGGGCTTGTACTTGGAAATTGCTCTCAAATACAAAGTAAAACAAAGAAAAACGGTAAATTTCCTTTCAAAAATAAGGCTAGTCCAATCGATTTTTAAACACAAATTTCCCTCCGTACATAAGCCCCCCCCAAAAGAGCCTTTAAAAAATATAAGCCCTGAGGATTATTTTCGGAATTTTACAGTAAATTAAGACATGCAGTTTTGAACCTCGACAAGCAAAATGTAAGAACAGCTTGTTCTGTTATACGGTCTAATCTCCACAAACAGCCAACTCTCCACAATGGCCACCTCTCTACAATGGCCACTTTTTATGGCAGGCAGTCCACACATTGACTCTTGTTTAAACCTATCTACAATGGCTACCTCCCCACAACACCCACTTTCTTCTTTCCCCAAGGTGGCCTTTGTGGAGAGATTCAACTATATGTATGTTATATCAGCAGGGACTGTACTGAACTTCCAGGCCAAGCTAATATTAAGGGTTATTAACTGTTTAGTGTAGTATAGGGTGTAGATATATGTGTGGAAGAGTTTTGGTCTAGAGAAGGGTATCTAGTAACAAAAATGACCAGTGGTAATAATAAAAGGTGTAGTCTACAGCAGGAATTGAAACTTGGATATTGATCTGCTCTCTGATGTAGGATATTGAGAATTTTAGTGTTTAGTCTAAAATAGAGCTTAATTTAAAGAAACGCTGAACATTGTCTTCTCTATTGTGTGATTATCTTTGTACATGTAGGCTGCAGCACAGAAAGTTCAAGAAGTCAGAGACATCACAAGAATTGAAAGAATAGGTCAGTAAGTTAAAGAATTGATTCAATTAAAAGCGAGGGGTTAAAACAAGTTATATACCACAGGGGATGTCTTACTCAATGAGATTAGAAAATCACTAAGTTATAAACTCATTTCAGTTCTTTATTTTTTATTGCTCATAGGAGCTCACTCTCATATTCGTGGGCTTGGCTTAGATGATGCACTGGAAGCTAGACAAGTAAGGAGAATGTTTTTTCCCTTGTTTTAATTATTGTGAGTACAGCAATGTATGTGTGCATGTACAGTTTGTAAATTGCCTTCATGAACCCAAGGCTGTAATGCCAAACAAATTTGGCATTACTATTTTTCTCAGTCTAAACTACATAATTATGTAATAAACTATGACAATCCAAAGCTCTAGATTTTTGTTTGCAAAATTTTGATCAGTAATTTTTACAGGTACTGAGAGTCTTCACATGAGAATTCTTAATTGAGTTACAATTTCTCTGTAGGTTTCTCAGGGAATGGTTGGTCAGGTTGCAGCCAGAAGGGCAGCTGGTGTTATTTTAGAAATGATCAAGGTACTTGATTGTACATGTAGTATTTTTTATCATTGTTACTTACAAAGCAAGACCAAGTTAAAGTAACTAACAAAGTAGCTTACTGTAATGCCATTTTAAAGTAAAAAAGACTGTAAGTAACAAATCATGTCAAGTTATATAAAGAAACTTGAAACTATTACTGGGCTTTTCACAAACATGCGAACTCTAAAGTTCAAAAGCCGCCTTCACAACTGTGTTTTTCGCTGCTGTCAATCATAATTACGATCACAAGCAACAAACCTTGAAACACAGAAACACACAAAACGGATAGAAATCCACCAATCACAAATCACAAACCTTGACCTTTTGAACCCATTAAAGTAAAGCCTTGTTTCCTAAGAGGTCCGTTAAGATGATTGACGGCAGCGAAAAACGCAATCGTCAGTTGGCTTTTGTACTTCAGAATTTGCCTGTTTGTGAAAAGCGCAGTAATAAATGTTTTCACATAATAATCATTATATTCGTGAGAATGGCATTACAGTGGTGCTTGTACATGTTGACTTTTTAGTCTTGAATGTATTTTTACCATTGTTACTATTATGTAGATGTATATATATATATATACTCTCGGTGTTCAACTGGTAACCAGTTTCCTTCCCTGTCTAAGTCACATCCTGCAACCTATTATTATTGTTATTATTATTATTATTATTATTATTGCGGGTAACAAGAGGAGCCAGCAATCCTAATCTCCAGGTTGTTATTACGCATGCGTCGCATGTATGTAGCCAGCATTTGTTAGGACTTCCACTAAGAATGAATGGAATGCACATTTGGACCTTCTATCACTGGTAATCTGATCAGGCATGTTTTGGCCATCTGTCACGTGAAACTTATGCAAAGCACAGGACTGGAGCAAAAGCGTTTTGACCTTTGATCATTGTCGCCCACACTCCGTAACTTTTGTTTATTACTAGTTATTAATATTAATTTGTGTTTCCTTAGGAAGGCAAGATTGCAGGAAGAGCAGTTTTGATTGCAGGACAGCCTGGCACTGGAAAAACAGCTATTGCTATGGGTAAAGTGAAGTTTGTCATTGTCTCTTATGAAATTATTGCTAAGCAACTTACAAAATGGAGATGACAATTGTAAAGAAAACTACCACATCAAAAGACTGATACAGGTTCATCTCTTTTACTACTAAGACTGACCAAAGGAGAAAAATCCCAAAAAAAAAATACATTTAAAAAACACTTATAATGAAAAATATGCTTTGCAAAAGGTCTGTGAAAGCAGTGTCATTTGAATGGTTACAGGATTTCGTCTACAGATTTAGAAGTTAGAGTCACTGTGCTAAATAATCTCTCAATAATGTGGTCAAGAAATGAAAAGTTTAAAGAGCAAAACAACAACTCCATATGTATCACTGACACTAGCCTGAAAAATTATTACAGTTCTTCTGCAATTTAAATTCCCCAAAAAACTTCACTTGCCTGTCAGGCAAGTTAAGAACAGGATTCATTATCCTGATAGCAAAATCCACAAGCCCTGGGCTATCAGACACTACTTATTTGCATGCTGCTTTGTGCATGATCTCTGTCGTTTATCGACACCTTACTTTTCTTTTCTTTGTGTCATGTTTGACAATGTTTGCTGCAGGCATGGCTCAGTCACTTGGACCAGACACTCCATTTACATCCTTAGCAGGCAGTGAAATATACTCACTGGAGATGAGCAAAACAGAAGCTCTTACACAAGCTTTTAGAAGGTCAATTGGTGTTCGAATAAAGTAAGTTTGTATCAGTGGAAACACTGTAGTCTTCTTTGATGAGAAAATTGCAAAATCTCAAAAAATTTCTGTTTAATAGATAATCATGTCTTCACAAGGTTAGACTTTGCAGAACTGCTGTTGACATCTATCATTTATAATAATTTTTGAGGTATATATCATATTTCCTTTGATAATGGTGATGATGATGGTGTGGTTAAAGCCTATTTCTTTTTCCAGGGAGGAAACTGAGATCATAGAAGGTGAAGTTGTAGAAATACAAATTGACAGGCCTGCAAGTGGAACAGTGAGTTAATTTAACTGATGATGAGGGTGTTATTTCTGCATATTGTTGAATGGTATCTTCTCATTTTTAAGGTTGCATTTGCACTGAAATTTTCATTTTTCTTAATATTATTCATTAGGGAGCAAAAGTTGGTAAACTAACACTGAAAACAACTGAGATGGAAACTGTTTATGATCTGGGAACAAAGATGATAGAATCACTTACAAAAGAGAAAGTGCAAGCAGGGTAAGAATTTAGTCAGTAATTTAATGATATTAAAGAGTCAACTTTCTCTATGGCCAAAAATTTGGTTTTATTAGTGTGTTGTTAATTGGCCACCAAAGAAAGATCAAGAAATTATTTGAGCACCGTTGTTCCTCCAGAATTTTTTCTAGGGGAACCCATTGGCCTCTTTTCCTGAAAAGTAAGGGCCGTATGGAAACTAAAGGGGACCAAGGTAATCTGGTCCTTGAGTTCTCTGTTACTCTATGAAAGTTGTTTTTTTCTGTCAAGATGGCAGTCACATACCTCTATCCCTCAGATGTGCATGACTGCTTAAGGTACAAACTGTAAAATGACAAGTCATGCGTGCAAGTTGCTTTCAAACAATAACTGTTCTTGTACAGAAACTGCAGTTACTTCTTAAGCTTGGTTCATTTGACTAATGATATTGCCTTGCATTTCCAGTGACATTATAACTATTGACAAAGCAACTGGGAAGGTCTCCAAACTCGGTCGCTCATTCAACAGAGCTAGAGATTACGATGCAATGGGACCACAGGTTGGTGATGTTGTACTGATATTTATTGTACTTTTATCATGGACTTATCCCTTTTGATTTGCCGTCCTTGACATAGTCCTTTTCAAGACAGGTTGTTACAATGTGTGAAGGAAAAAGAAACTCTAGGGAAGGAAACATGAGTATATTTTGCACATTGTAGCCTGCAGGCGGGTTCTCCATTTGAGAATTGTAAGATGTGGCGGGTCACACATGCCAATCTTTGGCAATTCACTCGCATGTGACCTCTGAATCTTGCATTTGCCATTGTTATCACTCTCTAAGACTATTGTTGAAGGCTGTCAGTGGATACTAAAAGAACTTTTTTTTAAATTTAGACCAGGTTTGTTCAATGTCCTGAGGGAGAGATACAGAAGAGAAAAGAAGTCGTTCACACTGTTACTCTTCATGAAATTGACGTCATCAACAGTAGAACACAGGGGTTCCTGGCTCTTTTCTCAGGTAAAGCAAGTTATTTGGGACCATAACCTAGTGTGACCGAATTGCGTCTCAGTGTAACTCCAACAACGACCTACCTGTATATGCTCTATGTTGGGGGCATTACCCAGTGTGAACAAATTGCTTCTTGGTGTAACTCCAACGACGACCTACACGTGTATGCCCTAAGTTCGCACGTGACCTTTCTCAAACTGATGGGGTAGTAAGCGCCCTTTTCGCGCGTCTCTCTTACATGCACATGGTGAGATGACATTCAAGCCTATTGACTCTCCACCCATTTAACGTTGATTGTACTCAAAGCAGTGTTGATTGGCCATGATGTTACAATCAATGCACGACTGTATATCGTTGTAAGGAAGTTCATTTCCCCTGCTGTTTTTGCAAAAGGTGATACTGGTGAAATCAAAGGAGAGGTGCGAGAGCAAATCAACGCTAAGGTGGCAGAATGGAGAGAAGAAGGAAAAGCTGATATTGTGCCAGGGGTAAGAGATTTAACACCAAATTAATTCAAGTCCTTTTTCTGTTCACTTCACCTCTCCGCAATAGCACTCAAACTCGCAACTCATCTGAAGTTTGTTTTATACTCTGTCATTAGTCATCATACACGCCTGTATTAAATATAAAGGTCATCGCGGTTAAATATACAACTTTTGCTGTTGCGGAAAGAAGCCTGAAAAATTCAAGCTTATAGGTCGCGGTGACTAACGATGAACCCTTGGAACTAAGGCTATATATACTCAATACAATTGAACCTCGATTATCCGGACCTCGATTACCTGAACTTGTTTTCCTGGGCCGAGTTGTTCAAAGCTGGTTAAGATAACCCAGGGTTAGTGCGAGATTTGAATTCAGGTTTGAAAGCTTAAAAAGCATTTCAGTTTTGATTCTTTTTGACTATAAGTTGATGATTGGAAGCTATAAACTAACTGAGAAAATTATCTGACAAAATTCTTTTGAACACGAGAAAAAGAAATTTCCGGGTTTTCCATACAAATGGTAAGCGCTCAAGGAGAAGACAACGAGAACACAACAACAATACATCTAATTAGCAAAACTTTGCACATGCAGCACACTTTTTTTCTAATTAGCAAAAAAACAACTTTGCACGTGCAGCGCACTTTTTTGTACATTTCTTTGCCGTTGTTTTGCACGACTAAAACGTGAAATTTCTTTTAACTTCCTAGTAACACGGTTTATGGAGGAATTGTCTGTGTTTCTGTTCACTCTGTTTTTTCACTGCCGCTCATTTTCACCTCGGTAGCCGCTAGCATTTCTCATTTTCTCACTGCGGCGATATAATTTTCATGTTTTTCTTCAAACGAAATTGTTCTCCGTTGTTATTTATTTCTCGTTCTAGCTCTTTTCTCGTTATCCAAGTTATTTGTTATCCAAGTTAATGTAGGCATTAAAATTTAGTGGAACCAAAGATTCGGGTTTTTTTTTGTCTCTTTTTTTTTTCTCTCTAAAAGTCCGGGCGCCCATGTGATTTACCGCCGAATTGAGCGGGGTGCTTGAAGCGCAAAATTTCACCTCAGCTATAACATACTACTCCCCAGACGGGCTGACTCCTGACTCCCTTCTCCCTTCCCCAGAGTCTGTACGGTCAAGGTCCGGTCATACAGTGACGTCATGACCAAATTTTCTCGGATGATGGATAGATTACCACATTTTTTAGCTATGGGGAACAGGAGGGCATTTTGCATGCGCATGCGTGAATCCGCTGAATGACAATAGCGTGGGCGCATCAAATCTGATGGCGGGAAATCGAAAACTCGCGCGTAAAGTTACAGTCCTTTTAAAAGCCATTTCGTTGGTGCTTTGAATACCGCACTTTCCTTCAAAAAATATTCTCCATCACAAAAATCAGACGTTTTCTACGCGGATTTTCACTCGTAGATTTTTCAGCAGTAGGTTTCCTTGGCCTTTTAAAGACTTTCAAGACTCAACGCCAAAAATTCATGTTCCTGTATAAGTCTGATTTTCACTGGCAAAGCAATGCATTTCTATGGTTTGATTTCCAAACTCGTGGTTTTACACATCAGCGAGGAAATGCATCGTAGCAATGTTGAGCTGCTTTAGGGCAAAAAGCGAAAAAAAAAATTACCACGCAAGGTTTATTTATTAGCGCGATGTCTCATGTTAAACTGATCGCGAAGACAAGCGTTTATATATGCCACAAAAACGTGAAATCTATGGGCTTTTACAGTTTTTTGAAAGTTTTCGCGGAAAAATTTATAAAAAATATTCTATAGGAAATGAAGAATGGACTGAGTTTGAGACAGAAACAATTACAAGTGATTAGGTAGAACATAATCACTTGAGCATTTCTAAGCTCAGTACTGTTGCAGACAAAACGAATGCACGCATACTCCGAAAAAACGAACAGTACTTTTATTTTTCTTTAACTCTAAAGATACAAAGATTTTTCCTAAGCTACTATTTTGAAAGTACTCTTGAGTAACAGCTCCTGTGCTCCACAATCGATTTCTTGTTATTAATCTATATTTGATGACAGTAGTGATCCGTTCAAAACAGAGAATGGCCATCACTCCATATAAATCTAAATGACGATGTTGTTCACCTTCAAAGCCTGTTTGAACATAAGATAGGAAGTTTGTTAAAGGGGTGCATATAATGCTGTTTCCTCAAAAAATAAATACTTTTGCTAAAGGACCCAAATGAGCTGGGATGCGACAACAAACATGACACAAATGGATGGATAAATTTGTCTGTTCTTAATGTTTCTGTTGAGAGCTTTTTACTGTATCCAGATGAACCCCTTATGTAAGTTGTACATCATGGAAGAATTATCAAGCAGAAACTGATGCACTAAACAAGAATGTGGTTCAATACAGAGGAGAAGCTGGTCTCAGTCAACATCCTTCGTGAATGAAATGTCTCACAAATTAGCATATCAACAAATGTAGTATCCACAAAATGGTATCATTTAGGAATAAATGCGATTTTTTTGCAACAGAAGCCAGGATTTATTTAAAAGGTATATTGATAACGTTTCATTTCGTGCTATTTTGGGGTTGGGGAGTTAGGCTAGATTTTCTTTAAAACGCCAAAATGTTATATTTATTTGCATAATGAAATGTAAACAAACAGTGTACCATCAAAATAATGTGGAAAAAAATCAGAATTCAAACCGATTGCTGAAATTTTTTTCCTTTGTATAACTAAATGATAGAATATTCTTATTTTCAAAACACAATCTTACTGGCATCATTATATTGATTTAAATTTATAGTTGAAGTGCGTGTATTTTATTTCTCAACGAAGACGTACCGGAGAAGAAAGCTAGAATTATTACAGAAGGCGATTTTTCACAGCCTTCATCAAAGCGCCATTCATTCGCGGAAGTATTCTTAGTTTCATTAATCATTAACTTAATCTGGGGAGAAAGGCAAGATTTCGAGATAAACAAGCCAGAGAAAGGGTGAAAAACAGTTTCACGGCAGAATGGACATTGAATTAACCACTGTATTCCTCGAAACGATTAAGTTCGATTTTAGAGTTATACTATTGAGAAGAATTGAGTATCTATAGGATAATTGTTCGACGAAAAACTATCATACTGACCTTTCCCTCCTGCTCAAAAAATGTGCGCGAAATGTTAGGTGGTAAGAACATTCAGCCGCCATCTTGTCTTCGATGTACTGTTTTACGAAAGGAAAGACTGTCCTCTCAAGGGCGACAGCGAGGCTACAATAAACTCACTTTCATCGTAAAAAATACCACGATACCTTAAAGAACACGTCTGAGGAACGTAGCACCCAATACACGTCATTCAGCTCCAGAAAACAGCCTGCAAATGCTGGTACTGAACGTAAACAACTCACAGAAAATGCCTCTATGGCACTTCAACAGCCCATATTGACGCATGCGCATACAAAATGCCCTCCTGTTGCTATGGGGTTCTGCTCGCCCGCGCCTGGGGCTCCGCTAATAGGGACTTTAAGATCCAACTACGCGGACGCCAACGAGAACGTCAAAAAAACAATAGGTTTAATTAGCAAAATAGCAACTTCGCACGTGCATCACACTTTTTCCTACATTTCTTTCCCGTTTTTACACTACTACGACGTGAAAATGCCTAATTTCGCGTTTTATTGAGGACGTACATGTAAACAAGCACCGACAAAATTTTATTCTCTTTCTGAGCTTGAATATGGTCCCTTGAAATTCAGCTCCAGGAGGGTTCGCCTACAATTGACAAAGTAAGTGGGTAGGAATAATCACTATAAAGACTGAAAGAACGCAAATTCACTTTTTAAGCGACGTTCTTGTCGCCGTCGCGTCGTTGGACCTTAAAGTCTCTATTAGTGTGGACTGTCGAAAACGCATCAAAACGGAAACGATGACTGAAAATATCGCAGGTGTGTGTGTAGAATGCGCTTAGCGTTCCACTTAAGTCACAACGTGCATTGAATCGATCTATAAATGTGGGCAAAAATAATTGAATGTAACTTCGAAGACAATGAAAACTAAGTTCAGGCGGGGAATGACAATGGGAAAGCAAAGTGTCTAAAGCAAACAACTTAGTGAATCTGAGGTCCGACGCGTTAAAGACCACCACGAACCACCGCCTCATTTAACGTTAATCATTGTTGCTCATATTATTATTATTATTATTATTATTATTATTATTATTAGGCTCTACTCTGTTCCTTAACTGTTCCCTATGCTCCGTTGCTGCAGGTGTTGTTTATCGACGAGGTTCACATGCTTGATATTGAATGCTTCTCTTTTCTCAACCGAGCACTGGAAAATGATATGGCACCTGTTCTTATAATGGCAACAAATAGAGGAATTACAAAGTAAGTTACATTAGAATTTAGTGAGAAATAGTCACACGATGCGTGGTATAACTAGCCCGCAAAGCAAGCTCGTACATGTAAAACTAATATTTTCTAGCCGTTTGAGTGTCAACAACAGTGAGAATGATTCCTTTGGCTACTCGGTGTATTTGACCCTAATGTTTCGCGCCATTTTTTTCAACCAATTAGGTGGCAGAACAAACCAGTGGTGACCTTGGCGCCCGTGTGCTCCCGCGCTTTACCGCTGGCCACGTGTATTTTTTAAAACTGCGATTTGTTCTTTTTAACTGGTACTTTGGCTCCCCAACTCTCAATTCATTTCATAGGCAAGGACCAGTAATTCAGTGGTGGGCAAGTTGAACAAAACTGCAGTCTTTTAAACGGCTTTACTTGCTGAAAAATAGGGAAAACTTCTTCCCAACTTTTGAGAAAATCCAACCCTGATTTTGAGTATTTTAACTGTATTTCCATCCGCCTTGAAAGACTTATTCTCTAGTCATGCTAGCTGGATAAATGTATAGGTTCGTTAGCAATGTCGTACAATGCCTAAAACAGCAGGAGATCGGCCTGGTACTGTCTATTTTCTACAATCGTAATTTCTGAATACACTTCACTTGCATGTATTTTGACAAGGCCTTTTTTTCTTTCTCAGAATTCGTGGTACAAATTACAAGAGTCCTCACGGCATTCCAATCGATCTTTTGGACCGGCTTTTAATTATCTCCACTTCTCCTTACCAAGAAAAGGATCTGAAGCAAATTCTTACGATACGGTAAGGGCGGAGACAGCGTTTTTACACAAGACTGCATTAATCTTTGTTAGTGATTAGTCAACTCTGTCGTTTGTTTGTGCGCGATTGAACCCAGACCAAGGAGGGAGATGTGAGTACAGAAATGAGAGTGGTTTAATTTACAATTAGAAATAGGCGTTCCAGAGTTTCACCTTGAGATTGATAGGTTGTTCTGTCTGATGGTCTCAGTTGTGTTGTTAGTATTGTTGAACAATCCTCCGTCTTTGAAATCGTTCCTTCAAGAGACTGTTCACAGTCCTCTATTTTTTCGTAAGATCTTCGAGACCGATGCCCAGCCCCTCGCCATCCGCACCGGTAAGCGCTCGATCCTGATGATCTTACGAAAAAATAGCATTCTGTAAACAGTCTATTCCTTCAAAGTCCCTTGAAAAATTTGCCCTTCCATTACTCGTTAGTATGTATAAGAGAAGCGTGATTGAACAAAGTTACACAGACCTGCCAGTAACTGTTGGTCATCGAGGAATTTCCGACTAAAATTTGCAGCAACCAGAGGTATAAATGACTGGACAGATGATTATCAATACCAGTGATTTTCATTTCGCAACTGAAGATTTGCATGCTACTTCAAATAATACCGACAACTCTATCGGTTTATCCGACGAAAGTGGCGTTTTCATCGGACAATGATATCATGCCCTTTCTGGAAAGAAAAAAATTATTCGGTGTAGCCCTGATTACAAGAGGGATACCCAAGTTTCAACTCTAAACCCTACTTGATTTGTTTGATTGAAGCCGCTTTATATCTTGTGGGTTTGCTATAGTGGCGGATTCAGATCTTAAAGTAAGTAGGGCTCCGCTCATCCAGTCCCGAAGATAAGAAGGACAAGAAGGGGGCCCAAAAATATTTTTTTCATGACCCTGCGGTTGGTGGGGGCCCGGTGGGGGCCCGGTCCCCTTGACCCGCTACTGTGTCTATATTTATAAGAAACAGCGCCCCTCTCCTTGCAATGGAATATATTTTTTTTGCGCTTCGAAAGAGGGCAGTTACTTAGCACAGTGCAACGAGATATATACAGCAAAGAAATTGCCGTGTACGAGGAATGCGTTTTCTTGCAGATGTGAAGAAGAGGACGTGGAGATCTCAGAAGATGCTATTTTCTTGCTAACAAAAATCGCTCAGGAAACATCGCTTAGATACTCCATTCAGTTGATTACAGCCGCCAGTCTTGTGTGCCGCAAGCGGAAGGTAGAGTTTCATAATTGGTATCGATTTTTTTTTTGCACCCCTACAGGACAAGGAAATACGAGCCTCTTACTCGATAGCCTGAGTTTCAGACGAAATTTAACCCCCGGCGTTTAATAGGCCATTTCCGAATTCCAAAAACTCTCATTTTCAAAACGAAGCTAAGTGTAAACCTTTTCTTGTAAAAATGAGTTTTGTTTGCGAGGGAATAAAGAACCATTTTGTTTATATCAGTAACTAAACACTTATTACCATTATCATTATCATTATCTTTATCATTAGTATCATCATCATCATCATCATCATCATCATCATCATCATCATTATTATTATTAATATTATTATTGTTGTCATTGCTGATCGTTTTTATTGGTGTCTTTTTCCAGGGTACCGAGGTAAATGTCGATGACATCAAGCGTGTTTATTCTCTGTTCCTGGACGAAGCTCGATCAGCTCAATTCCTTAAAGAATACCAAACAGAATTCTTATTTCATGAAGAGGTAACCGAGCCTGCATCTGAAGCTATGGAGACTGAGGGTGGGATGGCGTGATTCCTATCCCAGTGTTCATTGCTTGTCTTTCCAAACTTCCGGATCACTAACAAGCTTGTGCGGTATTCATAGACCATCATCGCAAACCTACCAGCATGGAAAATAGAAGTCTGACTGAAATTTCCATTGCTAGTATCTGTAGTGGCACGAGCAAGCTTTTTTATGTGTAGAGAGCGTTGATTGACAAACGAAAAGCAGCTGCACAGGCCTTGGGCGTCTGTCATAAAGTTTTAGCTGCATAAAACAAGGATGCCTCATTTAAGACTGTCTTTGCGTGGTTATAAGCGATGAACTTCTATCTGTGTAATACTAGGATTGGTTTGTGTTGTCCTGAGCCGTTTGCAACATTTCAATGGATGGTTTTTCAGGATGTTGTAGTTACTATTTGTTACTCTATTCAATCTCCTGTGACCTTGGTTTTTATAGGCAATAAATATCATAGTTAACATTTTATGGTCTAGCAAAATGGATTCCTAGGTTAATTACTAGGCCAGCGCATTCCCTTTGCTTCAGCTTATTGGTAGGCGGAACAGCATATCGAAACAGCCGTAATTTGCGGGTAGGCAGTATCAGCCTTTGTAATCGTGCTATTTGTCAATTATGCTTAACGCATTTCGGCATTTAACTCCAGTTTCATTAGGTTATTGCTTGATATCGTCACATTCAGCAGGTCTGTAAAGCGCTAGCTTTAAGATTAGACTACCCTCAGTGGAGGATCCAGGGGAGGGGCCCGTTCCCCACCCCCCCACCACCACCACCACCACCACCACCACCCTTATTTTACAACCAAACTGAGGCCCGAAGGGGAGAAAAATATTTTTTGGAGACCCCGCCCTCCGCTCCCCCTTTCTCAAGGTCTGGATGACCGCGCTCCCCCTTATCTGAAGTGCTGGATCCTCCACTGGCCCTTACTCGATGTCCTAAGCACTTTCGGACTTCGTCCCCAAAGTTGTATGTATTTAGTTGGTGGCTACTGAACTTACTGATAATTTGGTGACTGTGAAGTACTTTGTTGAAAGATTTATCAGACGTTAACTGAAACCGGAGCGCCAGTGCACATTATAGGGGAGGGATGAAATAGGGGACTCCTTCATTTTCCCGCCATTTTTCCGCGCGAACGCTCTGTGGCAGCCGCCTGAGATTTCCCGCCAAACTAACTCGGTCAACTCGACACAAATTTTAACCAATAGCTTCCAAGAAAAACCCGTTGTGTTTTAAAGAAAGAGCTGTTTACATTTCTCGAAGTTCATTAAACTTTATGTTGAAAGAAAAACACAAGGGAAGTTGAAGAAACAAGTTTAAATGTCAGCGGTGAGGCAAGCAAAATACAGTAAGTAAGAAGACTTTATTGTTTGTTGTTGTTGTTGTTTTTTTGTTTTGTTTTGTTATTTTTTACTACTGTTACGTAGGGTAATCAAAAGTTCTTGTCTTATACTTGTCGTATAGTGATTTTGTTTAAAACAGAGCCTGTCTGCACGCTTTACGCATGATAACTGGAAGACTAGGGGGATTAGAAGATAACAAATTAAGTTTACATCTTTTTTGTGGAGAGGGAGAGGGGGAACGGGCATAGTAACGAAATATTAATGAGCATAAAACAAAAGAAAATAAAATTTGAACTAACGGTGAAATTACAAACCACTACAAATCCATGTAAAAGAGGGATTCAAGAGTAGGTTTAGGATGACTTCTATAAACAGAAAGTTTTACAACTTGCCACCATGCACATAATTCTCAAATCATCTTGCATGAAGGACGGATAAATTGAGAATTGCAGCGACAATTTGCTAAAGACATAATCGCGGCACTCACAGAACAACAACTGAGTCCTTTTCAATACTAAAAGAACATCTACTGTACAATTTTGTTGAAGGCTTTGAGGTGGACACGTCTACGTCTGGAACAGTTGGAGTGCATGGATCAGCAACTTCGACCAGTTCATTCCTTAGTGGGGGTTCGGCTACAGGCTTCTCTCTTCCTAGACCGAGCACATCCTTAAGAACCGCTTCAGCAAACAAAACTTCGAGGTTTGTTAAACATCTCTTTCGTTTCCAAGGGACGTTCCATTTTTTATGCCCTCCCCCGCCCCCCACCGCCCAATAAGGATTACGGGTTTTCGAACAGGGGGGTTCGGATTTTTTTCTTCAGAGAAGCCGATCAAAATTGGACCCGACAAACTTTTCAAAAGTGTCTACAAAAAATAAACCCTCCGGATTTCGTTTTTCAAACGGCGCCGGCAAAAATTTGAGGGTTCGGATTCCTGTTATCTTTAGGGCATAAGAAATGGAACGTCCCCAATAACCATTTAAGCAATGGTTCATTAACAATAAAAAGTGAGAACTGGGGAAACAAAATTTTCATCAAGCATTCTTTTTACTAGATCAGAAACTCACTGATTTCAACCGACCATTATTATCTTGTATACCAGTTAACAACAAATCGTTATACAGCTTGCAGAGCGTTGTTTTCGTGGAAGGCAGATGACGTTCGATTTCCATTATTCTTTGTTAAAGGGCTCTTTCACTGACGTGATTTCAAACAAATTTCAAACAAATTGACATAAAACTTGTTTTTAGAGGATAAACTACACATTAATCGGCAAAACAAAAGACTTTTAATTTTTCCTACTAAAGTGACTCACGGCTTGTTGTCGGTGATCTTTAAAACAGTTCAATCAAAGCACCGACTCCAGGAAGTTCCCTACGGACTCCCGCTCCGGGACCCAACGTCTTTACCTCAACCAGTGTGTCGCATAGAACTCCCAGTTCACGTCGCACACCACATGTCTCAAGTGCGACGCCTGGAATGCCACCGTCTTCTGTTGTGGTTGGTGAGTTAACGAATTACTCTTAGTTTTTTTAGACCAAATGACCCTTAAATTGCTTTTTACCAAAAATCAAAATAGAGATGGTAAAAGTGATGACTATCATTTAAAACGTTTTTAAGGAAAAGAACTAAAGTCTATCTTAGCGACAGTGGTCGCAACTAACTGAAACTAATACTACTTCATGGCCTTAGTTTGGATGGTCACACTGTGGGATTTTTTATTTGCATGTGATTATCATACTTTTACAAGAAGAAGTGCTTCGAAAAATGCTCGTTTTTTTAAAATGCTTGCTTTTCAGCAATTGTGGAAGGGCGTGGTCTTGCAAAAGGAGAGATCGGTATGGCCAGCATTGACTTAAAGAAGCCTGAACTTGTCCTTTCACAGGTCTATCATCAGATTGTTTATATTATCAATTTAATTAAGAGACTTTGATGATAAAACGCTTGCATTTTTGATGACGATCTAAAGTACCGGTAACCAATTACCCTGAAGACTTAAATTCAGATTTTTATTTATTTTAATTAGTTATTTTGAATCTGATTCACAGTAACTTAGCTTAACTTTATGCTGTCGTCTTCTTTACATTGTAAGTGGCCCATGATGGTGCTTCTAAAGAATAAAAATACCTCTTACCTTTAGTTGAAAGTTCCTAATGCTGTCAGTCACCTCTGAAGGTAGCTGTCTCTTTTGCTTTTTTTTAAGTTTTCAGATAACCAGACCTACATAAAAGTGCTAACAAGATTGCAGATTTTAGAGCCTTTGGAGGTACATTTTGAATATGTTTTCTATATTTAATTGTTTTAGTGTGAACACCTCATTAAACTGTGTGGGTGTTGTCCTTCTTGTTCGAAACAAAGCCTCTCGAAGAATGGCGGAGTTGATTCAGTAGTCACTAAACGCTTCAATTTTATGAGTCCTAGATTTTATAATGCACAGCGTGCCCCAATGATTCGCCGGCGCAATCAGTGATTCTAAAAATAAAGTTGATATTGGGCCTCATATTAGGCCAAGTTTTCGTTTTCAATGGTCATCTAAAATCATTGTTTCTTTGTTACTGTCAGATAATCATGCCTAATACAGCGTGTGAAAACAGAAACATGTCGACTTTATTCAAGCTCCTAAGTGACCAACTCCCATATACGAATCTATCAGCTGTTCAAAGAAAGTATTTCAATGAAGCAAAAGGTAACGTTTGAGATTTGCATTGACGGACTGAATAAACGATCGCATTCCGAAAGTCAAAGTGCTCAGTGAACTGACCTTAGGAGAACATTTCGATTGTGCACTTGGGGTACGTCTTATTTTAATTGAAATAAAGCACAGTTTGATAGTAATTGCATTTAAAGAGTCAGCTGGTATAGTTATGGCCGTTGAGCTTCAAAAAAACAATTCAGAAGCTCAGATCCATTTGTTTTGGACATCTCTCCTTTTTTTCTTGTATATGTTTTATCGCAAAGTGGAGATACCTTACCAGGTCAGTGATTTGAATAGAGCGCCTCAGTAGGATTTGCCTCTAATATGAAGCCTGACTTTAGGGTCTTCAGTTGGCCACACATATCCTTAGTTTATTGGCCATTTGTGCTTTCATGTCATTGACGTTTTTCATAGCTTCATAGCTTCGTCGCATTCCAAAATCTTGGCATCTTTCTATTTCTACCCCTGATTTGTTTGATGGTGTCTTTCCTTACCAGGTTTAGAATACGTGAAACAATTGTGCCTTCCTGAATACAACACCGTAGAAATGGAGGTGGCTTCAAAGTAAGTTACAGGCTCATTTTGAAACCCCTTTAATTTAACATGTCAACACGTATTCGAAAATTCCGGAGCCTAACTCCTACTCCTCTAAGTGACAACCTTTTAATGAATAGCCTGAGAAAACAGCCGACATATGGCGACGCTGCCACTGGTTTCTCCGCCAAATGACGTCTGAGAAACGAGCGCAGAATTCCATACTGATGACGCGTCACTACCCAGATCTGGGTAGTGCTTCTGATTGATCGTGCCGCACGGGGAATTTGATTCAACCAATCAGAAGCACTACCCATATCTGGGTAGTGACGCGTCATTAGTGTGGAATTTCTGCGCTCGTTTCTCAGACGTCATTTGGCGGGGAAACCAGTGGTAGCTTCGCCAAATGTCGGCTGTTTTCTCAGGCTATTTCATGAATTTAAAAATGAAATAAAATTCATGCGTGACATGAACTTCTTCATTTAAAGTCCGCTGCTGGCCAAGCATCGAAACCCTCCTCTGATTTTTAAACTAATGCATGCGCTGTGCCACATAAAGTGAGGAGTAGCGTTTTCTTACCGATGATGTTGCGCAAAAAGCCTCGCTTGCAATACGATGTCAGAGAAGCAGGTTCAATGTTAATGTCAGGTAGTATTTTGGGTGGCCCTGGTGTTTTCCTTGCAACAAGTTTATCTAGCATTTATTTTTGCGACTGTATAGGAGTACTGCTGGTCAAACGTTAAATTTATTGATATTACCCTCTCGTTAGTCACCATTTTATTATTCATTTTTTTTAAAATATTATTTCAGGTATTACTGTCTGGCAACGGCTTCCGTAAGTATTTGAAATATCAGTAAATTATTGAAGCAAACTTGCAGGAAAGTCTTAAAGTCTTGGCCCGAAATTGCGAAGCCGTAGTAAGCTAAGATGCCAATTCTCAAGTATTGCCGCCTAACAACAGATTATTGTTAAGGAACACTTTCACGATATCTTACTAACAAGATATCTTAACCTTGAACGCCTTCTTAAGTTCTAAGCATGGCATTGTTTTTCGGAATCTTAGGCTTTCCTGAAATCGATTCAAGGAAGCGGTAGACGAATGCCAGCCGCGCCTTTGCCAAAGAATACTGAAAAGTAAGGATCGGGAGTCTTAATCTAGTTTCTTATTCACTAGTCCTCTTGTTTCTGAATGTTTTCAGGCTTTGCTCAAGTATGTCGAATTCATACAGAACATTGTTTATGCACCGTATTCCATTATGGTCCTTTTCAAAGGGAGCGAGAAGACTGCAATAATAGGTAAAACATTTCATTTAGCGTAACTGCTGGTATAACTCATATTGCTGGCATTCTGAGTACGTACAGTCAATTCTAGCCTGCGTGACAGGCTGGAATCTTGACAGGGGGAATTAGGGGGTGCGAGAACGCGATAGGGGCGCGTTTCAGTGTTTCTCCTTTCTCGCTCCCCCATCCAGCTCTCATGGCGTACATTCTGATTGCTAAGTATGTATAGTCAATTCCGAACCTACGAGGCAGGCATCTGAAGGAAAAGGGAAAGGGGGTAGTTTTCTTGGTGTTGCGGACGAGTGCAATCATCAAATGACCTAATACAAAAGATTGAATAATATACTTAAAAAATGCCCACACCACAACACAAAAGCGTACCAACAATGGTGTCCACAACACCAAGAAACACCTAGAAAGGGGCAATTTAGTGCGCGCGAGAATGCGATAGGTGCGCGCTCCGTATCTCCTTCCTCGCGCGCCGGTTGCGCTCTAGCGCTTCTTAATTCTTCTTAATCTTCAGACGCCTGCCTCACGGGCTAAGTCAGTTCTCTCTAAGACGGATACTAAGTGCCGGTTCCAATAGTGTCAGCCTTACACAGAGAGTCATAGTCAAGGAGTATAGAACATAGGTACCAACTACAGGAACTTGTTTACTACTCAAAAGTATGCCCTTTAAAGGTGTATGCACCAAGTTTTCTTGGAAATTGAAAAACATTTTGGCACACTAGAGTAACATTTGTTGCTTTGGTAATGCATCAAACGGGAGTTTAAGCAACCACGACGACAACGGCGGGGAAAAGGTTTCTAAAAACAAGAATTAGCGTTCTTTCAAACGTTATTGCGTTTATTAAGCCTCGGTCATGTTGTTGTTCATGATGTTGCTTAAGCTCCCTTATTGTGCGAAAACGCGCCATTATAGAATGAAAACGTGTTTTTCATCAGAAATTTTGTATCATTATTTGCCTAACTCGTCGCATGTTTCTTATTTCATTGCCAGACGCTTCCACTGCCAAGAACTTAGAACTCATTCAAAACGCGAGGGACCCTAAAAGCGCTCACTGTCTGTATGGAGTTCTAAATCACACGAAAACCGCTGGAGGAGGTAATATGAAACATGTGGTTGTCTGTTTTGTATTAGAGTGGGAGTTAACTGTAAACTAATCTGTCGGTCCATCTGATTTCTTCTATTTTTAGCCCGTCTTCTAAGATCAAACGTTCTTCAACCTCCATGTGGTAAGTATATTTCCAACTAAGTTGATCTTTTACGTCATTAATGATATATAAGTGACACTCTTGTTATTTCACGGAATGAGTTGAACATGAAGGAGGTTTTTTCTCTTCAAGAGCACCAAATACCACTGAATATAAGGCTCAACTGAAAAATAAAAAAAGATCCTTTTAGAGTAAAACCGAATATGAAGTTTAGTGACAGGCTGTAGGATAGGAGAAGTTGAAAAGATTACTATTCATTCGATATGATTAAGCTGTGCAGAAAAAGCAGCCTAGAATTCAAAATAAAAAAAATTAAGTTTTCAGCCATTTATACTTACTTTTAAGTATTGCAGCGTGATTAAACCTTTGAAGCGGGTGTACATCAAGCTGGTTAGCTGGAAACGTGTTCATTACATAGAATTTCTTAAAAATATTTTCCTTTGGAGCTAAGAGGCAATTGGTAGAGCGTTAGCTAGCGTTGGTCTGCTGAGCGGAACGTCAAGATAGATGTAGTCAATTGACAGACAATACTAAGCATCTTCAAGTTCTCATATTTTTCCTTTGATGTCCTTCGTACTTGCAGATGAAGAAACAACAAACGTACGTCTGGACTGTGTAGCAGGTGGGCCGTGAGATTCTCAATGCTGTTCTCTGTACATAGCTATTAGACACAGTAATACTAAATTCTTCTTCATCAACAGCGATTTTCATTTATCGTAAAGCGGAAATCTTTCTAGGGCGTTTTTCCTTGAGTCCCAAAGAAATTGATGTCTTTTCAATAAATAACCTCTATGGTACGTACAAACCCTCTAAAACAGGGACAACATTACTTATAAAGAGTTTAACGAGCACATTATTTCGTCAGTATTATACTTGTTCTGACAACTTATTTTACTTTTCTTTACTCTACAGAACTGACAGACAAAGAGGTATAATATCAATTTGGTTTCACGTCTAATTATTATTGCGTTGGTAGAACGCAACCCCTAGTCTTGTGTTGGGCTGCCTGTTTCTATGGGATACCTGTGGCCGATCTAGCCAGGATGTTTTGACATTGCAGACATTGCTTAGTAAAACTCCCCACGTGTTAAAGTTATGCTTCATCTCCTTTACTATCCGCCTATTACCCATGTCAAACGCACTCCCTAATCTGTGATTACTCTTAGTAATAGCAATTCTCTCTTCTTTTGTAAAGAGCCGAGCATGAAAGATGCGTGAGACGCTTAAAAACCGTTTACTATGCACAAACAGCAAACGTTAGTAATTGACTGGGCTCACTCACTCGCTGGTGATTCGTATGTTAAATGCGTCGCTTTCCGTTTGTTCTCCCCTCTCCCAGTTCTTATTTTCTCTCCTTTGAATTTAGCGATAGAATTCCACGGTCGTTAGGCCCATGTAGACGTGTAGTTTACATCTTTTAGTTTACCTGAAAGAAGCTACCCCCGATAGAAGTAATGGTCTAAAACTTTAGAGGAAAAGGATGCTACATCCGCCAAAAGTAACGAAGGTCGCAACTTGTTAATTCGGAACTTTACAATAGCACGTTTGGAGGACCCTTACTTACATCAGTTTTCTCTTTCAGGAGCTGTTCTTCGGATTGCAGTCCGGTTAGTTCAATAATTTAAGCTGTTCCCCTCCTCGCCCATTGCATAGGTAGTTATTGATTTTGTAAGTAATTATTTTAACAAGTTCCAAGTAAAGCAAGGATCCACTGATCTAGCTCTATGTTCCCTGCTTCCTATCAAACTTTATTACTTTTTCCTGAATTGCTTTGACTCAAGGAGAAATTGAACTAAAACTGGATTTGGTAGCAGTAAATTCTCTGTGTACTAGGCCGGAAAGTGAGTGATCTCGTTTCCGGTCTTGTTGGAGTGAGGGCTCATTTCCCGAACAACGGCTAGTAATCGAGCATGTGATAATTTTATGTTGTTTAATGTTGCGTGGAAATTCCAAATAAAATGAAAATTAATACACTAATTTCTACATGACAGTGATCGGGCGATTCCTGGACGTTGATCATTTAACTTCCATGTGCGTTCAAATTCCCAAACAAGAGACAGTCAAAACAGCCGAGTCCAAGATCACTACTGTAATTTATCTGAAGCATACCCTGGAGCTGGTCGAGCCCCTCAGGGTAGCTCTCAAGGACACAGAGGCGGAACTCTTGAAGGCTTATTACGAGGTAAATGCGCAGAATGTGAGATGATAGAAAAATTTAGAATCACATTTACGGCAAACGGTCAGATTCAAATTTTATACAATTTCTCAAATTAGGCATTGAGTAGAAAAAATAACAAATAATTCTTATGGTTGAAACTTCTTGTTTTACTTTAGAAATAATGAACAGCAAGTGACCACAATAGGGAAAGGTTGGTCACGTGGTACGTGGTGTTTCTGTTTGCCGTAAACGGGATATTTAACTCTAATACTGTCCTCGCTCTAAATAGACTTTTTGACGTTTAGGAAAAGCTGCAGCATCCAAATCGGCAAACATTAGAGTTTTTTCATTATTTACCCCCCTTTCCCTTCCCTTTCAAACGCCTGTCACGCAGGCTAGTTTATTAAATTGTTATATGCCTGACATGCGAGGAGGCGCCCCTTAACTCATCCCTTGTATCCTTGCATACGCTCATGTTTGTTCACAAGTGCGCAGTGTTCTTTCCATTTTACGCGATTTTAATTTTTTATTTTGTTTCGTATGTGACAGTCTCTCAATGACAACAGGTTTGTGACCATTATGGAGAAGATTCAGACTGTCATTCATGATGACACTAGGTATCAGAAAGGAACTCTTAATATGAGGACCCAAAAGTGTTTTGCTGTCAAGGTACTGAAACCCTGAATCATAAGTAATCCTTAAACTCGTTCAACATGAATTTATTTTACATTACCTTGTAAGTTGAAATTTCCGCTGTCAATAATGATAATTAATCATAATTTTGTCCTCACTGAAAATTTTACGCTGGTATTAATGCAAATATCTCTTTTGAGAAATTATACTAAAGTACGCAACAATCATGAGAGCTATAGGTTTCCCCTACTGATGCGGACTGACTTTTTTCCTAAGTTAGATTGACTTAGTTTATTATACTAATTCTAAATTATTTTACTCCCAATCATCGGAAAAACTTCGAAATTGGATGAGAAGCCTCATATTAACGGTAAGGATATACCAATATTACGCTAACAAAATATGTTGAATATTTTCAATAGCTCAAGTTATACAAAGTGGTTTTATAAGTTAATCAGTCTGTGTCCCGCTATGAACTAGTGAAATCCATGCGTTAGATGTCACTGAGTCATGAAAACATATATCTTTCTATACCCGTTCAGAATTGTAAAGTAAAGTGAAAATGGGATGTTCCTCGTACATCTGTTGAACACAGTTTTCTGACTGCTCACTTGGCAGATTAAATAAAAAAGGGAAAAAAAAAGAACAAAGCAAAGGAAGTCTGCTGTCGCAAAGTGCACAAAGCTGCTCGCTGGTCAATTTTGAATGTCACAAGTTTTATTCGAAGTAACAAAAGTTTAATTAAAGTCTAACAGGTGTAGTAATCCAGCACTTCCCCTCTTCT
Source organism: Porites cylindrica (assembly GCA_964035525.1). Lineage (NCBI taxonomy): Eukaryota > Metazoa > Cnidaria > Anthozoa > Scleractinia > Poritidae > Porites > Porites cylindrica. The sequence goes on along the minus strand of OZ037780.1, from coordinate 1,717,071 downwards.
GGTTATAAGGCCTGTAAATAAGTTTTGATATATGAGGTCAACTTTATACAATATGTTCATTAAAGGGAAGTAACCTTCAATGGATGAAAACAGCTGTATGTCACCCTTAAAATAATTGTTCACATGAGTGTAACAAGAATCCACAATGACCAGCCTATAAATAATGTCTATTTTGGTCAGGTGGATGAGTCGAAACAATAAAAGCACTCGGCCGTTTCACCTGTTTTTCGGTGTTTAGAATCCCTGATGAAACCCCCGCACTCGTTTTAGTATCGCAGTTAATTTTACGAGTTTCAAGTAGTCCATTTTGTAAATGTTATTAATTTATGTTTAAGCTTTATTTCACTTATTTATATATGTCTGGTTATTTATTTATTTATTTATTTATTTATTCATCTATTTATTTGTAATTTATTACTGACTACCGTACCTATCATCTCCGCCCGCCTCGATTAACCACCTACTATTTGCGGGCGGAAATGGAGTTAATGTAAATGTAGATTGTTAATAATAATTAAGTGTGTGTGTAAGTGTGTGTGGCGATATTTTACTTGAAAGTGGCCCATTTTCATTCATATACATCGAGTGCTCTTAAGTATCAAAACGTATATCATGAAAAGAGTGAATGAATCCCTGACTAACTACTGACAGTGTAGATAACGCGCAAATACAGTTGTAGCAGCGCTACAGGTTTTGATGTACTTCAGACCCAATATCATGGTTGGTCGGATCAAACGTTTGAAATGTTTGCATTTTTGTCTTTTTATCATCTTTTTGACGTTGAGTTTCATCACGCTTGTCTTGATTAACATTCGAAGTTCAAATGGTACAGCTTTATCAGATCAAGACTGGTCTCCTTGGAATCAGATAGCTACCGTGATAAAAACGGGTGATTTTATTGCTGCTACACGAATAAATACTGAGCAAGCTTCAACGGAGGTTACCGCTTGCGTTGTAGACCCTGCTTTGATTGAGTGCGATGGTAATGGATTCTCTGCATTACTTTTGTATACGCTGGATCATATCTTCACATGCCAAGCCTTAGGAAGCGACACGCCTATCGTATATTGGCGGAATTGTAATTCAGGATGCTCAAAAGACCCAAGTGTGAACTCTTGGAAATGGTACTTTGAGCCAATAAATCAAGGTCTTGAATTTAAAGCGAAAAAAGTAATATGTCCGCTTGGTGGGTACTTTGAGTTACCTGTACTTCGACCAGACATATGGCCAGTTTTAGACAGTAGCTTTAGAGACCGCTCAAATGTTGTTGGTTATCAAAACAGCACTATCATAACTCCAAAGGAAAGGAGAAGAGTAAACTGGTGGTTAAATCGGTTTGTTAGACCCAATGCTAGAATCAAGCAAAAGGTCAACAGTTTCTTCAGTAGGTATCTAGCGGGAAACACTCTCTTAGGAGTGCAAGTACGAGCTACCGACCACTGGCTGGAGAGACGCGAGGGAAAATTACCTACAATATCAGACTGGATAAATAAAGCAGCTTCAATTTTCGAAAAACTTTCAGAGCCCCGGAAAATATACATTGCTAGTGACAATACAGAGGTCATCGATCATTTTGTAAGGTTTTTTGGACAAAAGAAGGTAAGATGACTGTAAGATTAATGTTTCTGATCATTCGTTCTTTACATGTAAGAAACACTCGTTCAAGTAACTACTGTGCACCTCCAAAAATATTTCAAGACTTTGAATATATCCTAGGAAACAGAAAAAGTTATCTATTTACCTTTAAAGTTTTAACTTAACAATAGAAGACAACTGTTTTAACGATGTTCAAAAATGAGCAGCTGCAGTATTACTAGCTGGGTTAATCATTTCGTTTCCAGTTCTTCTCATTAGTGATGGGCACTTTTGTTTTATCAATTGTAACTGAGTGATCTTCATGGATACAGGCAGTAAAATTCAAGGTGTTAAAATGATGGGAAAAAAAGACAAGTGAAAGCAGTGGACAAATATATTTTCCTTAGCTTTCACCGCTCGTAAATTTTTTCTGTCGATCTTTGAATTTCCGTATACTCCCTATTTCATATAGATCAGACTCAGCTACCCTATTAATCCTTTCGAGTTAAAACTTACTCATTTTAAATAACACGGTATAGTGCGGTACCATTGCCCCTCTTTCTCGGGTTACCTTTTTCATTGTTTTATCCAAAAGCGATAATAATAAGACAGAAACCAGTAGTTTTGAGGTTCTTTAACACTTTTCATCAATTACATTAACAGCCACAATAGCATTTCAAGACGTCTTTCACGGTAGCCATGCCAAGAAAATTAATCATTCTCTTTCGCTGTAAAAAGGTTTTATTCATCGAGGCCACAAGAGCCAAAAGTTACCATGGTGAACCTCCACACGTCCTCCAGGTCCAGCACAACCCAGATCAATTTCACAAGGCTCTTGGCACGCAGGTGCTTATGGATATTTTACTCTTGGCAAAATGTGATCATTTCTTACACATTGAATCCAGTGTGGCAGCCCTGGCAAGTTACTTTAACCCTGTCATGAAAAGTCACTTTCTGGATGATACGCCCGAAAAGGTAGGGCCTTTTCAGGTCTGTGACGTATGTTTATTTCAGGATTCGTACAGAGTTTTGAACTCTTGAAAAAGTCTTGAAATTCGCCCAGCAATTTTTCGGACCTGAAAAGTCTGGAAAAGGGAGATTAAGTGTGGAGAAATGGTAAAAAGTATTGAGTTTTTTCAAAGATACAACAAGTGCTTTAGAGGTGATATGTTTTCGTTTTGGTCAAATCCTATTCAATCTCGCCCGTTTGTTTGCAGCGCATCATGAAAAGAGCTTTGTTTCTGCGTTTTTTATGGTCTCCATTGATCACCTATTTGATAACCTTGGGTCTGGAAAAAGAAATTATTGTTTTCATAAAGGCTGGAAAAAGTCTTGAATTCTGGATCCTAAAATCTGTACGAACCCTGTTATTACCACATCACTTTTCTTTTCGAATTTCGAATTTTCATTATCCCTTTGCGTATCTGCAGTGCAAATAGTGGATATCACCAGGATACGTATACTCTAAGGTGCTATTAGACAACGCAGCTATCAACAGCATTAACAATGATGATTTGTCCCAGTTTTTGAGCTATTATCATGCATAATAAATCAACATGAATGGTGCGTTGGTCTTCTGTTAAATTTCCGTATGCACTGCAGGGTCTCACACACGTACTTTTAGGTTGTGCCTATATATTGTCTAGTGCTTTTGCAAACGTAATCTAAATAAATGCTTTGATTGTTCTTCAGCCTCAAGACTCACACTTAAAACCACAAATGGAAAGAGAAAATCTAGATGCCGAAGAGTTTGAAGAAAACCCAGAAGATGGAAAGGGCATGAAAATATGTTTTGACAAGAACAGCCCGTTTAGTGCTTGTCCAAACATTGCGAAGGGAATTTTTATTAATAAAGCTATGGCCAATAATTTTGTTTCTAATGCTTAGGGTTTACAAATATGATTGCAAAGAAATCAAAAACATTATAAGAGTGTCCGACGTTCTTTTAACTATGCCATTTATCTTAATTTCAAGTTTTCGATTTGTTTAGTTCCTGGCTTGTAATTTGACTATAACACAGGTTGTAATCGGTGACGACACAGCACTAAACTCGTTTTCTAACAAAGTATATGGTTAAAAAAAAACACGTTATTCCCGGAGAAACAGCTGCCGGACGACCTGGTAAGAATTACGATCGATTTGCCTCCGTGCCTAATGTTCCTCTTTGCCCACACTGGTTCCTCTGTGCCTACTATTCCTCTGAATAATCACTAATTGATCTTTTTCAATTGCTATGTGTAATGATTAACTATTTCAGCTCTCGGTATTTGAGGGACAATCCCCAAATTCTGTCGAAGTTGATTTTCACATTCCTCTTACAAGCAGATCATGTGAAACGTTAGATGTGAAACGTTAGATGTGTTACAGGACTTATCTTCCCGATTTTGAAGATATATGGAAAGTTAATAAAAGTTCGATAAATATCCGATCAATAGGCTTTTTAAAAGGTTCTAGAGCATTCTAACTGTTTACCTTTAAAAATGCAACGTAATGAATAGGCAATTTACTAATAAGCTTTGCATGCAGAAACATAAATATTAACAGTTTGCTTTTTGAGAATGGGACATCTTGTCTCCAAATTTGACATCCCTCGGAAGATAGTTATCTTTTTAAAAATGGACATTTCTACGTTTTTAGTAATTGACTTAGCTAGATAGGGTTTTGTGGCGGGCTCTTTTTTGTTGGCAGATACATCCTACGCATTATTATATATGTAGACATATGGTCAACGACCAAAATGAATAGAATGAAGACACAAGAAGTGCATCCCTGCAACACCTAAATCCCAGTAGCTTTAGAATAAATTTAAGAAAATTCTGTCCTACAGTCATAGGATGCTATTATTGGAATGATATTCCTTTATCTATACTTGAAAAAACAACTAAAAAATTGTTTAAAAGAGCACTTTTCAACTATTATCTTGCTCAGTATTAATCATCGCCACACCGACTCTCAAATGTTACATTTTTTTATGTGTGTGTGTATGTGCTTTTCTTTTTTCCTCTCTTTTGAATATTTTTCATATATTTTTCATAGTTTATAGGGTTTATACTTTTCTCTTTTTTTCTCTTTTAACCTAAATAAAACTGTAATTTAATCAAAGGGCAAGTAATTTGTTTAACTATTTCCTGCCCTCTCCATTTATTCTTGTAACCTGATATTTAATTCTACAAATAGCATCTTTAATTCTTCAATCTTGTAATACAATATAAATGGCTTGTAAAAAAATAAATGGAGGAAAAAATAAACAATAAACGACCAAAAACAAATAGCGAGCTGCTAAGGAACTGAAGGAAGAAGGGTAAGCAGTTATAGATAGAGAAAGAGAGGAACATCAGGAAGAATGTAGAACCGCCTTGCGAGTAAGGAAAATAAACCTTGTAAGTTTAACTGGCTGATTTTGGTGGAGTTCCTCTCCTTCTCACCGACCCCATCAGTAAACGACATTAAAAAGCATCGTTTACCAGTGGAGAAGCCTTCTTCATCAGTAGACACAAAAATAACCTTTATCAGAGGTGGACTGAGTTACGTTCAGCAGAGTGCTGAAAAAGAAAGTTTATCAGATGGACAAAACTTTTAGCTATCCTTTAGTTTTCTAACGGATAACAGATTATCGTTAGTGTATTTTTCCCAAAGACGGTCACACTATTGACTTTAGCACAAGCAGAAAGCACAGTACCACCTGCTGCATCGTTGCGTCACTCCAGCAGTTCGTTGTTGTTTCGCTTTGTTGCATTTCAATTACGACATGACGACATGAAATTTATTGCGGCGTCCTTTTTTTCTTTACAGCCTTTAATGCGAAGCAGCAAAGAAAAAAAAGCCAAAGAGAAAAGAAGTCACTACAGCGTTATAGACTGAGCAAAACGCATTAAGCGACAACTTATGGAAAATATTATAAAATGTCCGTATCCAAAGATGACCGGTCAAAATGACCGGCCAGACGAGAGTTTGACCGGTCAAGTCCACGATCAGGCCCGACATTGTCCGTTGACCGGCCGTTATTTTGAGCCCTGCTACAGGTTTTGATGTACTTCAGACCCAATATCATGGTTGGTCGGATCAAACGTTTGAAATGTTTGCATTTTTGTCTTTTTATCATCTTTTTGACGTTGAGTTTCATCACGCTTGTCTTGATTAACATTCGAAGTTCAAATGGTACAGCTTTATCAGATCAAGACTGGTCTCCTTGGAATCAGATAGCTACCGTGATAAAAACGGGTGATTTTATTGCTGCTACACGAATAAATACTGAGCAAGCTTCAACGGAGGTTACCGCTTGCGTTGTAGACCCTGCTTTGATTGAGTGCGATGGTAATGGATTCTCTGCATTACTTCTGTATACGCTGGATCATATCTTCACATGCCAAGCCTTAGGAAGCGACACGCCTATCGTATATTGGCGGAATTGCAATTCAGGATGCTCAAAAGACCCAAGTGTGAACTCTTGGAAATGGTACTTTGAGCCAATAAATCAAGGTCTTGAATTTAAAGCGAAAAAAGTAATATGTCCGCTTGGTGGGTACTTTGAGTTACCTGTACTTCGACCAGACATATGGCCAGTTTTAGACAGTAGCTTTAGAGACCGCTCAAATGTTGTTGGTTATCAAAACAGCACTATCATAACTCCAAAGGAAAGGAGAAGAGTAAACTGGTGGTTAAATCGGTTTGTTAGACCCAATGCTAGAATCAAGCAAAAGGTCAACAGTTTCTTCAGTAGGTATCTAGCGGGAAACACTCTCTTAGGAGTGCAAGTACGAGCTACCGACCACTGGCTGGAGAGACGCGAGGGAAAATTACCTACAATATCAGACTGGATAAATAAAGCAGCTTCAATTTTCGAAAAACTTTCAGAGCCCCGGAAAATATACATTGCTAGTGACAATACAGAGGTCATCGATCATTTTGTAAGGTTTTTTGGACAAAAGAAGGTAAGATGACTGTAAGATTAATGTTTCTGATCATTCGTTCTTTACATGTAAGAAACACTCGTTCAAGTAACTACTGTGCACCTCCAAAAATATTTCAAGACTTTGAATATATCCTAGGAAACAGAAAAAGTTATCTATTTACCTTTAAAGTTTTAACTTAACAATAGAAGACAACTGTTTTAACGATGTTCAAAAATGAGCAGCTGCAGTATTACTAGCTGGGTTAATCATTTCGTTTCCAGTTCTTCTCATTAGTGATGGGCACTTTTGTTTTATCAATTGTAACTGAGTGATCTTCATGGATACAGGCAGTAAAATTCAAGGTGTTAAAATGATGGGAAAAAAAGACAAGTGAAAGCAGTGGACAAATATATTTTCCTTAGCTTTCACCGCTCGTAAATTTTTTCTGTCGATCTTTGAATTTCCGTATACTCCCTATTTCATATAGATCAGACTCAGCTACCCTATTAATCCTTTCGAGTTAAAACTTACTCATTTTAAATAACACGGTATAGTGCGGTACCATTGCCCCTCTTTCTCGGGTTACCTTTTTCATTGTTTTATCCAAAAGCGATAATAATAAGACAGAAACCAGTAGTTTTGAGGTTCTTTAACACTTTTCATCAATTACATTAACGGCCACAATAGCATTTCAAGACGTCTTTCACGGTAGCCATGCCAAGAAAATTAATCATTCTCTTTCGCTGTAAAAAGGTTTTATTCATCGAGGCCACAAGAGCCAAAAGTTACCATGGTGAACCTCCACACGTCCTCCAGGTCCAGCACAACCCAGATCAATTTCACAAGGCTCTCGGCACGCAGGTGCTTATGGATATTTTACTCTTGGCAAAATGTGATCATTTCTTACACATTGAATCCAGTGTGGCAGCCCTGGCAAGTTACTTTAACCCTGTCATGAAAAGTCACTTTCTGGATGATACGCCCGAAAAGGTAGGGCCTTTTCAGGTCTGTGACGTATGTTTATTTCAGGATTCGTACAGAGTTTTGAACTCTTGAAAAAGTCTTGAAATTCGCCCAGCAATTTTTCGGACCTGAAAAGTCTGGAAAAGGGAGATTAAGTGTGGAGAAATGGTAAAAAGTATTGAGTTTTTTCAAAGATACAACAAGTGCTTTAGAGGTGATATGTTTTCGTTTTGGTCAAATCCTATTCAATCTCGCCCGTTTGTTTGCAGCGCATCATGAAAAGAGCTTTGTTTCTGCGTTTTTCATGGTCTCCATTGATCACCTATTTGATAACCTTGGGTCTGGAAAAAGAAATTATTGTTTTCATAAAGGCTGGAAAAAGTCTTGAATTCTGGATCCTAAAATCTGTACGAACCCTGTTATTACCACATCACTTTTCTTTTCGAATTTCGAATTTTCATTATCCCTTTGCGTATCTGCAGTGCAAATAGTGGATATCACCAGGATACGTATACTCTAAGGTGCTATTAGACAACGCAGCTATCAACAGCATTAACAATGATGATTTGTCCCAGTTTTTGAACTATTATCATGCATAATAAATCAACATGAATGGTGCGTTGGTTTTCTGTTAAATTTCCGTATGCACTGCAGGGTCTCACACACGTACTTTTAGGTTGTGCCTATATATTGTCTAGTGCTTTTGCAAACGTAATCTAAATAAATGCTTTGATTGTTCTTCAGCCTCAAGACTCACACTTAAAACCACAAATGGAAAGAGAAAATCTAGATGCCGAAGAGTTTGAAGAAAACCCAGAAGATGTAAAGGGCATGAAAATATGTTTTGACAAGAACAGCCCGTTTAGTGCTTGTCCAAACATTGCGAAGGGAATTTTTATTAATAAAGCTACGGCCAATAATTTTGTTTCTAATGCTTAGGGTTTAAAAATATGATTTCAAAGAACTCAAAAACATTATAAGAGTGTCCGACGTTCTTTTAACTATGTCATTTATCTTCATTTCAGATTTTTCGATTTGTTTAGTTCCTGGCTTGTAATTTGACTATAACACAGGTTGTAATCGGTGACGACACAGCTCTAAACTCGTTTTCTAACAACGTATTTGGTTAAAAAATACGTTCACCTTTTTTGCGCGAAAAAGGAAGGCGGTCAGCATTTATAGCAGCTGAGGCGATAAACTAAGGACGCTTGGACCAGTCCAGTTCTAAAGAGAATTTCACTATTAATCACGACTGTTCGGCCAGAATGGTATGCCCTGCAGTGGTGGATTTTCAGGGAAAATCTCTATGAAAGACTGATACTTTATTTGCAAAATGACCGGTCAGAGCAACCAGTTTGACTTTTGGTAAGCGCCCTGAAAATACTGAAAGTGGCCGCGGACAGACTCTCAGGACTTTTGGATATATCCACCATGTTACATACTATATAGTATGTTTATTTTTTGTAGAGATTTATGTTCTTACTACGTGTTTGTAGCTCCTTGGAAAATAAAAGTACATTTGGCACTTCGCCTTATGGTCTTCATCTCAATCTCATACGTCTCATGTAAAATAAAACGATTCTTGCAAAAAGAAAATGTACTACATTATGAAATAACAATTATCACATGATTGTATCACTTAAAAGACGGGATTGCCTTGGTTCCTTCTGCACAGGCTTTTTCATAAGTCTAAGGTGGATACACGGCCTTAACAAGCGGGGTGCTGGAGACGAGCGAGAAGCTCGAGTGGGGGATGATGGTAACGAGTGCAGAGGGGACGGCGGGAGATTGCCTTATCGTAATATTCCACTTAGTGGTTCGAAAGAGAATGTCAGGCTACGATGTCTGAATTAAAACACCTGTAACCTCAAAGATAGGTTTATGAATTAAGTTGATTTCACAGTGTCACCCTCTCTTAGGTTAGAGAGATCTGGGTTTTGCTTACGCTTATGAAAAACGGCAAAGATAATTTGCACCACGTGACCAAGTTATCCAATCAATCGTCCTTTACTGTTCTTTATATTTGTTCAAAACACGAAGTAGTATTTTAGGTTTAATCCATGAGAATTCTTTTGCACAGAATTCTTGGTCCCTTTACCAAGAACCAACTACTTAAAAAGGAGCTTTAGCTATAGAGGTGCAACTCTCTGGAACAGTCTGCCCTGCAATCTTAGGCAAGAGAAATCTCTAAATCGTTTTAAGCAATTGTTAAACTTTCATTTTAGTTAAGTAAGTTAGATACACGGCATTCATGGAAAACAGGTATAGTTTAGTGTAATTTTCAGTAGTATTTTTAAGAGACTCTTTAGATATGTATTTATTATTATTAAATATTGTTATGTAGTTTATACTTCATATGTAACAAAAAACCTGATGAATTTTTACCGTGTTAATATAAAGATTTGAGATTTGAGATTTGAGACGTTTGCAGTAAGTCGTAAAAGAGTTTATAAGTCTCTATTTTGATTTTCTCAAGCTCTCAGTTCCGATGAAGGAACATTTGCCTACAAGATTTTGTCTAAACTTGAGAAAATTCTCGTAATACTGTTCTTTTGTAGACGTTTGTGACAGATATGTTAATACTCAAAATTATCAATGGCTTCTCAACAGGTCTTTTAGACGTTGCGAGGAGAACATATACCGAGATTGTTGATGACATTACTGGTGAGTCTCGATATTAAGTCAGTAACGTCGTTTTTTCGCAGAGAACGGTAGAGAAATTCCCCCAAATATTAAGGCTGGTGCAGAGGCATTTTTTTCGCTCATTAAACCGTTTTGTTATATATTGTCCACGCTGGCGTCGTCGCACGGTGGCATCTAAAAACAAGTAGGGTGTATGAGCAAAACAGCAGCACTGCAAGTGCATCACCCTTTTTTTGTTTTGTTTTTTTGTTTTGTTTTTTTTTTTTGTTGGGGGGGGGGGGGGGGGGACGGGTCCGGAGGGAGAATGCGAATCCAAATTTTCCACCCAAACCTTTTTCGAATCCCACCTCCCGTTGTCCAAATCCTATTCTCACCATCTTAATTCATAACGAATCCCTTTGTTGAACATATAAGATCTTTTCTGAGAGATGGCTCACAGTGCAACGGTTTTCTACTTTTTCATAGGACTTTTAATTTGATTTTTTTTGCTGATGCTGCAGTGATGGTATCAAAGAAATGCCAAATCATTTGTTTAACGAGTTCTGGTGATTTGTGGCATAAAACAATAAGAGGTTTTTATAGCAACATTATAACCTCTAAACTAGAAATACGTAAATCGCATGACCTCGCGAAGGACTCCGGGGGAACGGCAAGTAAAGCCGAGAAGAAAATTTGTAAATCTAAAACTGATTGTAAACTATCTATAGAAACTTAGCAAAACTGTTATACCTAAAATGAAAACTAAACGAAAAGAAAAAGAAAAGAAATGAAGAGAACAAGGTTATGACGTCATGGCGGACACCATCGGATATATACAAGTAAAATGAGATCTGCGAGTTTGCAGCTCGCTAGGACCCACACGCGGTTCACACACTGCGGGCGCACTTCGCGCGCGATGAGATTATAAACTCACTTCGGTCGGCGCTTCACGAGGAAAAACGCTCTTGATCAGCTTTGCGTGCTTGTGAATCAAAACGAGTTCTGTGACACCCATTTGTTGTTGTTGTTGTTGTTGTTGTCTGGCGAACTGTGAAAACTATACCTAAATACTAGAAACAGAACTAAGTTTTAAAAACTTGGGAACCAGCTTTAGGGCCATCTTGATTCGACGAAAATTTAAGGTGGCTCTGAACCTACTATCAAACTTTTCCAAAAGGTGAATCTAGACTCCATGCTGATCAATAATAACCAGTTACACATGCATAACTTGTTCACCAGTGGCTGGACATTTTTTTGTTACTACTATTATGGTATCTAGCTCTGTGAATAGACCACTTTCGATGTATTAAAATTCATACTTGGCTGCGAGGTTTGGGGGAACGAAACAAAAGAAATCATCTTGAGGCTCAATAATGAATAGTACATTTCTTTTGCTTCATTAACTCAATCCTCAGAGCTAAGTATGAATTGTAATATATCGGAATTGGTCTATTGACAACTTATTTTGCTAATCAATGTTGCAGAAATGATAAAGCAGCTGGGAGAAAAACACAATCTCCCGCTTAAAACTGGCTTCAATGCTACCAGAGGATTTTTCATTCAACTGACAGTAAATCGTGATCAAGATGTTGACCTCAGCTCGCTGCCGAGTGAATTTTTAAAGGTGGTTAAAGTGCGAGGTGTGGTCAGCTTTACCACAGTTGATCTGGTGAGTAAGGGTTTTACACACAAAAAAAAATTAATTAATTTTAACTTGTAATTGTCGTTACGCCTTTTTCGTTTTGTGCTAACTCACAGAAGTCATGGAATGAAAATTTATTTTAAGTGGGTTGGTTGAAATTTCTAAGGACAACACACTGGAGTGCATTCTCCAGAATTGGCCTTTAGGTTATGAGAGAGTAAACTGATTATCGGAGAAATACTTTTAAACAGTACTGTCTAGTTTTGTAGTTTTGCAATGACAGCTTTTGTTATTTACTAATCGACTCACTCTATTTTCTTTGTCACATCCAATCTTTCATGGATACAGATCAAGCTTAATGGTAAGGTTACAATAAACCTCTTTCGTAATGGCGGCCTATTAATATATTCTTTTATGTATGTGATAATAAGCCTTTTTTACCTCGTTTGAAAAGGAGAATTCTTTTGTGTTTTGCACATGCTAAAGAGGTCAGAAAGGTTAATCATCCATATAAAATAATTAATATTAATAGGCTGCCATTATGAGAGAGGTCTATTCTTCTTCATTTATTATGACTTTTCTCTCAAAGTCGCAGGTCTTAAGTTCTGTTTCGTATTTCGTTTTTCAGATAGAATAAAAGAATCTTTGAACGAAATATACCTCATGACCAACGTGTAAGCAATTCAGTGCTAATTCACAGACTTTGAGAATCAACGAGCACAATAATTCTAGAGTGATGACAAAACTGTTGTATTTCTAACATAATACAGGGTTGTATCTGAACTTCTGTGTGAGATCCGTGATCATATGGGATGTCTGTACAAACTCGCTGAACTTGTCAGTGTCTTGGACATGCTAGTTTCGTTTGCCCACCTATGCACAATTTCTGACTATGGTGAGTTTTCTCTTTTTTCTTTCTTTCTATCAATGAAATGACTTACTTGCTGGAATTTGACAACCTTTGGTAAATGCATGATGTTACTTCTTATTAAGTTATGATTTAAGGTATTTGATAGGTTGTCTTTAAAGTTTGTCCAAGATTTCGTTGTTGTTTCTTTGAGTGGGTCAAGGTTAGTCAGGAATTCACCCCTATTCAGGGGTGTTTTCCTGTTTTGGTCTTTTAATGTTAGTCGTACTTGAATTTAATTTCATGATAAGCTTGGAAATATACCTTAGCCGAGGTAATGTTACTCAGTCTAATCTTGCCAACAGATGTGTGACCTACTTAGGTGGTCGCACTTGAGATTAAAGCTGGCCATACAATACAATACAATATTCTTTATTTAACGAAGGTGACGTAATAACCCAATGGGTTATCTAACTTACGGCCATGGGTTTTGGTCGCGTAGAGGTTCCTGTTTGGGTTTGATAACCAGCGTTTTTCCATAACCTCTTGATAACCAGCTTTCATTACTGTGTGTTCTGTTGTCGATCGTAGTCGTGTAGGTGCACTGCCAAATTATTATCCACACAGAGTTTACTTAGTCAGCTAACCCTAACATGTCCACACGATTTTGCTATCTTTAAATTTCCTCACGAGTTTCATAGCAGAAAAGCCGTGAAGCAAGCGGAGAGTGCTTTTTTAGTCACTACACGAAGAGGGCTGTGAGCAAGCATAATAGATACCTGGCCCCGGTTCCTGGAAAGCCGATTAAACTATCCTCAGATCAGCGTCAAATCCACGATTAATTTTCTTATTCCTTGGATAACTAATCGTGGGTTAAAAAAGAGTTCCTGAAAGCGAAATAAACCCACGATTAACTAATCCGAGATTAGTGTTAAAATAAACCGGTTTAACTAGTTTTTGGGATGATTACTTTTAAAAAATATGGCGCGAAAAATGTTTAGGCACGGGTGAAGTAAAGGAAAATGGCGGAAAATGAAGTGGTCTAGGTTGAACCAAAGGACAAGAAGAGGAAACCGAAATTCTTCATCTACCTAGAAATAATTGGCCCAGTTTTTATAACATAGTCCCCATATTCAATCCGGAGTCCACAGTCCATGTTTTATAATGACCAAATTTATTACATGAAGTAGTAACCACCTTGGCAACCGCCTATGTTTTCTCCTCGTCTTTCTCTCGAGGTCGTTCTTGAGGATTTCTACCAAATATTGAATTGACTCTCGGCCAAACCTGTTCTTGCTGCAAAGCTCTTCATCAGTGAATTGGTCGAGATTAATTTCTTGCTGTCGGAACTTTTTTTCACGTATTTGAGGCAACGGTAAGTCCGCCATTTTGTTTGTTTTACAAACCCTGTACAAACGTTTTCACCCGATTAGTGACTTAATCGACCTCGCTAGGTGGGTTAAAATTAACTCTTAGTTTATTCCTAGATTAAGGTTAATCATACTTTCAGGAACAGAATCTAATCGTGGGACAAAATGTATTCCGCGATTAGCGAGATTTAATCCTCGATTAGCACTAATCGGTTTTCTAGGAACCCGGGCCTGAAGTTTAAAAAAAAATAGCTCTAGTAGCTACAGTCAAGGTAGAAGTCAAACTGTGAACAGTCTTGGTATCTCTTCGCGTAGCGAGCGAGTGCTTTCACTACGGTTGTACTAACGTTGACAGTGGCTCTTAAATATATCTTGGTAGTGTTCATTTGGTGATTGTACATGTTTTTCAAACCGGTTTAAGCTTCTTGAAAACAATATTACAATCTTGCATGACTGATGTCCGTTCCATCTGACAACTCAATGTACGTTTTGGGACAAAATGAAATGTTTTTGTCAGTCGGTGTTCCCATTTTGCAGTGCGACCAGAATTCACAGACACCTTGGCAATTAAGGACGGACGTCATCCAATTCTGGACAAAATTCTTCCAGAACCACCAGTGGCAAACAACACGGTTTGTATATACTACTCTTAGTCTTAAAGTAGAGCGATTATGGTTTGCCTTGAAAATAGTTTTCGTAAGCCATGAGTTGATTTGATTGGTAATGATGAGCACTTAAAGGCCATATTCTTTCATTTCCTCCCACGGTTACAATAGGTGGCTTGTTGCCTTCGAAGGAGATCTAAATTTATATAAACGGGATAAAAAATAATCATAGTCAAAGAAACCGACCTTCCCTAACAACCTTACTGACTTTCACCTGTTTTCGTAACTTTCAGTATGCTACTGATGGATCAAATTTCTTGCTGATAACAGGCCCTAATATGGTAAGCGTTAAACCTCCTTGAGTTTTTTTTTTATGTCACTTCTATTAATAATAGAGGAACTTACAAATGAAACTGTAGAAAACGTGTTAAATTTACTTAAAAACAGTCCCCTTAACGTGAAGGAGGGGGCAATAATCCCTTGGGCATTAAAGGAAAAACTGTAGTAGTTTTACTCAAGTACTTTATTTCCAAAAACTTTCTGAGATAAGAATTACCCTAAGTTCTGTTTGATATCAATATTCTATATTGTTAAGGAACTATGTTTATGACATCTATGGTGGACTTAGATGGATAAATTCACATTTTTCCACTTTTTGTCGGAAAATACTGAACTAACTAATGGTAAATAAAAAAACCTAAGTACCATCAGTCTGCTAAAATGGAACTCTTAGGGCCTGTTTACATGGAGGTGGGGTACCCCAGATAGGTGAGGTAACCCGCTTAGGTGGGGTAGCCCGCCTGTCCATATGATCTCTCATTTTAATGTGATCACGTTTACATGTTAGGTGAGGTAACCCGCCACATGTTAGCTCACCTATCTGGGGTCCCCCACCTTCATGTAAACAGGCACTTACCCTAAAGTACTTGAAACACTGAAACCTTTACCTTAAAGTACTTAAAACACTGAAACTAACAAGTGATGCAAACTACAAAGGAATGCTGTTACCAAAAACTCGACAGATCTTTTGATCCTTATGTAAGGTTAGGGTGTTCACATACGGATCTAATATCAAATTGAACATTCAGTACCTCAAATTTGAGACAAAAAATTGACATTGGGTTTGTATTACATTTTTCATTGAATTCGGCCCCATTATGTACTCATGAGTCTGTTAAATGTGTAAACGGTCTCTTTACTACAGAGTGGCAAATCAACGTACTTGAAACAGATAGCCTTACTTCAGATAATGGCACAGATTGGATGCTATGTACCGGCCGAGTATGCCTCTTTCAGAGCTGCTGATCAGATATTCTCCAGGATAGGAAGCGATGATGACATTGAAACCAATTCATCTACTTTTATGCTCGAAGTGAGTTTTTTGTGCGTGTGAAGTTGTCAGAGGTTTTCTTTTTTAATTTTTCTTCTGGCAGAAGGTAACCGATTCAAATGCTCTTTTTTCTGTTTTATCTCCCTTTTTTTAATAACGAAATTGATGCGCTGTGTATTTGTTTCATTTTAGATGAAGGAAGCCAACTACATTATCCAGGTGCGTACCAAACAGTTTTACTGCGGTTCCGCTGAGTTATTCTGTGACATTCGTAGAATCCTTTTGAATTAAAGTAAGAGCTTTAAAGTAAGGCTTCTTTTTCATAGAATGCAAGTGACAAATCCCTTATTATCATTGACGAACTAGGACGGGGTAAGTATGTTACACAACGCTGTTTTCTCCTTGTTTCTTGCTTTTTCTTTATTGTTTCTTCAACACTCAAGTATCCCAACGAAACACGAGCAACTGTACATCTGTGTATAATTTCAAGAGTGATTGACACTGTGGTGCACAAGACAAGACTTACCAGAAGCAGATCCAGAAAATTAAGTGGAGTGGTGGAGGGTGCGTGGGACACTTGCCAGCCATAAAGATACTATTTATTTCAACGAGAATTCCGTTTAAAAATTATGAAGAATTTCACAGAAAAAGAAAGGGGACGCGGTCCCCCTGTCCCAACCCTAAATTCATCCATGCTCAGTATTGACCTTCCTTTTTTCAGGAACAAGTAGCGAGGAAGGGGTTGGAATCTGTTTTTCCATATGTGAGAATCTGTTAAAAAAGAAGGTAACTGTTAAAAGTTTGAGCCTCCTTTTAAGACTTTTGCGAAAGACCATTTTATGATTAATTACTGTTGATAGTGTTTTTATCGTTAGTTTACGTAGCTACCCCCTTTATGTATACTCTCCTTCAATACTATGGAGAGGCGAGGAACTGACATAAAAGAACTACTGCAGATGGTACCTCATTCTCAGTTTCAATATTCGATTTAATTATTGGGAAACAGCAGGTCTTTAGAGAAAATCTGGCGTTGGCATGTAGATATCTGAAAAGGCTTTCTCTTGTTTTGGCTGTTTTTTCCGCAGGCATTTACATTCTTTGCAACTCACTTCCTCGAGTTAACTACAATGGACAGCATCTACCCAAACGTGGAAAAGTAAGCTAAATCATTCATGATCATGTTTTTTTTTTAGTAAAATGAATAAAATAATCATTTCATTCAGTGTTACAATTTTACGTAATATACATATGTGTAACAAAAAGATTTTTTTTTATTTTGCAGTTTACATTTTAAGATTCAGGTAATTCATTTTTTTTTTTTGGTTGTAACACACTTAAAATTCAGTTTATGGTCAGCCCACCAAATTTTGCATATGTTATTTGCAACCACGAAAACGAAACTACAACCGCGCCCGTTATACCACCTAAAAGCCTTTTATATTGTTTCCTTCAGCGGTTTTTGCTGGTTTGGCATTCAATCCGCGCAGATGCGGCTTTTTAAAAAAGCTTTCACTACTGAAATGCTATCACAAGCCTTAAACTTCTTAGGAAAAAAATATACTACAACCTCTACGAACTTAGAGGCCTGCGTGTACCAACAGCGTTTTCACGATTTGCTTTATAGACTGTGGGTGTATCTACTAAACCTATTGAACATGGCCTATCCGACATGAAAGCTATATTTAAACAAATGTTAAAAGCACGAATTTATTTTATCATGTAGAAAAACTTCAGCGAGGAAGCCGCCTGTGAGAAGATTACTTATACTCATGTTTTATCAAAGGGAAGAACAGAAGAGAAACATTATGGCAAGTCTTTTCCCTTTTCTCCTAAATCATTTACTTTTTATTCGATGTCGGTACCACCAGAGCTTGCTGGTGGTTTTAAGGTTAAGGATTAAGTATCAGGGATTTCAATGTAACGTACATTACTAGAAGAAAGCTTAAAGACGGAAGTCATACGGCGAAAAATGACAATGAAAGAACATTCGAATATGGGCGAATAACTAAGTTTCACAAGTGCGCAGAACGCAGCTATCAGCTTTGCGGCGGTCCCTGTGTTGGCAAGCATGAAGAAGTATCGTCGAAAAAGCAACTGGGTTTTTTACCCAATGTAAGGGAATCCGGATTTCGCAGTCCAGGAAATTTTTGGTTGTGGAATCCGGAATCCGGGAAGTTTTTGCTTGTGGCCAATCTGGGATCCTGGGTTTTGGAATCCGGAATACAGCTCAAGGAATATGAATCGCACTACAGATTGTTTTCCGGAATCCAAGGTGTTATTACATATAACTATTTACAACTATAGCCCTTTAAAAGTGTAAAAAAGAATGCGATATGGCCTAAAATATTCTGGTTTTAAGTTTTTGTCCACTTAAAAATAAAATTACTCAATTTCGTTATGCATTTTGTCTGAAAAAGCTGTGAAGATAGATGGCCCGTACAGGTTAGCTAGACCTTTAATCTCCTATGCCGTGCTAACAGAGAAACGTTACTTAACTCCCAAGGTCTCTCTTGCTCTCGAACACCTAGAACAGGCAACAATGGCTGGCGAAACGTTTCATTCTCCCCTAGCTTAATTGAAGTATATGTCGCGTTCACCCTTGTTCTAACTTCTACGTCTCATAAGCGACCAGACTAGACCAGGGAAAAGGAACAGCATTGGTTTTGTAAAGTGGTTTTCACTTACTTGCTTTGGAAGGTTTAATTTGTTTTCTTTCCTTTTATCTCTTAAAAGGTCTGCAACTCGCTGAAATCTCAACGCTTCCATTGTCTATAGTGAACGAAGCTCGGGAAATTTCAACAGAATTGATTAGGCAGAAAGAGGTATGCGAAGCCTGCGATTTTCACTGCACAAGTGATGATGGTTGGCCACTTTAAATCTAAAAATGATGAGGCCCAAATTGCCAAAGTTGGCCTAAATAATTTCGCATTCCGTAGGAACTGAAGATGTAGGAAATATAGTGAAAACGCGAAATACCCATCGACGTAAACGTAAGCACTGAGTTGGAGAAAAGGGGTTATATTTTTTTACGACATATTTATTCTTCTAATCGACCGTATGCTGATGTTTGAGAACGGGCTCGAATGTATTCGACCCACCCGAGACATTGTGACTAGGAAAATAATTCAGTTTCACATTGAAAAATACTGTTCATGTTGATAACATAAGGAGATTTGAATTACGTCCAGATTTTGTACCTCGTGACCAAGTTTTATATATATCACCTACTTTTAGTAATTTTACAGTTTCACCCTTAAGCATTATTTTTGCGCAGTGTTCCTCTAGTCATTTCCTGTTTGGAGAAATTTTCAACTTGGGTCTGACGTTTGTCGTTTGCCGTAACGTGATAGATTTCTGCAATTGATCTGACTTGCCCTTTTGGTCTTTCTTTTTTTAGAGAAGTCAACTTTTGTCAACGGAGAGTCGCCAACAAAGAGCCGTTTTCCGACTGGCAACAAAGCTCATTCAAGCAGCACGAAACTCGTGCCTTGATAGTGCTGGACTACGCGCTTATCTCGTGGGGCTAAAAAACCAGTTCGAGCGAGAATCTATCCCGGAAGCTGTTGAAGAATAAGACTGCTAAGGGCATCTGAAGGAATATTCAAATAAGTTGAGTTAAGTGTTGTTTTCTTTCAAAACACGCAGTTTTTAATTGAAGATTGTAAGTTATTTTGTCATCAAATCCAGATAACGTCCTTCCTGCCTCGAAAAATGTTACTTCCTGTGCTTGCGCATCTAGACATCTAGACTGACATTTTACCTTGTATGTGAGAGCGTAAGACGAACTTTCTACTTATTTGCGGGTTAAATATGTACAAATAAATTTTCTTGTGCATACAAGCCAACGTACAGTTCTGACCTTACGCAAGCTCGTCTTATTTTTTGGTCGTCAGACCCCCCTGGGCTCCCGAACGCAGCCTCTCTCTGAATTGTGCAGAGGGTTTCTCGGCTCCATATGGGAAGAGATTGTCCTTAACAGAATAAAAGTGCCTTAGGAAATTCACTTTCGCTAAAGGTAAGCGAATAATCCTCAGGTCTCTTTGTTCACTGTATAAACTACGTCACCCAGGGTGTACGGAAAACGTTTAGTGACAACATGGAACTACACTTGTTCCGTTTAAATTAGAAATTGCATGCAATACATTCTTTGTCAAAAAGAACGTCTGGACCCCACCTTGGAAAGACCCCTGTGGTTCGATTAAGCGGCCACTTCCGTTAAACCGGGCCACTCAAAATCTAGCATTTGGGTGGTCACTTACGAGAGGTTCGATCAGTATTCAGTTTCCTGAGTTGCATTAGCTATTGTGGTTCATGATGACTACATATATATTGAGATGAAAGAATTTGAATTTAAAGTTTTACAACTCCACAGAAACATAAAACGGGGACAACAACTGACCCCTTTTGCGGCACTGTTGGCCGGGTTCACTGGGGCTTGGTGCTTCTCGTAACCTCCGTGACAGCCCTTAAAAACACAAATCGCTTAGTAAGCAATTGACCGTCAAAGCCGTCATCATTTGACCAAAATTTAAATCTTATCAGCCTGTGTTTTCAAGTGTTTAGTCTTAATAAGGCGCAAAATCTAAACGACGAGCAGAATTATTGCAGGAATTGACATATTTCAGCTTATTTGGTAAACCTGATTCATAGGTGTCAAAGTCCTTCAGTCCCCACAGCGGATCAGAGATTAAACAGAGTTTTGTTACCGCTTCCTCTTGGTCCACCACAGTAATTCCATGCAAAGGTGTCACCGGGTTAGAGGCTATATTTAGGTCCATGTAATGTGTACAGATCCAAAGGTAGCCCGCGTGCAGACGATAACTAACAGAGTTTAATTTCGTCTGCGCGCAGGCTAATCCAAAGGTGGCCATTAAATAATTGAGTTTAAGTTACCAACTCTGGACAGTTCGGTCATAAAGTTAGTGGCGTACCTCAATTAAAAATGGAAATTGCAGAACAGGAAAGCGACATATATAATACAAGCTTCAGTATTCTATTTTTCTTCCTTCATTTCCCAGAATCAAAAACTTGACGGTTCGCAGATTGGCGCATCCATTGAATTCTCGGAAAAAGACTCGCCCAAATTCGGACTCGGGGCAACAAGGCACGCACTGAACACTTTTAGCTCAAGGTCTCTATACTGCACATGTTGACCTACATGTTCGTCATGTTCTAAACAGATGCAGAGAATATCTTCTGCAAATGGATGCCGCGACATGAAAGGCCTGACAAGGCTTGAAGCAACAGGTGGCGATAAACGAACAATTCCCGGTCAATACTGCATGGATTCCGATTGCATAACTTTTGAAAGAGAACTTAACAAATTTTGAGATAGTTTTTTGCTAATTTATCGCATTCAAGGTTATTCACTGCAAGACCCTTATGAGTTAGTATTGACGACCGCCCCAGTCAAATGGCTAGCTGGGTGAGTGTAAGATCGGTTATAGATCTTACGATAGGCGTCGTGTTTCCTGGGAAATACGTACAAAAAAGGCAAAACGTTGACTTAACTTAGCATTCCCTTGGTTAATAAATCGCAGTAAACTGAAACCAACGTATTAGTACATTTAGCTCTGCAATGGTCTGATATTTCCTTTTCCAAATATTGAGTGTTAAGTTCCGTTCCTGAGTCAAAACGAAATTTTTGAAGTGCGTTATTTTTATCTCTCCTTAACCCAGACCACCTTCTTCGTGTGTTTTTTATCCATTAACAGCAGGAAACTCGAAAAAAAAAACATACATGATTCAATAAATATTTCTTCAGTTTAAACTTTTATTGAACGATTTACATTAAAATCCCCTTCAGTTACCTCGTTAACCCGCCGCTATAGTAAACTGTCTGTGTATTTTGTGACTTCTGTAGCTTATTTTGCGATTAATTCACCATTTCCGAGTAACAATTAGCTCCACGAAAAGAGGGTGGTCTGCCTATGATCTCTGCAATGGCTACTCATTTCATCTCTTTTGTCTATTTTGTTTTTAATTATCAGACTTTGTATACATCATAGGTTTATATACAGAGTGCCGTTGACGTTTCCCATGAGCCAACCGAGAGACATACCGCGATATTAAGCTGCTGGATTGTTCCTGATAAAAATGGCAAAAGATGATAAAAATACACTGAGGTCGAAAAACAGTAGGGCAGACAGAGTTCACTAGTCACGAACAATGTTCGCAGACAAAAGATGTGAAAGAGTTTGCTTAATTAAGCTGGCATTTTTTATGAAGTCTTTTCGAACTGGCAAAAGGCAAGGTGGCTTAAGGGCCAACAAGAGACTATTCATAGTCTCTTGGGGCCAAAGTCTGTACACTACAAAGTCCAAAAAGTGTGTTATCGAGTTTGTAAATGATTCGAGGTGGCTTTATTTGTCTTACTAAGAACAGTATTTTGATTAGATTTGAATATTAGCAAATAATAGAATCACTTTTCCACCTTCGCCTCGTTCCACGGAATACTCGATTTTAATCCCTTTTTAAACATTGTCGAGTAATCGTTTAATATTGATATGAGTGTTTAATAAGCTATGCTTAATCTAGACATTGTGTAGCTCATAAGTCAACTACACCAGCAGACATTCTGAGAGTTATCCTAAATCATCTTTATTCTATCTTCTAAAGTGAAATCTTTTTTTGGAAAAGGGGCAAATTTAACATGCAAAATACCAAGTGCTTTTGTATTGCGGTGCATGCATCAATGGACACATCAAACCACAAATTCCGTTCTCGGCAAGATTCCTGATTTTTAAATTGATGGGGCAAAACCAGTCTGGTCGTTTGGTAGTTGCTCATTTCATATTGCGTTCGAGTCAGCAAGTAAATTAAACTTGCTTCCACTGCAAGTTCTTATAGCCTATGGACAAGTCTTTTGTCGGTGACTCTGGTAAAAACGAGTCAATACACTAGGGAATGCGATCTCTTTTTGAGCTCTCTCAAGCATGGATGAGCTTGAGTCGAGGTAGAGCTTTCTTTAGAGTTTTTGACATTCATTGAAAAATGTTAAGGCAATACGGATTATCATAACAATGACAAAATACTTCGAGTAGATTCTTTTGAGTGAATTCATTTGCATCATAAGCGAATAGCCGTGGCATTTTTTATTGAATTTGTTTATTGTTCATGAAGTTAAAACAAAAAATTCCAGCGGGAAAATGCAACGGCTATAAGCGTATCCAGTCTGTTATTGGTAGAGGCCTGTAGCTGAATGAATGATCGTGATCAAAGTCTATAACCGCAACGTATTTACTCACGTGTTTAAATGTTTCACTTGACAAGTCAACTTGACAGATCACGTGAAAATCGCCGCTTTTGTAGTTAAGTGCATTGTTATAAAAGCAACGTGAGGTGAAAGGTAGGTTTTAATCAGATGCAGCTAGTAAATGCAGTGAACTGCGGCAAGAAAGGAACCTCGTAAAAGGATAACTACTTTGGTTCTTTCAACTCTCACTGTCGACCTGTGTTGATCATCTAGCTGAGGAAAGAACAAAGGGAACCAGTCCAGCGAAACTCGCAGAATGGCTAACCATACAGTAGATTTCCACAAGCTTGAAGCAAACGTGAAAACCATTGGAAGCAATCTTGATCAGTTGTTTCTAATACTCATGGGCTGCCTTATATTTTGTAAGTATTCCGTCTAACGTTTATTTCTTCCTTTTTTTTTCTTATTCTCATTACTTTTCATTACTGTTCAGCTCTTATTCTCTTCCGTACTCTATAGTTTGTCCGATTTCAATTCCAGCAATTTTAACAACGTTTTTGGAAAACAAAAGAATATTATGTAAACCTTAAACACCTAGAATGCAATTACTATGATCCAATTCCAATAGAAGTCGGTAAAATTTCAATTTGTGCAGTTTTTACGCTTTTCAACTAAACCAATGAGTCTGCAACTAAAAGTTATCTCCCAAGGATCAAGGTCTCACGTTCGCTTTGAATACAAAAGTTCCCTTGTTATCCACAGTAGTCATTGCAAACAAGAGACTATGCAAATCAATGCCTGGAAACTTCTACATTTCAATTTCATTTGGTTGTCTGCGTTTTCGAAGAGAAGAACTGATTTTAGCCGTCCTGTAACCGTGTAAGATGAATTGAACTGACTTTTCCGCATGTTTTGGTGTATGGGTGTGAGTCGTCGTCAAGGTTAAAACATCAAAACAATACAATACACGTCTAAAAATCATACAAAGCGAAGACAAAGCGATACGAAACGCGGGAAGACAATTCCTTTTGCTGTGTTAGAAACAGAAAACACTATTACTAGTTTAAAATAATTATGAACATTATTTTGATATGATTTTACTGCCGTGATGGAGCATTTTCTTCCTTGATATCATTTTACCACCGTGATGGAACATTTTCTTCCTTGATATCCTGTTAATTTACTTTGTTTTTTGCCGTATTTTCAAATATGTTATTGAGATTGTTACCGGAATGTGCACTTATCCGTCGGGAGTGCAATACAACGTGAATAGAAAACTGACATGATGGTCGTGCTTATGTAATCTTCACGGAATATGGACGGCAAGCAGTTTTTTTTTATAAAAACAGGATCATTAACGCATCCGGGGTAACCGCTTACTGCTGGGATCAAGTGACGGAAATGTTCCGTATGAAACTGTGCTTGATACAAAAACAATATGGTGGTACCTCTTTAAGGAGGGAATTGAATCGAGAAAGAAGTTGCGCTCGTCTTTTTAACAAGCGTGTGTTCTCCTTTGTAACTAAAGCGCGAGTCCGTGAAACTTACATCGTATTTTTTGTACACTGAATAGCTTTTTGCGGGAAGGAAACACAAAGTAACTTCAGAATATAGGTCCATCTTCCCTCAAAGGATGAGTCATATCACAATAGACGGTTTTGTTGTTGTTTTCTTTTTGTAAGAAAAAACGTGTTTCGTTATGCGTACGTGTTGATATGAAAAACTGTTTGAATGCAGAGGTCCGCGCAACACGTAAATAAAACTGACTGGTCCCTCTTGCCGGATCTCTAATCAAAGAGATGCTGTAGCCAGACGTCACTTAAAGTGTAAAATAGAACAAAACTGAATACAGGACTGGCCGAATACGGCAACGGTTGCAACATTGTTCCAACATTGCAACGCTGTGTTGCCCCAAAAATTGTCCTTGCGAATAGTCTCGTCTAACATCACCTTTATGATTGATTTGTATACGAACAAAGTGTTTCAATGCTAAATTCCTGTTTTTCCGTAATAAATTAACTGGCTTCCTTTTCCCGAAGAAAGGAGTATAGAAAGACACTATAGGACAATTCATTTTCTCAAGCAATGCTTGCGTGGAATGTTTGCAACCTGCATGCTAACTGTAGGTCTTTCAGTTTCCAAGCGACCCTTTGACGCCTGAGCCTCGTCGTTGTCTGCGAAAGTCTAGGCCCGAATATGCCACGACGCCTGCGCGTTCAAAAACAGAAACGGTTGTTCAAAAAGCCTATTTTTTTATGCCTAATTTCGGGATATTCGCCGAGCGCAAATACTCAGAACATTCGCCTAAAGTGAAAAACATATATCACTTGAATATCAGCTTATCAATCAACTGAACCCAAAATATGACATGTTCCTTTTGCAGACTAAATGAAATTGAAACCAAGTTAATGGACCTTAGCTCGCACGAGTCTACTGTACTGTCTCTGAAAGAGCACGTAGACAACTGACTATACCACCGGAGCAGGGTCCATGATTCCTAGATATTTCAGTTACTCGTTTAATATATCTGTTAAAAAAAATGCATTTTTTGGTATGTTAAGTTTCGAAGATAAATAAAATACCATTTGATTTTTTTTTTTCCGATATTCAGGCTAGGAAGGCTTAATATTTCCGGAATTACACAAATATTGTTTTCAAGAAACCTAACCAAACAAAACGGAAATATGTAGCCACCGTTTACGGTAAAATTGAAACGTTATATACTTTGCTGTTAAACCTTTTTTCACCATGATTAAGTCGGTATTAACGTGCTTCGTTATTTACTATATTTGAAAAGCTGGCGTTAACTGTTTTAAAAGCCCTGTCTATAGCAACTTTTGTTCGACTAGAAACACGTAGGTCACTTGCTTTTAGACTTGATGAAACGTCGAACTCAGATGGTTTTAATTCTATCCGATGCGCTAAAAATTCTTTAATAGGTTTTGGATTGTTTTCATCAAGAAAGCGGTTGTAAATAAACTTAAGCGCGTAGAATTCAATGGGCAAGTGTATCATAGCCGTCGGGTCCTTAAGAACTTTGGACTCTTCTTTCACTTTTTGTCGACTTTTGGGTAGGATCAACTTAAACATAACTGATTTTCATCTGTACCACAATTATCTCGTGATCTTCATGTCTTCTTCTCCAGCTGCTCTCCACTGATTAGTCTTAATGAAGTTTTAACCATATTATCCCTTAATTAAAATTCCTATGGCGTACTTACAGACGTCATCTACTTCCGCGTGCAGAGAAAGAACAGGGGGAGGGGAGAGAGATACGCAGGTTGAGGTCACGTATTGTATTCAAATCTGGACTGGTGGGACTCTATCATGGTGTAGCCTCTTTTGGCTCGTCACGCAGAAACCCAAGAACGTTTCGGCCGATACCTGTGCGATATGCCGCTGAAAAAGATCTCGACAGTCTAAAGAAGTCGCTGGGATAGGGTATAGATATCAGCTGGTAATGCAGATATCAAAGGGCATCATCTACTTTTAAAACTGAACATGAGGAATTTGGGTATCTGGAATTAAAGCTTTTATGTCTGAAGTAGGGTGAGGGATTGTGGCGGCATCCGTCGAATCTGGAACAGAGGAAAGTTCGTCTCCAGCCTGAGTTGTAAATGTTTAGGCGGTACACTGCGCAAATTAACGACACATTCGCTGTAACCGGACTTATCCCCAGATTGGAAAGGTTTACCCGGTTGGAGTGTTTTGTGTTCTACTTCCAGTGTTGTTAAGCGTCACTGATCAATTTTGAATGAAAAAGTGTACCTTAAAATAGACTCATATTTTTTTCTCCTTTCCGATCCTTCCTTAACCTTCAAAAAAAATAACTATGTTATCGGTATGTACCGACACGCAGGTGCTCATTTGGTTTTGTGCCCGGAGCCGATGTTGTCTCATCCAACCTATTCGGCTAGTTTAAGGCAAAAGTAACTAATTAAATTGAAAGCATACCCATGGGAATATATGCCTTTCTTGTATTTAGGAAATCTACAGGACAAAAAAGTCACTTTCGATTAACCAGTATAGTGTCCCTTGAACAATATTGGTTAACCAGGGTGAATTTCATCACTCCTCCCCTAAGTGGCTTCAACAGAATTCGTAGGGTACCCGGGGGCCATAGCAACACAATATTTGTAATGAATTGTACAAAAGACAAGTAAAACCTTTTGCTTGAAATAGTCACACTATAGTCTATAAACAAAAACATGGAATTGTTGTCCTTTTAGACTAAAATAAAATCCAAGGTTAACATATTCTTTGTGTTTATTAGAGACGATCAAAGTCTCCTTTTTTCCACGTGCAATATTTTCCGCATGACGTTTTAACACCTCCAAATCACGTGATTTAACAATAGCAATGTTTCCGGGTCTTACATAACACGCACACTCTCGTGGAGACCTTTACTTGAGGCGTGAGTGGTTGCTAGATAAGTTCTTTCAGTCGGCCGCTCAGCTGAATTGTTGACCTCTCTCAAACCTTCCTGCAAAAGAGCGAGATTTTTTCTAAACTGGTCTTGGTGTCTCTGTTTTTATTCGAACCAAGTAAGCAAGGACTACAAAATGGACGGCAACATGTCGACTGAAAGCCCCACGACAGTGAGCCAGATAGATACTATTGCTAGCAACCTGGACCAGTTCTTCTTAATAGTCATGGGCTGCCTAATCTTTTGTAAGTACTTTAGTGATCATATATTGTAGGTACTTTTCCTCTCAATTTTCCATTTACTATAGCATGACTTTAACTTCAGCAAAAAGTTTCTAAAATATTTTAAAAATCTTAATTCACTTTTGACTTATTTTAGAAGTTGTCTAAATAATCATGATTCAGTATAAGTTATCGAAAAATATGGTGCTAGAACCAAGCCTGATATTACATGCAAGTGCTGTGTCATTGCTCTACATTTATCACGTTAAAAGTTCCAAGTCTTTTAATCATACTACCCGGTATACTGAAGTAGTAACGCTTTCTTTTCCATGTTGATAACGCCCGGCTTTTTCACCTGTTCCGCCTCAACGATTGAAAGTATTTAACTACAACAGATGTCAATGCGTGCATTAATCAACCCGAAATTTTTTTCTGTTTTCTTTTGTTTTTAAGTTATTTGATTTATCACCTAAGCATTCAGGGCATTTCTATTCCGCAATCAGCCAATTTTGGATGAAGTTTAGTTCACTCTTGCTAGATCAAAGTACAAGTGATGCAGTCTATAAAAGTTTAACAATTTTTCGACTCAGCTATGAGTCCATATTTATTTGTACGTGAATATCGACTGAAGGAGGTTCATTGTCATTTCTGTTTGATTTGCGATCGTTTATCGGTTTCGATCAAGGACGACGCGTTGTTTCGTTTCCTCTCTTCCTCAATAAACCGTATAAGTTAAGAACTTGTTTTCCTTTTGTTAATTTTGCTTTGAATTCTTTCTTTGTAGAGTCAATTTTCTTCCCTTCTTTTTCGTATTTAATTTCATTTATTAACTCATTTATTTACCAAGCGGATAAGACCAGACAAGTGCTTGCAGCTGTTCTTTCAATAACGTAAACACGGCAAAAAAGCCGAAACGTGATTTTTTGCCCCCGAAGCAATTCCATTTACCACAAGTGCCAACTTCTCGAACAAGTTAAAGAAACAATTTCAGAGACGTTCTTTGAACGGTTTTGATTTGAATATTTCTGACATATTAAAAATAATAACAAATTTTAGAGGAAGGTAGCTTTCTCCACTGGCTCTGTTTTCTTAAGGGACTGTATAAACCCAGTAAATTACTTGGCAAAGACTTGTAATACAACCAGATGCCGTTATCAACGACCCCTCTCTCTCTTACGTACTCCGGATTGAGACCTTTGTCTAGACGATGTACTACATCTTCTCTTGACATTATTTAAGAAGACAGAAGATATTTGGACTAAGAACAAATTGATTTAGACTTTCGTCTTAGCCTGTTAAGCATTGTCCAAAATCTGTCGAATCACGCATGCCTCTCGTAATGTGAACCTCTATATGGGTACCTGCGAAAGTCGATGTCGTTGCGTGTTTTCCATTAAATCGTCTATTTTTCAGGCGAAATCGTCGTATATCAAGAAGTGTTTTGCGTGGTAACGCTACTAGAAGCTTAACACAACCACGGCAACGACAGAAGCGAGAAAGTAAGCAAAACAAAAACTCTGAACGAACAGTACACTTTTTCGCAGGTTTCCCTTGCTGTCATTGCACGACTTCCGTTGTCAAACGTGACTGAAATGGCAATGCAATCTTCGCTTTAATCTGAAAGATCGTCGCAACTGATTTCGTCGGAAATACTCATACAGAGGTTTCAATGTGATAACATTTTTCATCTGTTCTGGCCGCTATTGCTCCTTCTCAATGTAAGAGCAGTAATGTATGCCAATGCTTTTTCCGGTAACCGAGCCGAATATGACGGATAAAAAAAGATACCAGCTGGCCCACTTTTAGAAACCTTAACTTGCTGTAGTCGATCTATGAGCCCTAGGTCAAACAAAACATGAATGTCAATCCCGGAAGAGATGAAGCTCTTAGGAAACGTTAAGCTTCGTCTACCATACCGAGATAGAGATATCTGCAACTCAGACTCGGCTGCGGTTAAGGCTTTCAAGTTTTTAAGATACTAGAGGCTGGGTTACGATCGTAAATGAAACAAAAAAGGAAAGAAAGAAAAGAAATAAAAAGAAAAATAAGCGAGTCTTGCATTTGCTCAGTTTAGTAAGAGTCAAACTCCGCAAAGGAAAGGATAAACATGGTCACACTCTCAGGCATGCAGACAAGCAAAGTCAATGAATGTATGTGATTGAGCCCGTTTGAAATCGAGCTTTTATTTCCTGCTTTGCTAGTCCAAAGACTAAAATTCTAGTCTGGCCTTAAGAACTACAATTTGTTCAGTTGCTCTGAACGTGTAACAACGCTCCTTGCCTTGCACACTCCTTGAATTTTATTCTTTACTATCTAGGAGTCAAAGTCCATCGTCCTTTACAAAGGACATCTGGTCTTCATTTGTAAACTATACCAGCTGTTTTTGTTTTTTCTATAATTGATGTGACTGGTCAGTTTTGATCAAGATGTAAACAAATGAAATGTCGTGTTAAATCTTGATCTAAGCTTCTTCTCCGTATAGAACATTGGGGGATCGACGAAAAAGCTCAGTTTACTTCTTGGTATTAAAGTTTTGCACTTCGCGATTTAGGTGGAAGAGATGGCGTGCAGAAACTGAAGGAGAGAGAAGAGAAAGACTCAGTTAACTTGTATCCGTGGCAACATAGAAAAAGGCTCGTTGTAGATGATACCAAAAACAAGTAGTTGGCGTTTAATATGTTTCACTGCTGCTTAAGGAAGGACTGTAACTAGGAAAACATCAAGAAAAAAAGGTAGCCTCCCGAATGCAGAGTGAGGCATTATTACATCACGAAACACTAAGAAAGTGTGCTTAGAATGCCGTAGAAAACACCCTTTCCCACGTAACAGAATTTGTTATTCCTAAGTTGATTTATCGTGAGAGAACTCCGATGATCGCTCACGGCATGAGGCACTGACGCTTCATCGTTTTCATGACTAACAGCGCGAGTTCTGCATTAGACGAGCCTCTCTATGAATAAGGCTGAGGACGTCGTTTTCGTAGCGCGTTTCCCATCAAATAGTCGGTTTTTGAACGTCGCATTTTGTGTAGTAACGCTTCTAGCGCGGAGCTCGAGTAATAAGCAAAAGAATAACTCTGAGCGCGCAGCACACTTTTTGGCAGATTTCTCTCCCCTATCGCACGATTAACGTTGTCAAACGTCATCGGAATCAGTGGCAATGCGATCGACGTTTTAATTACGTTCTATTGAAGATCATCGTTTAATTTGTCAATAGCGATCCTCAAGACCTCGATTTGGCCTCGGAACGTTTGTGTTCAGGTTATCTACTAGAGCTCTCCAAAAACGACCGACAAAGCCGGTTCAAACTTGTTTAACACTGATTTTTCTCGTTTGAAACAAATTTAATCATTTCTGGCGCCACTAAACTAGACTCCTCTTAGTTACAAACTTTAACGTATATTCGTGTATCATAAAAGAAAGACAAAAATTAGGGATTTTTCGAAGCAGCCTTCTTGATCTGCCTGTAACTACTACAGCAATTATACGAAAGAGTCGTTTGGCATTATTAGGTGCTCCTGTCAGTTTCCAAAATTAGAAAATACTTTGCAAAACGAAGAACTTTACCGTTGTTACATTTTTGTTAGCAGTAATACACTTCGGATGCGTGCAAAGAATATTAAAATACATTTCGGATGCGTGCAAAGAATATTAATAAAGAGAGAGAAGATCAAAACTATAAACTATCAGTGGCAGTATAGCCAAAATTAGCTAGTAAAATAATGTGATATCTACCCAGCATCCTCTTTTCTCAAGTAAATAAGTGGTTTCTCTAAGACGCCTGGAGAAACTGCTTAGTTACTGCGCAGCTAGATGTCCGGCTTAATAGGCGGAAATTGGCTACTGAGTGTGTGATTTTTAGTCGCTCGCTTCACCATCTAAGAAAGTGTGAAATGAAATCTGCGGATTCAAAAACAGCGGACAGAAATGAACAACTAACTTTGTTCAAAACAAAGAGACTACAAATGTTACGTAATTAATTTATTTTAAAGAACATTGATACTGGTTTGCGTCAGCCCTAAATCGCAGGTATTTTGAGGACTCTTTTTCAGCTTTTCCATGTTCGAATTGGATCTTTTATTCACATATTCGGCAAAATGTGTTTCACGATGTCTTTCAATCGATATCTTTTTTGCTATGATTACGTTACATTGCCGATTGTACGTAAAACGTACGCGCTAATATTTGGATATGGAAAAATAGTAGATGTTATCTTTGCGCCTCTAGAATAACCCCGTCGGCCTGTCTGCAGATATACCAGTCTTCGTATGTAGTATCAGATCTAAGAAATACTTTCACTTTTACTAGGGGGTGTTTTTCGAGTGCGTCTTGGTAAACATTTACCAATAGGTGTATTTACGTATAGGAACTAGATCACAGGAAAGATATTGTCCAACCTATTTTTATTTGCGCACTCAGAGTTAAGTTTGTGCAGACGTAAGCATAAAAAAGGGAATGAAAAACAGTGAAAAGAATAATGTGCGAAAAAGTTGTACTTGCAAGCAAGATTGGGCTTGTCTTTTTAGCCATGCGCAATTTCGGCATCGAAGCCTTCAGTTACAATGGATGTACTTTAGAGTGGATACATGACGATAGTTAAAAATCCTATTATCTTAATATTGGATTGAGTTGCCTTTTTCATTTGCGTCATTCAGTGAACTCATAACTCATCGCGTACAATTGACGGATCAACATCATTTAAAAAAAGATAAATGAAACCTCCGACGATACGTGTAAATTGGGTGAAAGGATGATCTCTTGTGTATTGGCAAAAATGCCGTCACGAGCGTCCGCACAGATTAATATTGGAAAGAAGCCTTTGTAGGTTAAACCACGAAAGGCTTTGTTATACCTAACTTGGTAAAAACACTTAAGATCTTTTCTTTTTCTTTCTCTCTCTCTATCTTCTCTTTCCTTATTTTATCTAACTCGGTTCTAGGGTACGTCGCGACGTATTCAAATTCAACCACCAGTTTCCTTATTTAACTTTTCAATTCCTTTTCGGCGCGCACCGAAGTGAAGTTCTCTATCAACGGGAAACAGAACAAATACGCTCTAAGGAGCATTAAAATCTTGGAATGCGAGCCACAGAAAGGAAATGCAGTGATATTGAATTTGCGTCAAAATAAACGACCTACTAAGTATTTACAATTGGTAAAAGTGTAAGGGTGTGGGTTCTTGTCAACTTCGACTTGAAGATGTTTAAGTGAGACTCAATGTAGTTTGACGCTACCGACATTGAATCGGACTTAAGGTTCAGTCTTCTAACAAGGTTATTAGGACAAAACTTAGACTCATGAATGGTCATTCTGAAAGGCAGCAACAAGCAATGTATGATGTTTAACGACATCCAATGCACTGTCCGCGACGTGTGTTTACGAGGGTTGATAGCGGAAAAATACCGACGCAGAACAAAGTGCGTAATTATAGTATGTCATCCCACAAAAGTGCTTATTAAAATGCATTCAGGAGTATGTAGTTGTTGATCTCTTAATATTTCTTAAACTTTATGATTTTATTTCGCTAATACCACTCTCAACAACTATTCAGACTCCGCAAATTGTTTAGAAAACTCATGTCGCAATGTCGACGTCAGACTTATTTTGCTTTCAGGGATAGCGTATTCGTCTGCTCTTTCTAAGCATGCGCACAGAGCAAGACTTCTATTGTTTGGGGGGGGGGTTGAGTGTCGGCGCTTATTTCGTCATTCCCATTCAAAATTTAATTTTATGGACTAGTAGGCACGAAAAACAATAATATGTTGTTAAGGTAAACACACTGATCTTTTAATTTCCAACGCCTTTCTCGAAAGTTCGGAAATATGACAGAAATAGGACTTTATATCTCTTTCTAAAACCACTTTCCAAACGTAAAAACCTGCAAAACCCGGTATCGTGACAGCGCCTGATATAACCAAACTTAAATAACACTTAAGAGAATCAATAGTCTTTGTTTCTTAACAACATAATGAGAAATCAAAACGTGCTAGCTGGCATCGATTGAACATTTTTAGATCTTTTGACCAATGCAATGAACGGCGGTTTGCTTTAAGGTCAACAAAAGAACTTCATATCCGTTTTTATGGAGCCTTTTAACTTGGGCTCTTAGTTACGCTGCAGGAGTTCCATTTTTGTTTCTTAATTGTTTTATTTGAATAGATTGACCTTCGGAACTGCCTCTCTTATTAGAATTCTGCCAAAAAAAGACTGTTTTCATCGAAAATGGTAACAGGAAATGCTTCTTTTAAAGGAGAAAAATTCGTTTACCAGAGACCATTTTCTCGCCAAGGGGTTCGCTTATTGCTTATCTCTAAGGCGCTAAGCAATGCACAACAATTTTGTATGATGCAATATTTTTGTCGCGGTTCATTTCATTGTTTAATAGGCACTGGATAACGAGCGTGTTTGCATTCCCGTAACAATATGATGTCGCATAAATCACGGAAAATAGAGAGAAAATAACGTGACTTCCAATCATTCTAAACATGTCGCGTGAAAAATTGTTATGTAACTTTAGTATGGGGGAATAATGAAAAGAAACAAATACCATGGGCTAGGAAGGATTTTTCTTTCAATATGAACTCGAAAGAATGATAATTAGTATGTGTATTTGGTTTACAATTGGTTTGGTCCGCACATTCTTATGGTCATACACACCCCCAACCCAACCCGACACTACTCCTCTTCCTCCAAACAAAACTGAGGAGATGTCTTTCACGTGTTCTTGTGATCACGCTCAATATCGTATACAGTGATCAAAAGTTTTATTAGTGAAGAATTGTGCTCAGTGATAATGTACGATATTTGCCTTAACTGGGAGAAAAACAAATGACGTTGGTAACTAAACAACAGGGAGCTTACGCAGAATGTTTCTGAAAAAATGCATTTGCGTTCTTTCAATCTTTATTGGGTTAACTTTTAAGCAAAATATAGCCGAATTTTCCGGTTTCAGACCCTCATCCAGTACCTTACGAGCAGAGGTTTTTCTCTTGCATGGCTTTTAGCGTTTATGCGAACGCAGAAGAGAAGGCCTCTGCTCGCAGGGTAACACCCAGTAATAGAAAAGAAAATTCGTCGTCGTGTGTCCACGTCTTCGATAAAACGTCACGTTAGGACTTAGTTTCACTTCGTGGTCTTGCTGTGGACGTTTCAGAAATATACCAAAAAGCGTGATGCTCGTGCAGAGTTGTTGCTTTGCTTATTAACCCTTTAAACCCTAAGAGTGATTAGCATGAAATTTCTCCTTATAATATCAGTGCTTAAGAAAACAGATTGGTCATGAGAATTGAGTACATGAATCAGGGAAGACGAGTCTAATTGATATTTCAACAAATTCTCCCCATTACTTCTATTGAAAAAGTATAGGGACAGTAAATGGGAATCTCAATTTTGATATTAGGGTTTAAAGGGTTGAAGTTACTGCTTTTTTTATGTTCTCGTTGCTGTCGTCGTGATAGTTGCTTAAGCTCCCAAATGACATGACAGCATCAACCACTTTAGAAACCAGTACAGTGTGCCAGTCACCGAAAGTAGAGTCAATGGGCGCTTTCCATTCAACCCAAAATTCCCGAATTTTTGATTGGTACAACAAATGGAACAGACCATTTCGGTTTGGTCCGACCGGAATATTCGGGACCAGCTTTGGAGATGGTCCACTTTGACTGGTCTGGTCATTTCGGTCAGTCGGACAGAAATGAAAATATGTTGAAGGAAACTTGTCAATAACCTTCTAGAACGTTCGTGTAATTAAAAGGGTGTTATTCTGGTATCAAAGACAAACAATGTGATTCGTCGGATTTCTGCAAGCCATTTACTCGCTTGTATGTAAATATTGGGACCGGGCCGGCTGAAATTGGCCTCAGCTGTTCCGGTGTCCTGCCGACCCCTTCTTTAATTTATTTACGTTGTATGTTTTTTTTTGGTTCACGAACACCATTAAACACTCAAAGTCCGCTTACATGACAGACCCAATTCTTTTAAGATTAATCAACAGGAGATATCTCAAATTAATCAGTTGAGGAAAACCCGAATGTCCGTTCCCATCGTAGCTGACAAGTGTACCAAACTAAGCAGTGGCTCGCGCGCACTAACTAAATGCCTTTAACTATCGGCTAAGGGAAAATCAAATTAACAGTCATCTTCATCTTGCAGTTATGCAGGCGGGGTTTGCTTTCCTCGAGGCCGGCTCAGTGAGGTCGAAAAATACGACCAACATCCTCATCAAGAACGTCTTGGATGTCTGTAAGTAATTTATTTGTCAGTAGCGATTTTTGAACAGAAAAAAAAAAAAGCTACCTTTTTAAAAAAAAGTCATATTAGATTTAAAAAGTCTCATATGCTACCACGGTCACTACAAGAGTAACTGAATAAGCCATTCCAGAGTTGCCCATGCAAACCTTTTGTTTCAAAACGAGGCTAAGTGCAAAGCCTTTGATATGAAAATTACCGGTATGTCTATTTTTTCCTAACCAATAAAACCCCTTTTCATAAGAAGAGTTTTGCACTTGGCCTCGCTTTGAAAGTGAGATTTCTGGAAATCGGAAGTTGCCTATTCAGGTCAATGCAACGGGGATTATTATTATTATTATTATTTTTATTTTTATACGGCCCTATGATAAATTCATTCAGATGAGTGTCAAGGAAAACGTTCCTAAATGACCGTGATGAACGTTTCTTAAACAAGTTCTTTTTCATTTTTACAGTCTTGGGTGCCATCGCTTACTGGCTGTTCGGCTACGCGTTTGCCTTTGGAGCAGATGGCAATGGTTTCATCGGTCACGAATATTTTGCTCTGGCTTACCTGCCTTCCGGGACGTTCTCTCATTGGTTTTTCCATTTTGTGTTTGCGGCTACAGCGGCAACTATTGTCAGCGGTGCTATGGCTGAGAGAACTGAGTTCAAGGCTTACCTCGTGTACTCTGTATTTCTGACTGGTCAGTTACAGTCATGTTACTACACGTACGAACCAATACATAGCTTAAAGATAAACGTGCACTGGTCGGTGTATTACGAAGAGCATAACAAGGGGAAAACATTAGTTTTAGTCGCGTAGGGATGTCCAGAAACGCTCCAGGCCAAATTGTAAGAAAAGTGAAGAATGTGATTGTTAGGAAGGGGTTTGAAGTCAAGACCGTTGAATGCAAATGAAGACAAATTAAAGACCCATTCACAGGGTTAGTCTCCAACTAAGCAGAGAACATGATCATCCATTTTCAGCTTTGAGAAAACCCGGCTTTACAATAGCGTGTTTCCCTGCTAGCAGAGGTCTCTCTCTCCTTTCTCTCATTTTTGCCTCGTCGTGAGAGACCTCTGCTAGCAAGGAATAGCGTGTCCGATCTAGGTGTTGAACAAACATTTAAATGAATTATCATGTTTGCACACATTTCTCTCACGTCGCATCAAATACAACAGTGAGTGAATAAGAAAAAAGTGCCTTATTTCTAATTAAATCCCACTTTCTTCAAGTTCTAATCACACCCTCTCCGCCGGAGCTCCACTTCTTAAACCAGGCTTAAGTAAAAGGAAAAGAAATGCACGCCAACTCAATTTTTATTTTTTAAGGTTTCCTGTACCCGATAGTAACTCACTGGGCCTGGGATGGTAACGGGTGGCTGTACAAAGGCGTAACATACGACGAAGGAGCCATCACTTACCAGGTAAGCCTTTCATAGCACTTCAATGATCAGTTACAAATTTCTCCCCGGCTTATCAATGCCTAATAAATCAGTTCAACAATGAGCATATAAAGTCGATGGTACCTAACGAAATTCTCGCATTCACATAAAACGAATTTGGATTCTCCTATCGAGGAAGAAGGCTGATTCCTGGCCAAACGGAAGCTAATCGTGTGTACGGGTCTTCTTGTTGGGAAAAGCACGAAGAGAAAACGCTATGGGAGCGAGAAAGAAAATTTCGGAGGAGACAAGACTCGGGAATGCTTTTCCTCTCCCCGTAATCTTCCCCCTCACGCCCTGTTTTACCGAACTTTCATGATTCCTCCCCCACGCTATCCTATATTTGACAGCTTATTTTTCGGGATAATATATTGGAATGCAGGTTAAGGGCAGCAATCGAAAATGTCGAATGCGCACGTCCCAAGATATATAAGCAGCGGAACTGACACTACGTACATAACACATAGACTTTGTAAGACGTCAACAATGATGACAGAAAAAACTTCTACAAAACGCGGTTGTAGCCGTAGTGGCTTTAAGTGACCAATTGAGGGGTTGGTCCATCGGTCCTGAGAGTCTGTCCTGTGTACTTTGCCAGATCCTGTAAAAGCTAAGCCGTCTTTAGGGCGACTTTTCCTGGTGCCCCGTTGATGAAAGACTTGTACAAGTGCTTTGGGTACTGCACCAACTTTATCCCCTGTCACCTTGCAAGATCCCCCCATCCCGATCAAATACCCTGCTGTAAGAGCTTGGGACGACATCTCCCAGGGGCCCATCCGTGGTAGACTTGTTCTAGTGCTGTCGACACTGCGCCACCCTTACCCACTCTCTCTTTGCAAGATCCCCTCCCCCCCCCCCCAACTCCTCCCGATCCGCTTCGTTTATTGCAGTTGAGAACATCTCTTTTGCGTCACCATAGGACTTTGCTGGAAGTGGCGTTGTTCATGCACTCGGTGGGACAGTTGCCTTAGTAGGTGCAGCTATTGTTGGTCCAAGAATTGGTCGATTTGTTAACGGAGAACCTCAGCTGTTGTCTGGCCATACCGTACCGGTAAGTCAATACTAGTCCCAGTTCCTTTCCTCTTAAAATCAGCGCCCGTCCATTTTCTAACAGAAAAGCCGTGGGAACAAGGTTGTATTTCAAGGAAACAGATGACGTTTTGTCTGAAGAGCCACTCAGAGCGAATGATGACTTATAAAACTTACGAATGGAGTTCTCTATGAATAAGACTGTACAGCTGAAGTTTTAAAACTGGCAATACTTTAGATTCCATCAATAGGCTGAAACCTAAAATCACTTCTAACACAGCACAGTGACAACAAAGATAGGGATTAAACTCTGCTTTTGCCTGAATCAAAGATCAAGGACATGTACGCATTTTAGTCGTTAATTTTCTCGTTTTTTTTTTTGCTCTAATAGTTTTGAAAATAATATTTAGCACAATCACCCCTGACTTTTGGAAGAAAATACTCATATCAAAAGTGGAGCAGAATCCATAACCCAATGGGCTCCTGAGGTGGATGAATAAGTCATTATTGTTTTGTTTCCTTGGTTACAGCAAGCTGCCTTGGGTGGATTCATTTTGTTCTTTGGTTTCTTGGCATTCAATGGCGGTTCCCAAGCAGCCATCGCTAGCGCAGGAGATGCTGACACCGTTGCACTGGCCATTGTTAATACCGTTATCGGAGGTGAGCTTTCAGTTCAATATTTTTGTTTGTGCGCATGCTCATTTAGGCCCACGCTTCTGTTGGCCATCTTGAGGCCGCGCTTAAGTACTGGGTCGGTTTGTGTTGAATTGCACTGTGGGACTGTTTTGGGGGATGAATTTTGACCCAGGTTTCTGCGCAACCTTGTAATAGCCAATAAGAGAAGTGATAGCCTCCCCAAAACAGTGCCAAGGTGCAATTTGACACAACACCCATCCCAGTCGTACACGTAACCTCAAAATTGGTGGTAAGCGCCCTTCCCTCTCCACTCTAAGGTACAGAAAAAGTTTACAAGACACCTCAATTTGCAGCCTCCTCTACTCTAAGGCCCCTGCTTACTTTAGAAATTAAATAAAATACAAGTGAGAAACCGCTTTCAATTTGTTAAACTAAGTGGCACCAGGAGCCCATAACCCGGAGCGAGCGACTTCCATGAGCTCGTGTCACGGCGTTTTCACAGACCAGTTTATTTTTAGAACGGTTTTGGTGCGAATTTTGAATATCTTTTAAATTCCACAAACCAGTCAGCCAAACCTACAGACTTAAAAATGATATTTTGCCTTTTAATAAAGTTTAGTTTTCCTTTTTGATATCTTATACTTCGAATGCGCTCATAGACATGGTGATTGTATTTTCGCGGGAAAAAGTGTCCTAAAATGTGTCTAAAAATAAACTGGTCCGTAAAAACGCCGTGACATAGGCCTAGTATAGGAGTTGCTCGCTCCGTATTATGGGCTCCTGGTGGCACCCCACATCCTCCAACTTAGTTTCTCTTAAAATTGCGGAAATCTCGAGTCGTGAGCGTTGTATGTCTGTAATGGCAGCCACTCTCTTTGTTTCACAGTACTATACTTATAGTAAACAGCCTTCATTTAAGCTAAGACTGAATAAGCATCCTTGACAATCAATAATGACGAACTTGGGGAAAAGACCGTAACTCTGTTACAGTTTTCGCCAAAATGTGTTATCGACATCCCCTTCTCATTGCTCTTAAGCATGGTATTCTCTTAAAGTTGCAATAACGATTGATCGCCGCGGAAGCTAGCGCTTTGCGTCCTTATCCTCAGAAAACCCTGCTAGACACTATGCGTCCAGTTTTTTTCCCAGCGCAGGTCAATTATGAAACAGATGTCGGCCTTTAATGGTCAGATCGGATCCTGATCGAACGCGTGTCGAATGCGTCCCACGAGTTAAACGGCTTTAACGCGTTGCTCCTCATCTTCCTTCCGAACCTAGTGCAAAGGCATGGCAATGTTAGCGAACAGGATGCCCATATATAAACATCACAGTTTTTGACTAATCCTAGGCTTTAGTTCGTCTTTTTTATCCCATGTAAGGGAATCCAAGACAGACTTGGATTCTGGATTACACATTGTGGATTCCGGAGTCCAGGTACTGAATTCTGATTCTTTGTCAGTGGTACTTGGATTCCGAATTCCACAGCCCATAATTCCGGATTCCCCAAGCACACATTTTCCGTATTAAGGATTCCGCAAGCAAAAATTTTCCCGATTCAGGATTCCGGATTCTCTTACATGGGGTGATCTTTCGTTCATTGTGGAAATCGCTACGTTCTGTACAACAATCCTCTTAACTCCAGCTGCAATTACTGTCTACATTTATTCTGTTCTCCATTTTCCTCGGTTGTGATTGTTACCCTCGTTAAACAGGGCGGTTTTTTCCATTGCGTAAATAAATCACCTTTGTTTAGCAAGTGTTTCACTTACTAATCCTTAATAAGCGCATTAACAATCTCTTCATGCGGGAAGCCAATGACTTAATCAACTCAGAAAAACAATCCAAATTTTGTGTATTTGGATAATTGATGAGGTTGAAGAATGATTTCTTTTTATTGCATTTTAGGAGCCGCTGGTGCCATCACTGCCATGATTATCAAGCGTTTGGGATATGCAGACAAGTACTGGAGTTTGTTGTTTACAATCAATGGAGGACTGACTGGAATGGTGAGAAAGACAATCAGAATCAGATTTATTTGCAGATTTCAGTTTGGATTGCTGTTTTTTTTTTATTGGTTGACATATTTCGCGCGATGGAGTAAGATCACCGCGGCAAAACTAGTCGTAACTTCAGTGCGCGCGTTGTGCGAACGTACGTTTTCCCTTGCTGCGTACGGGTCGTCCTAACGCATTTATTTCGAGTTGGTATTGCATTATAGCCGTAGAATGAGCTTATTATCTTTTTGTTTGTAGCTGTTTGTATAGTGAACAGAGCCGAATTACCTCTCTGAAAAACCTTTCAATGAAACTGCTATGCTTGGCCGCATACTTTGTTAGCTTCACTTCAGTACTGTCTCCACTCAGCTTTCGCCATGCAAATGCTTAGGTAGCTAGCACAAAAACAACGATGAAAACACGTTAGAGTAAGGTCTTGCTTTTGCCCAGCCTAGTCCCTAGGCGTTCTTGGCTTGGTCAATCCTGGACTCTACCGTGAGCTGTGACGTCAACGAGAGATACACGCGGACAACGGGGCAAGAGAGAACGCCTAGGGACTAGGCTGGCTTTTGCCTTGATTGGTGGGGACTGAGGTGGCTCGAAGGTTTTAAGCTA
Source organism: Porites cylindrica (assembly GCA_964035525.1). Taxonomy (NCBI): domain Eukaryota; kingdom Metazoa; phylum Cnidaria; class Anthozoa; order Scleractinia; family Poritidae; genus Porites; species Porites cylindrica. The sequence continues at coordinate 1,675,437 of OZ037780.1, read as the reverse complement.
ATTATGGCGGCAAAGCTCACTGCAAAAAAAAAAACAAACAAACAATCACGACACCTTCTAATGAAGCAACTCTCGATTCGATCGTTATTTTGTAGGTTGCTTTGTGCGCTGGTTGCAACGTTGTTCATCCCTACGCTGCTTTTGTAATTGGTATTATCGCCGGAATCGCCTATGTTGCATGGAGTACACTTGTCGTCAAGCTAAAGATCGATGATCCTCTAGACGCTGTAGCAGGTAAGAAGAACAGCAAAGATAATGAGTAGGTATTGGATTCGGTTTTGGTATGATATGAAGAATTAAGCAGATCCCCATGGATGTTATACGCCTCGGTCGATCTGCATAATGCATCAATCAGCTGAAACTCCGCCCCCCAGACCCCCGCGACTTGGTGGGGAATTTAACATTGGCCGCGTGTTAAAACACCGCTAATCTCCCGGCTCCCCGGGGCCAAACAGTTTGTTAAAAGCTCCGTATAGCGGGACATTAGTAGGTCATCAAAAATAAACACGATTCAGTATTTGCTGGTCTCAACTGTACTTGTTCCTAAATTCAACCGTATTTTTAGCTATGCTCACCAACTTCAGTGAAATTGATATGACCTACATTCAAATCCGATCATGGTGTGCGCACATCAGGCCGAGGAACACTAGGGAGGGAAAGACCTGGGTCAGAAAATCTACCCTTAAGACCTGAAACAGTGTCATGGAACTAATTCTGATTATTTTGAAAATGGCTTCTGGAAATCCCTGGCCACTTTCCTTTCCGAGAGGTGCACAGCAAATCGGAAATCTCATCAAGCTGAATCAGTGAAAGAGATATTTATGATAAAATGTTTCGTAATCGCCTTCTCTTTCTTTCGTTTTTGCACAGTTCATCTTGGTGGTGGAATCTGGGGAGTTTTGTCTGCGCCCATCTTCAACAAGGATTCCGGAATTCTGTACGATGGTGGCTTGCTGTCATTCCGTGGATTTGGCTGGAACCTCTTGGGTGTGATTGTCATCATGATCTGGTCAGGTTCTTTGGCTTTTATCCTGTTTCTCGCAATGAATCTTATTGGGGTACTCCGTGTTGACAAAGACATTGAATTGAAAGGTAAGTTATAATCCTGGTCAAAGAAATTTTACATGAAGATAAAGAGAGGAGGCTATTAGTATAAGTAGTCATGCGACTTCGAGTTCAATTTGGCATCTATTTGCAAGAAAGTGTGTTAGGAAGATTTCAGTCGCTGGAAGATAGAGGCTCTCAAAAAGTATCAAAATTTGAGCTTTTTGAAAAACACATGAGGGGAAATAAATTCCCAAATTTAATGAGAAAAATAGTATTTTACTCTTTAGTGATAAACGTGAAAGAATTTACTGGATCACAAATTCGTTCCCTAAACAATCCTACAGTAAAATTCGATCAAAACAACACGGATTAGTATCATTCGCAACCTAGCTCAAACGGGCAAAAAAAGATTGGGCACGAGAATGGATCTTATGCATTTCTTTTGTTTGTCAACCCCTCACAGTGCTCCATCCTCTGAGATATTTGTTTTATTTTCTTGTTTTTGCACTGTTTACTAAAACCCGCGTTGCTAAATCACAGTACTTGAAACTAAAATGATGCAATGATTGCCTCAGGTCTCGATATTCCCAAGCACGGTGAGCCCGCGTACCCATTGGACAGTTATGGAGATGGATGGAGCGAGCAGCCTGACCCAGTAAAGACAATTCCGTTCGTACACAAGTCCACTTCTCAGCTTAATTTGGCTCACCTTCAGAATGGCTCTTCAAACCCTAAAGAAAAAGGAATAGACAATCCCGCTGTGATCGTGCCCGTGGAATCTCCCAACACAAACTCAGATACGGCATTTTAGAAACTACTACATTACAAGATAAATTGGGGCTCGTCGGAAAAGATACTTTAATTAGGGAAATGGCAGGAGGCTTTGCAATCTTAACTAGCTTTCCGGCATTTTAGGTATTCCTGAGCTTAAAATATTTTAGTCACACGAATTTTATGATATTTATTATTGCTTCAAATTGTAGCTTTTTTCTATAGGAATTGTCAGGCACCTAAGGATACCAGCAAAGTCACTAATGGACGTTATGGGGTTTCTTTAAGACTCGGCGTCCACACTAATGTGCTTCCTTTTCGTTTGAAACTGAATGCGCTTTGTTCTCGCGTTCACACTTAAACCGTCGAAAATAGCAAGCGCTTTTTCCATTATAACCACCGTTCAAAAGTGTTTTGTCATTATAGTCATAAATTTCTTCTCCAGCGTCTACCAAAAGGAAATTTTAAGATGGTCGATGAAGGGATGTTGTCGAGTGAAGAGTTTGTGACTAGACAGTATCGCCTTATTCGTTAGTGCGGACTGAACTTATTGAACTGGCCCCAGTTGTTCAAAAGGGGGATATCGCTATCCATTGGATGAGTCTCTATTCCTTTGGATAGAGCAATTGGCTTCCCTTATACTTATCCTCTGGATAGAGGACATAGATATTGATTCGGTGGATGGCGCTATCCAACGTTTAAGCGATAGATCTTTTGACAGATGTGGGCTTAATACCCTGGCCTTTGTGTGAATGTGAGGCTGAGGTTGACCTCGTTTTGGTACAAACCTCCTATGATTTCTCATAGATATTATGCTTGAAAAATACTAGTTAGCTAAAGAAGAACACGATTCACATAAGAAAGCTGGAGGTGCTGCATCAAAACAAGGTCAACTTCAGCCTCAATTCCATCTATAGCTATAAAAGTGCTATTCTCCTTGCTGAAACTGTCAGCAGAGAGAAGGGTACAAAAGAAATGAGATCAGGCCTTGAAATTTTTGCGAAGCATTCGGTTTAGGTGAGGGATTTTCGCCCTTATTGAACTCCGCCCAATTTAATCAAGGTATACCCAAGATGCCCTAGGAGCCTACAGGCTTTGGATACACCAAGAATGAATCTGCCCGAGAGCAATCCTCAAAAGACTGACACAATCAGCCTTTGGTATAAGAAACGCTGTATGCGCTCATATCCGCTGGCTGTTAAAATTTGTGGGGTCTTCGTGATATGGAGATTTCACCTTAAACTGGAAAATATACGTGCAAATGTAAAATGTAAATACACCAGAAATGTTTATTGCTCAGAAACACAAGAAGTGTACAATTTATTTTCTTACTCGTGTTAAGTGTGATATTAAATGAACTAAGCTTTAAATAGTGTTTTAGCTGATAATAAGTAGATTTGCAGGATCCTATATTTGGGTCTCTAATTCTCGCAGAGGATTTTTTCGTCTTTTTTGTCTTAATTTGTCTTATTTGGCTCGTATAATAATTTGCATCACCACCTAGTTTTAGCTAAGGTTAAGAGAAACCACGATTTCCTTTGCCATTATTGCAATGCGCTGAGGACTGAATGAAACCCGTTTTTTAATTTGGACAACTGGTACTATAGCAAAAAATGCTTACATATATTATCAGTCTATTTTAACAAGTAACAAGGTGCTGGGTTCTGAAATATCCAGACTCAGCAACGTTCGTCAATCACTCAGCCATAAGTTATCGAGCCCCAGTCAGGCAAACGTATTTAAGATTTGCTCAGTTTAACACGTTGTTATATCAGTTTAGTTATGTTTGTAACTTAAGCACAGCTTTGCAAGTTATTTTTGAAATAAACGTCACTTCACATTATTTTTTGACATTGTCTCTGTCTTGGTGAGTTTTTGCAACATTTTCCGTTAGATACTTCTGACTATTCTTGCGAGGTGCTGCCTTGCTCCAATTCAAACAGATATCAACTAGAAATAATATCCACTGGTTTAAGGACGTAGAAGGCATTTGAGACATTTCGAAATAGACCATGAGTTGAAGTCTGTTTACAAATTCCTCCGCAGGGTGCATGATGTGATCTTTTTACCCCCACCCTCTGGATAGCGCTACACGTTAGGATCTGTGGCGCTGTTAGTCTGTGTGGTGGGTGAGGGGGGGGGGGGGGGGGGGGGTTAGGAAAGGGGAAATGGGGAGAAAGGAATCTCCTTCTTCCCCTTTTTGGCCACCACTCTCCTCCAACATCTTCCCTTTATGCGTCTGGTTAAGGCGCTTTCTGGCGCCTTTACATAAAGTACTTGGGATATCCCCGTACCTTCTGTGCTACCTTACCCAAATAATTTGTAGTTGATAACTATGTCTCACTCTGACGGAATCCTGTAATAAAGATTCTAATTTTTGTACCTAGCCGTAAACAATCTAATAGGGTTGATCAACTACACGAAATGATATGTCAGTTATATGTAATTCAATATAATACCATCTAGAAAAGAAATGATGAGGGTAGCGTTAGTAGCTGGCGTTCCTGGGGGGAATAAAAGAAAAGATAGAAGCGAAAAGTGAAGGCAGCAACTTGCTCTCTTCCTGCTTCCCCCTCCCCGCTAAAATCTCTTCTCCACCTAACCCCTAAGGGGAGGCAGCGTGGCCGAGTGCTCAGCGCGTCGGAATCGGAATCCGGCGGTCTCGGGTTCGAGTCCCGCTCTGGCCACTTACAGAATTATATTTGTGGTCGGCGGTCTCGAGTTCAAATCTTCAGCCAAGCTTGTAAATAGCCAACTGGTTGCCTCCTGCCAGTTGGGGCTTTTAATCCTGCCAGATGTTGTATTTGACTTTTATATTTAGTAAGTATTTAAGTGCAGCGTCTGTAAACTAGCTGGATAAGCTAAGTGCACTTTCAGATTTTACGTGCTTTACCTGCTTTTTCTGGACACAGGCCTGTCGAGAGGGCATGGCCATGAACGGGGCTCATAGGTACCATGGGAGGTGCCATCCCTACCCAATCCCACAACCCGTAGAGGTTGGCCACACCATCGGCGTCTAAGTCCCCTACTCTTTTTGAACAGTGGTGTGGGTTCTTTTACGTACCACATGAACAGATCAGTGAAACAAGCCTTTACCTTTACTGACTTTTAAGGGTGGATTTCCACTATCGCGTAATTTTTATGCCTTTATACTCACGTTTAAATTTTACGAGCGTAAAAGACGAAGGCAATGTATGAAAGGTCGCACCGTACTCGTAAAAGTTGAACCTCGCTCAACTTTTACGATTAAGCGCGGCCTTTCATACATTATTTACGCACGTAAAATTTACGTGCGTAAGGCGTAAGAATTACTCGACATTGGAAATCCACCTTAAGGAGGGCCGGATACGATGATTTGTGTCAATTGGTAAGCGCCCCAAGTCTTTAGCACTGGTTCAACTGAGTATTTAACTTCGCTTTTTTTGTCTTGTTCAGTTGTTTAATGTTTCAAACCGTTATTTTCCTACATACAACGGAAACGGGTGTTATAACCTGGCTATGCCTGCCTGTCCTACGTGGGGAGGGGCCAGGGGGAGACGGGAGCCGAGCGAATTAAATGACAATGCAATTTTTTTTCTCAGAAAATAATGGGGGAAATGGCTATGGTTCTGATTGAAAATTGTCAATTTAAGCCATTCTTTTAACACATAAAATGGACAAAATTAGAAGAAAAAGAAGAAAAAGTAGACATTTAAAACCTGACCAAGTCCGCTCCTACCCTAACGCAACATTTGGTGGCCGCGCGTTTATTTCAGCTACTGGGAACAAGCATACGAAAATTTCAAAGATGGCGCGTGGAAGGAGATGTACTTTGTGGCATGTGCTTTCTGTTTTTTAAGGTTTGTAGCCGTTATTTTTATACTTTACGAGGGATTTACCTAAATTGACGTAAGTTCTTTGTTTCAAAACTGTTTTGAAGTCATATACCGTAATTAGTGAGTCGCGATCGCAAATTTTCGATGTGATGCTGAATAATAGATTTTATTTTTAAGCTATGATCTTCATCCAGGCAGCAGAATTTTCGTGTCACGAATCCCCCCTCAGTAACAATAAGCGATCCAAAAGTGAAAATATTATAAATTAATGTTTTAATGACTCAGTCAACTCCAAGCTTGCCTCATTACCCCAACAACACCGCCCCCCCCCCCCCCTCCCCCCATCGGGCATGTTCCTGTTGTAGGGTATTTGTTGTAAAAGGTTTACTCCGGGCTAAAAAATTTTTTATTGTTTAATTTAATACCTTCTACCACTTTTAAAAAGGAAAATTTATATTTTCTCATAAGGAGTAAACATAATTAGCACTGACAACTTAATTATTAAAGAAACATTTCATAACTCATAACTGCAGGTTTTATTACAATAATGGCAGGGGTTTTTTGCAGAATGCCAAATGCCCCTTGGGATTAGTGATTAGGATTAGGAAAGTGAACCAGGTTCTAGTTAGGGTCATTACCCTAAGTACTATACAGAGAAACTTGATTCACTCAGTTTCCTAACCGTAATCAGTAATCTTCGTAGTCATTCAGTGTTCTGAAAAATACCCCTGCTGTCAGAATAGTTTCTGGCCTTACTGAACACTAATCAGTGAAAGCTTAATCATGGCCGCTGCAATGGAAAGAGAAGAGCAATCTTTTGAATAGAAAAGACCTTGAGGGCCAGATTAGGATGCTCTGCACAGAATGTGTATGAAGTTGGTCATGCTTCTAAGTTTTCATAATTAGGAACTTTTAATAGACATGTTTGTTTTCTTTTTAGTGAACAGTTTGGAGATAAGGTGTGGATCACTGTAACTGCAGTTATAACAGCAAGGTAAAAAATGAATCAAAAATTGAAAAAAATGGAAATGTATGCTCAACATGATGATGTTTTGAACTTCTTTCATTGTTAACATTCCTTAACTAGCCAGTACATTTTACAGTCCCAGGAAGGGTACTCCGGACTTGTGACAGGGATGGAGGCAAAAATCAAAACCCAAATAAATTCCTAGGGCCTTCAACAAAACTCAAAAAAATCCCTGGACCAAAAGTTAACCCCTCCAAAAAAATCCTATGGCAAATTTTTGAGTCTTGAAAATTTCCAGAAAGCCTTAAAATAATGATGTAACACAAAAAATAAGTTTTTAAAAACAAATTTGGATGTACTTTATTTGCTGAAATATGCGGGCACTACCCTAAATCTTCAGATTGTTTTGAATACCCAAAACAATCCCTACTTAAATCAAGCCACCCAAACAAAGTATACTTGACAAAACTTCCTACTGAAGAAAATCCTGGAATGAAAAATTTCAAACCCAAACAATCCTTCGATCATCCCCGTCACTTGAAATCTGGAGTGGGATTCAAATGGACAGGATTCCACCTGAATCCTGGCTAATTTTTTACCTGGATATAACATAAAGTACCTACAAGTGTTTCCACTGTCCACTGGATGGGATGTTACTCTATTATGGGGTCACCACCCCCCATCCCCCTCCCCCTGACAGTAAGGTGTATGTCATGGAAGAGCGACATAGTGAGGTAAAGATGGCATTTAGGCTTGAACCCCAGCTCAACTCTGATCAAAAGTTTTAAGGACCCATCCTAACCCAAATGGCCACCACACTTCCATGTCTTACATCATCATTCATGTATTTTTGCCCTACATAAGACTTTTCAGGCTAGCTATCTAATGGGAGATGTAATTTATGTTGTCATATTTCCTTAAGAATAACAAATAGCCAGTAAAGTTGATATCTGTAAATGATAATTAGAAGTTTCTCTTTTGATCAATAATGAAATCCTTTTGGCATTTGCAATGAAGCAGGCTGGGTAGCTAGGTTTGTGGCCATCTTGTTTGAGAATGGGGCCACATGCTATTATTAATGGCCAATAGTGTGGGAGTACACCTTTTCAAGCATGAGTGCTCATTTAACAAAATGGTCCTGGTTTGTTCTGTTCTACTATAACAAACACTACTTAACTCAAATACATTATAATGTCATTGGTAAAATGAAATTTTATTATGTTAATTTTTTTAAATGTTTCTTCCAGATCAGATGCTACATGCAGACAGGACCAGCACTTCAGCTACCAGAATAATAAGGGTTTATCTTCAGTAATGTGTGTGTTTTGTTTTGTAATCCAGCTCTTGAGTGAACCAGATACACAGGGCTGTTGGAAAGCTTGTTCAAAGTGATTGATCAAACTAATCCAGGAAGTTAAAATTAAGTTGCAAATGTACACAGTTATTTCATTTTCAAGTTTGCATGTGTACTGCACTGTAGGGGGGAACTACTAGACATTTATTAGTTTCATTGCCATAGAAAAATCACTTTTCCCATCAAGAAAATTCCATAAAAAAATTGATGTTTATCGGTTTTCACTACAACAGAAAAATCACTTTTGCCAGAAAGAAAATTCCATGTCTAAAACAAATATGTTAAAACATTTTTGTACAGTTTAATTGCATCACAAATATTTGGTAGCTTCATGGAAATTAAGAGTGATCCTTAATTATTTTTGTAGACAGAAGATCATCAACATTTTCATTATAAATTTGTAGCCTAGTCTGTAATGATATTGTGTAAGGAGGACTGTGAGCAATTAAGCAACTGGCATTCAACGCTGGTACTTCAATTTTCTAGCACCAGGCAATTTAACCCATTCACCTCTGGACCACCCGTTACTGCCTGTGGGGATTCTCGTCACTTTTACCAATTGTGTGGTTCCAGAAAATATCCATACCACCCCCACAGAAGGGATTTGCTATATGACCCCTCCTCCCCTCTGCAGCAAATTCTTTAAGCAAACTCTTATAAATGCGCTCAAGTCACGAACAAGTTTTATGAGTTGTTGAATTCTACAACAGACAACAGATAAGTGAATTCTGAAGAAATTGATGAAAAAGTTCTTGGCCACCCGCAAATGAAATGCAAGGCGCGTGGTTTAAGTCATGTGCAGGAGTAGCCTTTCCATCCATACCAGAATGAGCATGATTCAGTCCATGCCAGGAGGCCAGAGAGAAAGGCAAAAAACCATGTAACATTGACCCGAAAATTCCCATGAAAACCTGGTTTCACTGCCCACCTACTTTCCTTTCATCTAATCCTAAGATCCTGAAAGCTTTCCTAAAACCTTTTCCCACCAAAATTAAATATACTAAATGGCCAGCAAAAGAAAAAAAAAAGGCAAGGAATTGGAACTATTAAGAGGGGAGGAGAGAAAGCGAAAAGTGAAAGTCAAGACTGCTATGTCACTTTTAAACCCAAAAACTATCTGAAATTGTGCTTTCTGTGCATGCCTGAACTTTGCAACCTAATACCTGTAAGCAGCTCTGTTGTAAGTTAAGCTTGATCTTTATAGGCAGACAGTGACTAGAAAACCACTCTACTAGCTTTTAAATGCGTCTTTCGGCAAAATTCCCAGGGGTGATGTGAATGGGCTAACTAAACTATTATAGTTGTCTGTTATATTAACTTTTAACTGAAATTTTAGACATTTTACAGTAACATTTCCTATGGCAGAGCTGACACACTGGGAAATGTGGTTACAGACAACCAACACTCACAACATTCTATTTGGTCTTAAATGAGATTATTGATAGCCTCCCACGCAGACATTCTTAGAGGTTCGTCACGTGTTCCTGTCCCACGAACGTCTGCTGAACCGAAAGATAAATTCCTTTTCCATTGTTCGCAAATATCAGCTGGTGATCACATGCAGATTATCGGAGATCCATCCAGCGCTGACGAAGTCAAAGTGTTGACCAAGCCAAACACATATGTTCAAGCTCTGTAGAGTGTGATACGTGACCAAAGATTTTTGCTCTGGACGAGAATCTAGGGGATAAGCATTGGGTTTTTGTATATTTTTCTCTGTAAAGGATGGATTAGATGTCGTTGGCTCATAAAGTTGTTCTTTGGGTGATGCAACAGCGGGGTTACCTTCTAAGACTGAACAAAAGGCAGAATTTTTTTTCACACATTGTTGTTTTGTAGTAAAGCCGACTTATTTTTTGATTGCCTTTTATTTATTTTTCAAGATATATATATATATATTTTTTGTTCTCTAATTTATTTACTCTACTTTGTTTAGATTAATTTTATTTGACCTATGCAGGAGATCGAGAGAGATTATTTTGAGAAATAAAATGTGGAGTCTATCAAGTACAACTTTTCTTTTGCATCTTCTCTCAGTCTTTTTCTATTTCTTCAATTTCCTTCTTTCCTGGACTCGACACGGGAATGTCAGGCATATGACCTGGTACCGGGTTAGAAACATTCCTGCTCAGTTGTGCTATGCCCCTGATGATTCACAACTGTTTAGAGCCTTGGTGTCGATGCATCCATTGTCCCAATTTACCCAGGTCTCTTAACCTTTTCTTTCCTACTCTTCCATGTTTTCTTTTATCTGCAAATTACCTTTTTCGACTTCCTGGAATTCTACACTGAAAAGTTTCAAGAACGAAGTAATTCAGGATGAGTATTCTTGTTGTTTTTGTTGTTTCATTTCTTTTCTCACTTCCTCTTTTTATGGTAGATGTTTTTTTATTTTTTGTTTTTTTTTACTTGAATCCCCAGTTCTTCTTTGAATGCCCTCCTTTAATTAGAACAGCTACTGGTTTTTTTTTTTACCTCACTTTCAATGTTCTAAAGAACGAAATAATTTTATAGATGATCATATTTTGTGGTTAGCAATTATTTATCTTCTTTAATAACAATTTTTAAAGAGGGTTTAACCCCCCCGCCCATTTTTTCCCGCCCATTTTCTTTTTTCATTTAGCTGGGATAAATTCGTCCCCATGCTCCTCTCATTTTGCACTAGAACAGCAACAGGCTTTTAAGCTACTTTCAAAGTTTTAAAGAACGAAATAACATTATAGATAATTATATTTTCTGGTTGGCAGTTTATTTAATTATTATTTTTTTATATATATAAAAAAGTCATTTTTAAATAGGGTAACCCCCTTTTTTCATCCAATTTCGTTTTCATTCAGCTGGGATAAGTTCATCCCCAGACTCCTCATAAAGTTGTTCTTTGGGTGATGCAACAGCGGGGTTACCTTCTAAGACTGAACAAAAGGCAGAATTTTTTTTCACACATTGTTGTTTTGTAGTAAAGCCGACTTATTTTTTGATTGCCTTTTATTTATTTATCAATATATATATATTTTGTTCTCTAATTTATTTACTCTACTTTGTTTAGATTTATTTTATTTGACCTATACAGGAGATCGAGAGAGATTATTTTGTGAAATAAAATGTGGAGTCTATCAAGTACAACTTTTCTTTTGCATCTTCTCTCAGTCTTTTTCTATTTCTTCAATTTCCTTCTTTCCTGGACTCGACACGGGAATGTCTGAAATATGACCTGGTACCGGGTTAGAAACATTCCTGCTCAGTTGTGCTATGCCCCTGATGTTTGACAACTGTTTAGAGCCTTGGTGTCGATGCATCCATTGTCCCAATTTACCCGGGTCTCTTAACCTTTTCTTTCCTACTCTTCCATGTTTTCTTTTATCTGCAAATTACCTTTTTCGACTTCCTGGAATTCTATACTGAAAAGTTTCAAGAACGATTTAATTCAGGGTGAGTATTCTTGTTGTTGTTTTTGTCTTATTTCTTTTCTCACTTCCTTATTTCTTTTCTCACTTCTTTTTTTTTTTACTTGATTCCCCAGTTCTTCTTTTAACACCCTCCTTTAATTAGAACAGCTACTGGTTATTTTTTTTTTTTTACCTTACTTTCAATGTTCTAAAGGACGAAATAATACTATAGGTGATCATATTTTGTGGTTAGCAAATTATTTATCTTCTTTAATAACAATTTTTAAAGAGGGTTTAACCCCCCCTTTTTTTTCCTGCCCATTTTCTTTTTTCATTTAGCTGGGATAAATTCGTCCCCATGCTCCTCTCATTTTGCACTAGAACAGCAACTGGCTTTTTAGCTACTTTCAAAGTTTTAAAGAACGAAATAACATAGATAATTATATTTTCTGGTTGGCAGTTTAATTATTATTTTTTTATTAAAAAAAGTCATTTTTAGATAGGGTAACCCCCTTTTTTCATCCATTTTCGTTTTCATTCAGCTGGGATAAGTTCATCCCCAGACTCCTCTCATTTTGTACGTCATCATGCAGACGAAATCACCTATGGCGTGAGCAGCAAAACAATGGTTTTTGCTACTTTTTGTGGGCCAGCTGAGGAGTTTCCAAGTTTTTTTTGCTTGCTAATTGGTCTGCTGTGGAGGCTATCTGAAGTATTTTAGAGTAAGTAATCAAGTACTTTTTATTTCCAAGACCTTTCAGTACTTTCATGTGTCAATGCCGCAGGCATCTTGCTACGGTTATAGCTAGTGGATCTATAACGAATTGCCCCAGAAACCTGTTTCCCTCTCTTCAAAGTCCTTAACTTTATATTATATTATATATTAGTCCTTCAGTTCCTTTTATTTTATTTTGCACTGTGTATTGTGTTGGACGTGGCTGCATTGCAGTTTGTTGGTCGCTCAATGTCGGTGTTTTTAACTTTGCACTGTACAGTATGTGGTCCTTGGTCCGCGTCTAAAAGTCATTAACTTGAATATCTGGAATATCTTACCCGAATCTTCACGTAACGAGCTGAAATACTCCCTGAAGATGGCTTTTATGTTCTTCTCGATAATCCTGAAGTTTCAAGTTCCAGACATAAATATTTTGCTTGGGGTTCGACAAAAGGCGACCGTTTTCGATGGTCCTTGGTCCGCGAATGTGGTCCTTGGTCCGCGTCTCAGGTAAGCAGCACGAAAAAAACGTAAAAATGTTATAGTTTCCACACGAAAACGTGATTTTCACAGTATTTCATGTACTTTTTTCTTTTCTTGATGCAATTAAGCTAAAGTTTTTTTCGGAAGATGTTGTGAGTATAAAATAATATGGTCTTCTTTCAAAGACTTCAGACAACAGTCTCCTCGAGTCTCCCACACGAGCGTCGACGAGCGGTTTTCAGCGCGGCCGAAAATAATTACCAAAAACTCTGTATGTATTCGAAGTATTAAAAAAAGAGAACTTGTAGACATGTATAGGGACGATTTTCAAAACATTCTTCGAAAACAAAGGCCGTCGCTTTTATTTTGCGTAGTTTTATTCAACCAGGTCATAGGTCGCGGACCAATGACCGCTAAGCGAAATTTGGTGATATTTTTCAAGAGTCGATAAAAAAAAAAAAATTCAGAGTCTACAGCAATATGCTTCCAACAGCAGAAATAAGTTGATCTGGAAACCTGTTCTGCAAAAAGGCACGTCTTCCCGTTGCGTTTTATTCATTCGCAGGCTAAGTAAACATGACCGTGTAATTTACGGTGCCGAAAAAATCCAAACTTCAAGAAAGGCAAATTAACCTACCGGTCGACAAACTTTAATTTCGCGCCTTCACCCACAGCAAGAAAGCCGAAACTTCGTCATATGAAAGAATGCTAATCAGTAAATCACGATATCTTTCCGGCATTATTCAACGTATTTTTTTTCTCGACGAAATATTTTATCATTTTCTGAAAAGTCGCGGACCAAGGGCATCGCAGACTTACGCGAACCAAGGACCACACGCTGTATATTTGTGTTGGACGTGGTTGCGTTGTAGTTGTTGGTCGCTCAATATTGGTGCTTTTTCTAACTATTTAACTATTAAACAATTTTATTTGTTTTTATGCCTACAACACCCTCATTTACACACACCCTCCCTCCCCAACTTACCCACTATTTTAGTGGAGACTTGGGAACCCTTTCATTAGGGATTCCATACAACACCTGTAATGCACAAAGGTTGCCAGAGAAACTACTGTTTTTTTTTTTTTTTTTCAAAGCTACAAAATGGACAGCAGCATGTCGACTGAAACCGCCACGACAGTGAGCCGGGTAGATGCTATTGCTAGCAACCTGGACCAGTTCTTCTTAATAGTCATGGGCTGCCTAATCTTTTGTAAGTACTTTAGTGATCATACATTGTGGGTACTTTTCCTCTCAATTTTCTATTGAGACCTTTGTCTAGACGATGTACTACATGTTCTCTTGACAATATTTAATTGAAGACAGAAGATATTTGGACTAAGAACAAATTGATTCAGACTTTCGCCTTAGCTTGTTAAGCAGTGTCCAAAATCTGTCGAATCACGCATGCTTCTCATAATGCGAACCTCTATATGGGTACCTGCGAAAGTCGATGTCATTGCGTGTTTGCCATTAAATCGTCTATTTTTCAGGCGAAATCCTCGCATATCAAGAAGAGTTTTGCGTGGTAACGCTACTAGCAGCTTAACACAACCACAGCAACGACAGAAATGACAAAGTGAGCAAAACAAAAACTCTGAACGAACAGTACACTTTTTGGCAGGTTTCCCTTGCTGTCATTGCACGAGTTACGTTGTCAAACGTGACTGAAACGGCAATGCAATCCTCGCTTTAATCTGAAAGATCGTCGCAACTAACCTGAGATCAGGCCCAATTTGAGCGGTTCTCATACATTCTCTCTAACGGCTACCGCTGAAATTGGCCTTGCCCGCCGGAATGTAATTTTCAAAGCGAAACGAAAATAGAGCCTGACCTCAGGTTAGTCGCAACTGATTTCGTCGGAAATACTCATACAGAGGCTCCAATGTGATAACATTTTTCATCTGTTCTGGCCGCAATTGCACCTTCTCAATGTAAGAGCAGTAATGTATGCCAATGCTTTTTCTTAACCGAGCCGAATATGACGGATAAAAAAAGATACCAGCTGGCCCACTTTTAGAAATCTTAACTTGCTGTAGTCGATCTATGAGCCCTAGGTCAAACAAAACGTGAATGTCAATGAAGAGACGAAGCTCTTAGGAAACGTTAATCCTCGTCTACCATACTGAGATAGAGATGTCTGCAACTCAGACTCGGCTGCGGTTAAGGCTTTCAAGTTTTTATGATACAAGAGGCTGGCTTACAATCGTAAATGAAACAAAACAGGAAAGAAAGAAAAGAAATAAACAGAAAAATAAGCGAGTCTGGCATTTTCTCAGTTTAGTAAGAGTCAAACTCCGCAAAGGAAAGGAGAAACATGGTCGAACTCTCAGGTATGGAGACAAGCAAAGTCAATGAATGTATGTGATTGAGCCCGTTTGAGATCGAGCTTTTATTTCCTGTTATGCTAGTCCAAAGACTAAAATTCTAGTCTGGCCTTAAGAACTACAACTTGTTCAGTTGTTCTGAGCGTGTAACAACGCTCCTTGCCTTGCACACCCCTTGAATTTTATTCTTTATTATCTAGGAGTCAAAGTCCATCGTCCTTTACAAAGGACATGTGGTCTGCATTTGTAAACTCTACCAGCTGGTTTTGTTTTTTCTATAACTGACGTGACTGGTCAGTTTTGATCAAGATGTAAACAAATGAAATGTCTTTTTAAATCTTGATCTATCTAAGCTTCTTCTCGGTATACCGAGCTCAGTTTACTTCTCGGTATTAAAGTTTTGCACCTCGCGATTTAGGTCGAAGGGATGGTGTGCAAAAACTGAAGGAGAGAGAGAAGAGAAAGACTCAGTTAACTTGTATTCGTGGCAATATAGAAAAAAGAAAAAAGCTTGTTGTAGATCATAACCGAAACAAGTAGTTGGCGTTTAATATATTTCATTGCTGCTTTAGGAAGGATTGTAACTAGGAAAACATAAACAAAAAGGGAGCCTCCCGAATGCAGAGTGAGGCGTTCTTACATCAAGAAACACTAAGAACGTTTGCTTAGAATGCCGTAGAAAACATCCTTTCCCACGTAACAGAATTTGTTATTCCTAAGTTGATTTATCGTGAGAGAAGTCCGATGATCGCTCACGACATGAGGCACTGACGCTTCATCGTTTCTCAATAGTAACAGCGCAAGTTCTACATTAGACGAGCGTCTCTGTGGATAAGCCTGGTGACGTCGCTTTCGTAGCGCGTTTTCCATCAAATAATCGGTTTTTGAACGTCGCATTTTGTGTAGTCAACGCTTCTAGCGCGGAGCTCGAGTAATAAGCAAAAGAATAACTCTGAGCGCGCAGAACACTTTTTGGCAGATTTCTCTCCCCTATCGCACGATTAACGTTGTCAAACGTCATCGGAATCAGTGGCAATGCAATCGACGCTTTAACTACGTTCTAGTATTAAAGATCATCGTTTAATTGTCAATAGCGATCGTCAAGACTTCGATTTGGCCTCGGGACGTTTGTGTTTAGGTTATCTACTAGAGCTCTCCAAAAACGACCGACAAAGCTGGTTCAAACTTGTTTAACACTGATTTTTCTCGTTTGAAACAAATTTAATCATTTCTGGCGCCGCTAAGCTAGACTCCTCTTAGTTACAAACTTTAACGTATATTTGTGTATTGTAAAAGAAAGACAAAAATTAAGGGTTTTTTTTGTAACTACTAAAGCAATTATACGAAAGAGTTGTTTGGCATTACTAGCTGTTCCTGTGTTTCCAAAATTAGAAAACATTTTGCAAAACGAAGAACTTTACCTCTGTTGCATTTTTGTTAGCAGTAATACATTTCGGATGCGTGAAAAGAATATTAATAAAGAGAGAGAAGATCAAGACTATAAACTATCAGTGGCAATATAGCCAAAATTAGACAGCAAAATAATGTGATATCTACCCAGAATCCTCGTTTCTCGAGTACATAAGTGGTTTCTCCAAAAAGCGTGGAGAAACTGCCTATTTACTGCGCAGATAGATGTTCAGCTTAATCGGCGGAAATTGGCTATTGAGTGTGTGATTTTTAGTCCCTTTACCATCTAAGAAAGTGTGAAATGAAATCTTCGGATTCAAAAACAGCGGACAGAAATGAACAACTAACTTTGTTGAAAACAAAGAGACTACAAATGTTACGTATTTGATTTATTTTACAGAACATTGATACTAGTTTGCGTCAGTCCTAAATCGCAGTTATTTTGAGGGCTCTTTTTCACCTTTTCCAGGTTCGAATTGGATCTTTTATTCACATACTCGGCAAAATGTGTTTCACGATGTCTTTCAGTCGACATCTTTTTTGCGATGATTACGTTACATTGCCGATTCGCGAGGCGTCGCGACGTATTCAAATTCAACCACCAGTTTCCTTATTTAACTTTTCAATTCCTTTTCGGCGCACACCGAAGTGAAGTTCTCTATCAACGGGAAACAGAACAAATGCGCTCTAAGGAGCATTAAAATCCTCGAGTGGGAGCTACAGCAAGGAAATGCAGTGATATTGAATTTGCGTCAAAATGAACAACCTACTAAGTATCTACAATTGGTAAAAGTGTAAGGGTGTGGGTTCTTGTCAACTTCGACTTGAATATGTTTAGGTGAGACTCAATGTAGTTTGACGTTACCGACAGTGAATCGGACTTGTGGTTCAGTCTTTTACTGAGGTTATTAGGGCAAAACTTAGACTCATGAATGGTCATTCTGAAAGGCAGCAACAAGCAATGTATGATGTTTAACGACATCCAATGCACTGTCCGCGACGTGTGTTTACGAGGGTTGATAGCGGAAAAATACCGACGCAGAACCAAGTGCGTAATTATAGTATGTCATCCCACAAAAGTGCTTATTAAAATGCACGGAAAATAGAGAGAAAATAACGTGACTTCCAGTCATTCATAACATGTCGCGTGATAAATTGTTATGTAACTTTAGTATGGGGGAATAATGAAAAGAAACAAATACCATGGGCTAGGGAAGGATTTTTCTTTTAATATAAACTCGATAAAATAATAATTAGTTTGTGTATTTGGTTTACAATTGGTTTGGTCCGCACATTCTTATGGTCATACACACCTCCGACCCAACCCAAGACTACTCCTCTTCCTCCGAACAAAACTGAGGAGATGTCTTTCACGTGTTCTAGTGATCACGCTCAATATCGCATACGGTGATCAAAAGTTTTATCAGTTAAGAGTTGTGCTCAGTGATGATGCACGATATTTGCCTTAACTGAGATAAAAACAAATGACGTTGGTAACTAAACAATAGGGAGCTTTTGTAAGCAGAATGTTTCTGAAAAAATGCATTTGCGTTCTTTCAATCTTTATTGGGTTAACTTAAGCTAATTGTAGCCGAATGTCCTGGTTTCAGGCCCGCATTCAGTACTCTGTGAGCAGAAGTTTCTCTCTTACATGGCTTTTAGCGTTATGCGAATGCAAGAGAGAAGGCCTCTGCTTGCAAGGTAGCATCCAGTAATAGGAAAGAAAATTCGTCGTCGTATGTCCACGTCATCCACGAAACGTCACATTAGGAGTTAGTTTCACTTCGTGGTCTTGCTTTGGAAGTTTCAGAAGTATACCAAAAAGCGTGATGCTCGTGCAGAGTTGTTGCTTTGCTTATTAACTTAAAAGTTACTTCTTTTTTGACGTTCTCGTTGCCGTCGTCGTGATAGTTGCTTAAGCTCCCAAATGACATGACAGCATCAACCACTTTAGAAACCAGTACAGTGTGCCAGTCACCGAAAGTAGAGTCAATGGGCGCTTTCCATTCAACCCAAAACTCTCGAATTTTCGATTGGTACAACAAATGGAACAGACCATTTCGGTTTCGTTTGACCGGAATATTCGGGACCAGCTTTGAAGGTGGTCCACTTTGGCCGGTCTGGTCATTTCGGTCGGTCAGACCGAAATGTCCCTTTCCATTTGACAAAATTGTTGTCCCCAGTACTGCTCTTTTGTACACTGCTTACAAGAACAATAACCAAACGCGCAGCCTTCGAAAACAGCCGCACTGAGCAGGTGGAATTTCTAACATTTCAAACCGGAATTTTTGTTAAATGGAAAGCGCCCTGTGATATTAAATACCTTTACCAAGATTGATTTGACAAGAGTTGGATGAAAATATGTTGAAGGAAACTTGTCAATAAGCTTCTAGAACGTTCGTGTAATTAAAAGGGTGTTATCGTGGTAACAAAGACAAACGCTGTGATTCGTCGGATTTCTGCAAGCCATTTACTCGCTTGTATGTAGATATTGGGGCCGGGCCGGCTGAAATTGGCCTCAGCTGTTTCGGTGTCCCTGAGGACCCCCTTTTTCAGTTTAATTACGTTGCATGTATTTTATTTTGGTTCTTCGGCGAAGCTTATAAAATAAAATAAAAATAAGTGCATTTCCGAACACCATTAAACACCGCTTACGTGACAGACCCAGTTTTTTTGCGATCAATCAACCGGGGATTTCTCAAATTAATCAGTTGAGGAAAACCCGAATGTCTGCTCCCATCATCTCCTCTAATGGGGTAGGGCTTCTGAGAGGCCAGCGGCAGATGCCCAGCAAAAATTGACTCAAGTAGCCCCCAGGGGTAGCTAGATGCTTTCCCGCATGGTTGAGGACCCGATGGAAATGGAACATAGCAAAATATCTATAAATAGGGGGGATAAACCCTTTTTCCACTTAGTAACTGACAAGTGTAACAAACTAAGCAGTGACTCGCGCGCACTAACAAAATGCCTTTATAACATAGCTAGAAAATTCGCCTAATCAAATTCAATAGCGCGAGCGTGCTTCATATTCCTATTGAGCACGCTGATGACGTCAATAAACTATTCGTAATTCCTCGAGTTGTTGTGAGCTTAGCAATCCTGAGTCTCTTGAGTGCATCCATAACTCAGCAATAGACAATGAAGCGTTTACCATGTGTTTTGTAAAGAAATTTAAGAGGAAACGTTTGAATTTGTTAACCGATAGTAAGGAAAAGAGGTGAGTGTTGTTGTTGTTGTTGTCATCTCCGCGAGCTGTGCGGGCTATGGCGTGAGCTCATTCTTTGCAAAGTTGTTTTCTCTCAATAACAATTTTTCGGTAAATTAATAGTTTTCCGGCACCTAAATATGGATTTTACAATCATTTTAGAGTACACTTTCTCTCAGTTTCAGGATAAAAACATAAGATTAACTGTGAGGAAAAAAGATATATTCACGTAAACATTGACGCGTACTGCTTTGAGCGCGCCCTTCAATAATAAAATTTTCAGTTAACTGCTGCATTGATCGCTTTGATAATGTTATAAAACAATTAGTTCATGCTGCAGCTGTGCGTATGTCGAGATATTGAGCACTTGGGAAGTTTGGAGAGCACTCAAGAGGCTAGAGTTGCACTCGGCTGCGCCTCGTGCAACTCTTACGCCTCTTTCGTGCTCTCCAAACTTCCCGCGTGCTCAATATCTCGACATACGCACGCTGACGCATGAACTAATTGTTAATTAACTATCGGCTAAGGGAAAATCAAATTAACAGTCATCTTCATCTTGCAGTTATGCAGGCGGGGTTTGCTTTCCTCGAGGCCGGCTCAGTGAGATCAAAAAACACAACAAACATCCTCATCAAGAACGTCTTGGATGTCTGTAAGTAATTTATTTGTCAGTGGTGATTTTTGAACAGAAAAAAAAACAGCTACCTTTTTTAAAAAAAAAGTCATATGAGATTTAAAAAGTCTCATATGCCACCACAGTCACTACAAGAGTAACTAAATAAGCTACTCCCGAGTTGCCCATGCAACCCTTTGTTTCAAAACGAGGCTAAGTGCAAAGCCTTTGATATGAAAATTACCGGTATGTCTTTTTTTCCTAACCAATGAAACCCCTTTTCACTTGGCCTCGCTTTGAAAGTGAGATTTCTGGAACTCGGAAATGGCCTATTTAGATCATAATACAACGGGGATTATTGTTAGTGTTGTTGTTGTTATTATTATTATTATTATTATTATTTTTATTTTTACACAGCCCTATGATAAATTCTTTGAGATGAGTGTCAAGGAAAACGTTCGTAAATGAAAGTGATGAATGTTTCTTAAACAAGTTCTTTTTCATTTTTACAGTCTTGGGTGCCATCGTTTACTGGCTGTTCGGCTACGCGTTTGCCTTTGGAGCAGATGGCAATGGTTTCATCGGTCACGAATATTTTGCTCTGGCTTACTTACCTTCTAGGACGTTCTCTCATTGGTTTTTCCATTTTGTGTTTGCGGCTACAGCGGCAACTATTGTCAGCGGTGCTATGGCTGAGAGAACTGAGTTCAAGGCTTACCTCGTGTACTCTGTATTTCTGACTGGTCAGTTATAGTCATGTTACTACACGTACGAACCAATACATAGATTAAAGATAAACGTGCACTGGTCGGTGTATTACGAAGGGCATGACAAGAGGAAAACATTAGTTTTAGTTTCGCGTAGGGATGTCTAGAAACGTTCCGGGCCAAATTGTAAGAAAAGTGAAGAATGTGATTGTTAGTAAGGGGTTTGAAGTCAAGACCGTTGAGTGCAAATGAAGACAAATTAAAGACCCATTCACAGGGTTAGTCTCCAACTAAGCAGAGAACATGATCATCCATTTTCAGCTTTGAGAAAACCCGGCTTTACAATAGCGTGTTTCCCTGCTAGCAGAGGTCTCTCTCTCCTTTCTCTCATTTTTACCTCGTCGTGAGAGACCTCTGCTAGCAGGGAATAGCGTGTCCGATCTAGGTATTGAACAAACATTTAAATGAATTATCATGTTTGCACACATTTCTCTCACGTCGCATCAAATACAACAGTGAGTGAATAAGAAAAAAGTGTTTTATTTCTAATTAAATCCCGCTTTCTTTAAGTTGTAACCACCCCCTCTCCCCCGGAACTGCACTTCTTAAACCAGGCTCAAGTAAAAGGAAAAGAAATGCACGCCAACTCAATTTTTATTTTTTAAGGTTTCCTGTACCCGATAGTCGCTCACTGGGCCTGGGATGGTAACGGCTGGCTGTACAAAGGCGTGACATACGACGACGGAGGAGCCATCACTTACCAGGTAAGCCTTTCATAGCACTTCAATGATCGGTTACAAATTTCTCCCCGGCTTATCAATGCCTAATTAATCAGTTCAAACAATGAGCATATAAAGTCGATGGTACCTAACGAAATTCTCGCATTCACATAAAACGAATTTGGACTCTACTGTTGAGGAAGAAGGCTGATTCCTGACCAAACGGCTGCGCAGAAACTAATCCGGTGTATGTGTCCTCTGGTTGGGAAAAACACGAAATTAAAAACGCTATTGGAGCGAGAGAGAAAATTTCGGAGGAGACAAGACTCGGGAATGCTTTTCCTCTCCCTGTAATCTTCCCCCTCACACCTTGTTTTACCGAACTTTCGTGATTCCTCCCCCACGCTATCCTTTATTTGACAGCTTATTTTTCGGGATAATATATTGCAATGCAGGTAAAGGGCAGCAATCGAAAATGCCGAATGCGTACGTCCTAAGATCTATAAGCAGCAGAACGGACACTACGTACATAAAACATAGGCTTTGCAAAACGTCAACAATGATGACAGAAAAAACTTCTACAAAACGCGGTTGTGGCCGTAGTGACTTTAAGTGACCAATTGAGGGGTTGGTCCATCGGTCCTGGGAGTCTGTCCTGTGTACTTTGCGAGATCCTGTAAAAGCTAAGCCGTCTTTAGGGCGACTTTCCCCGGTGCCTCGTTGATGAGAGACTTGTACAAGTGCTGTGGGCACTGCGCCAACTTTATCCCCTGTCACCTTGCAAGATCCTCCAACCCCGATCCAGTACCTTCCTGTAGGAGCTAAGCCGTCTTTGGGGCGACATCTTCCGGGGGCATATCCGTGGTAGACTTGTTCTAGTGCTGTCGACACTGCGCCACCCTTACCCACTCTCTCTTTGCAAGGTCCCCTCCCCCCCCCCCCAACTTCTCCCGATCCGCTTCGTTTATTGCAGTTGAGAACATCTCTTTTGCGTCTCTATAGGACTTTGCTGGAAGTGGCGTTGTTCATGCAGTCGGTGGGACGGTTGCCTTGGTAGGTGCAGCTATTGTTGGTCCAAGAATTGGTCGATTTGTTAACGGAGAACCTCAGCTGTTGTCTGGCCATACTGTACCGGTAAGTCGACACTAGTCCCAGTTCCTTTCCTCTTAAAATAAGCGCCCGTCCATTTTCTGACGGAAAAGCCTTAGGGACATAGTTGTATTTTAAGGAAACAGATGACGTTTTGTCTGAGGAGCCACTCATAGCGAATGATGACCTATAAAACTTACGAATGGAGTTCTCTATGAATGAGTCTGTACAGCTGAAGTTTTAAAACTGGCAAAAATGGCAATACTTAAGATTCCATCAATAGGCTGAAACCTAAAATCACTTCTAACACAGCACACTGACAACAAAGATAGGGAAGTGCAGATTCTGAGTACAATTTAAATCAAGGATAAGGAGTTAAACTCTGCTTTTGCCTGAATCAAAGATAAAGAACATGTACGCATTGTAGTCGTTACGTTTCTCGTTTTGTTGCTTTACTAGTTTTAAAAATAAGATTTAGCATAATCACACTTCAGTTTTGGAAGAAAATACTCATATCACAACTGGAGCGCAGCCCATAACCCAATGGGCTCCTGACGTGGAGGAATAAGTCATTATTGTTTTGTTTCCTTGGTTACAGCAAGCTGCCTTGGGTGGATTCATTTTGTTCTTTGGTTTCTTGGCATTCAATGGCGGTTCCCAAGCAGCCATCGCTAGCGCAGGAGATGCTGACATCGTCGCGCTGGCCATTGTTAATACCATTATCGGAGGTGAGCTTTCAGTTCAATACTTTTTTTTGCGCATGCTCATTTAGGACCACGTTTTTATTGGCCATCTTGAGGCCGCGCATGAGTACTGGGTCGGTTTGCGTTGAATTGCACTGTGGGACTGTTTTGGGAGATGAATTTTGACCCAGGTTCCCGCGCAACCTTGTAATAGCCAATAAGAGAAGTGATAGCCTCCACAAAACAGTGCTAAGGTGCAATTTGACACAACACCCATCCCAGTCGTATACGTAACCTCAAAATTGGTGGTAAGCGCCCTTCTCTCTCCACTCTAAGGTACAGAAAAGAATACAAGACACCTCAATTTGCAGCCTCCTCTATTGTAAAGCCTCTGATTACTTTAGAAATAAAAAAAAATATTAGTGAGAAACCGCTTTCAATTTGTAAAACTAAGAGGCACCCCACATCCTCCAACTTAGTTTCTCTTAAAATTGCGGAAATCTTGACTCGTGAGCGTTGTATGTCTGTAATGGCAGCCACTCTCTTTGTTTCACAGTACGATACTTAAGGTAAGCCTGAATAAGCATCCTTAACAATCAATAATGAACTCGGGGAAAAGACCGTAACTCTTACTGTTTTCGCCAAAATGTGTTATCGACATTCCCTTCTCATTGCTCTTAAGCATGGTATTCTCTTAAAATTGCAATAACGATTGATCGCCGCCGAAGCTAGCGCTTTGCATCCTTATCCTCAGAAAACCCTTCTAGACGCTATGCGTCCAGTTTTTTTTCCAAGCGCAGGTGATAACAGGTCAGTTATGAAACAGATCTCGGCCTTTATTGGTCGGATCGGTTTTTAATCGAAAGCGTGTCGAATGCGTCCCGCGAGTTAAGCGCCTTTAACGCGTTACTCCTCATCTTCCTTCCGAACCTAGTGTAAAGGCATGGCAATGTTAGCGAACAGGATGCCCATATATAAACATCACAGTTTTTGACTAATCCTAGGCTTTAGTTCCTCTTTTTAATCCCTTGTAAGGGAATCCAAGACAGACTTGGATTCTGGGTTACACATTGTGGATTCCGGAGTCCAGGTACTGAATTCTGAATTCTTTGTCAATGGTACCTGGATTCCGGATTCCAGTCGTTAGTGGAATTCCGAATTCCAAAGCCCATGATTCCGGATTCCACAAGCAAACATTTTCCGGATTCAGGATTCCACAAGCAAAGGTTTTTCGGATTCAGGATTCTGAATTCTCTTACATAGGATGATCTTTCGTTCATTGTGGAAATCGTTACCTTCTGTACAACAATCCTCTTAAATCCAGCTGCAGTTACTGTCTACATTTATTCTTTTTTTTCCATTTTCGTCGGTTGTGAGTGTTACCCTCGTTAAACAGGGCGATTTTTTTCATTGCGTAAATAAATCACCTATGTCTAGCGAGTGTTTCACTTACTAATCGTTAACATGATAAGTGCATTAACAGTCTCTTTATGCGGAAAGCCAATGACTTAATCAACTCAGAAAATTAATCCAAACTTTGTGTATTTGGATAATTGATGAGGTTGAAGAATGATTTCTTTTTATTGCATTTTAGGAGCCGCTGGTGCCATCACTGCCATGATTATCAAGCGTTTGGGATATGCAGACAAGTACTGGAGTTTGTTGTTTACAATCAATGGAGGACTGACTGGAATGGTGAGAAAGACAATCAGAATCAGCTTTTTTGGCAGGTTTCAGTTTGGATTGCTGTTTACTGTAATTGGTTGACATATTTCGCGCCATGAAGTAAGATCATCCCGGCAAAACTAGTCGTGACTTCAGTGCGCGCGTTGTGCGCACGTACGTTTTCTCGCGCTGCGTACGAGTCGTCCTCGCGCATTTATTTCGAGTTGGTATTGTATTATAGCCGTAGTTAGTCTTTACAAAAGAGAATGAGCTTATTATGTTTTTGTTTGTAGCTGTTTGTATAGTGAACAGAGCCGAATTGCCTCTCTAAAAAACCTTTCAATGAAACTGCTATGATTTGCCGCATACTTTGTTAGCTTCACTTGAGTACTGTCTCCACTCAGTTTTCGCCATGCAAATGCTCGGGTAGCTAACACAATAAAACGATAAAAACACGTTACAGTAAGGTTTTGTGATTGGTGGAGACTTCTGGAGACTGAGGTGGCTCGAACGTTTTAAGCTAATTATGGCAGCAAAGCAGACACTGCAAAAAAACAAACAAACAAGCAAACAATCACGACACCTTTTAATGAAGCCACTCTCGATTCGATCGTTATTTTGTAGGTTGCTTTGTGCGCAGGTTGCAACGTTGTTCATCCCTATGCTGCGTTTGTCATTGGTATTATCGCCGGAATAGCATATGTTGCATGGAGTACACTTGTCGTCAAGCTAAAGATCGATGATCCACTAGACGCTGTAGCAGGTAAGAAGAACAGCAAAGATGATGAGTAGGTATTGGATTCGGTTTTGGTATGATATGAAGAATTAAGCAGATCCCGATGGATGTTATACGCCTCGGTCGATCTGCATAATGCATCAGTCAGTTCAAACTTCCCCCCCCCCCCCCCCCCGACCCCTGCGACTTGGCGGGGAATTTAAGATTGGCCGCGTGTTAAATCACCGCTAATTTCCCGGCTCCCCAGGGCCAAATAGTTTGTTACAGGCCCCGTACAGCGGGGCATCAGCAGGTCATGAACAATAAACACGACTCAGTTCGGATTTACAGTATCCTTAAGACCTGAAACAGTGCCATGGAACTAATTCTGCTTATTTTGAAAATGGCTTCTGGTTATCTCCTGACCACCTTCCTTTACGAGAGGTGCACAGCAAATCGGAGCCGCACGATGTTCACATGGTGATGTGCATGTCCAAATGTTGTTGCCTTTATTCGAACGGTTACTGAGTTTATACCTCCCTATACGTGCAGGCACTTACATTTCCGTTTTCCGTGTACCTATGAAAATACCTGTCACTTTATCAGAACACTGCATACACTCAGCTGCTTCGGCTCCTGCTGCTATAGGTTAGTCTTGTCATTGCAAGGGCCACTTTTCGAACACTCTTCACAGCCCAATTTTTAGCAGAATCTCATCAAGCTGAATCAGTGAAAGAGATATTTATAGTAAAATATTTCGTAATCGCCTTCTCTTTCTTTCGTTTTTGCACAGTTCATCTCGGTGGTGGAATCTGGGGAGTTTTGTCCGCGCCCATCTTTAACAAGGATTCCGGAATTCTGTACGATGGTGGCTTGCTGTCATTCCGTGGATTTGGCTGGAACCTCTTGGGTGTGATTGTCATCATGATCTGGTCAGGTTCTTTGGCTTTTATCCTGTTTCTCGCGATGAATCTTATTGGGGTTCTCCGTGTTGAGAAAGACATTGAACTGAAAGGCAAGTTATAATCCTAGTCAAAGAAATTTTACATGAAGATAAAGAGAGGAGGCTATTAGTATAAGTAGTCATGCGACTTCGGGTTCAATTTAACATCTATTTGCAAGAGAGTGTGTTATTCAAAAAGTACAGTATCAACATTTGAGCTTTTTGAAAAACACATGAGGGGAAATAAATTCCCAATTTTAATGAGAAAAATAGTATTTTACTCTTTAGTGATAAACGTGAAAGAATTTACTGGATCAAAATTCGTTCCCTAAACAATGCTACAGTACAATTCGATCAAAACAACACGGATTAGTATCATTCGCAACCTAGCTCAAACGGCCAAAAAAAGATTGCGCACCCGATTGGTTCTTATGCATTTCTTTTGTTTGTCAACCCCTCACAGTGCTCCATCCTCTGAGATATTTGTCTTATTTTCTTGTTTTTGCACTGTTTACTAAAACCTGCGTTGCTAAATCACAGTACTTGAAACTAAAATGATGCAATGATTGCCTCAGGTCTCGATATTCCCAAGCACGGTGAGCCCGCATACCCATTGGAAAGTTACGGAGATGGATGGACCGAGAAGCCTGCCCCATTAAAGACAATTCCGTTCGTACACAAGTCCACTTCTCAGCTTAATTTGGCTCACCTTCAGAATGGCTCTTCAAACCCCAAGGAAAATGGAGTAGACAATCCCGCTGTGATCGTGCCCGTGGAATCTCCCAGCACAAACACAGATACGGCATTTTAAAAACTACTACCTTACAAGATAAATTGGGGCTCGTCGGAAAAGATACTTTAATTAGGGAAATGGCAGGAGGCTTTGCAATCTTAACTAGTTATGCGGCATTTTATGTATTCCTGAGCTTAAAATATTTTAGTCGCATGAATTCTATGATATTTATTATTGCTTCAAATTGTAGCTTTTTTCTATAGGAATTGTCAGGCACCTAAAGATACCAGCAAAGTCACTAATGTGCGTTATGGGGTTTCTTTAAGACCCGGCGTCCACACTAATGTGTTTCCTTTTCGTTTGAAACTGAATACGCCTTGTCCTCGCATTCACACTAATACCATCGAAAATAGCGAGCGCTGTTTCCATTACAACCACCGTTCAAAAGTGTTTTGTCATTACAGTCATAAATTTCTTCTCCAGCGTCTACCAAAAGAGAATTTTAAGATAGCTTATAAAGGGATGTTGTCGAGTGAAATCTCTAGTGTGTGACTAGACAGTATCGCCTTATTCGTTAGTGCGGACTGAACTTATTGAACTGGCCCCAGTTGTTCAAAAGGGGGATAACGCTATCCACTGGATGAATCTCTATTCCTTTGGATAGAGCAATTGGCTTCCCTTATACTTATCCTCTGGATAGAGGACATAGATATTTATTCGGTGGATGGCGCTATCCAACGTTTAAGCGATAGATCTGTTGACAGATGTGGGCTTAGTACCCTGGCCTTTGTGTGAATGTGAGGCTGAGGTTGACCTTGTTTTGGTACAAACCTCCTATGTTTTCTCATAGATATTATGCTTGAAAAATACTAGTTAGCAAAAGAAGAATACGATTCACATAAGAAAGCTGGGGATGCTGCATCAAAACAAGGTCAACATCAGCCTCACTTCCATCTATAGCTATAAAAGTGCTATTCTCCTTGCTGAAACTGTCAGCAGAGAGAAGGGTACAAAAGAAATGAGATCAGGCCTTGAAATTTTTGCGAAGCATTCGGTTTAGGTGAGGGATTTTCGCCCTTATTGAACTCCGCCCAATTTAATCATGGTATACCCAAGATGCCCTAGGAGCCTACAGGCTTTGGATACACCAAGAATGAATCTGCCCGAGAACAATCCTCAAAAGACTGACACAATCAGCCTTTGGTATAAGAAACGCTGTATGCGCTCATATCCGCTGGCTGTTAAAATTTGTGGGGTCTCCGTGATATGGAGATTTCACCTTAAACTGGAAAATATATGTGCAAATGTAAAATGTAAATACACCAGAAATGTTTATTGCTTAGAAACACAAGAAGTGTACAATTTATTTTCTTACTCGTGTTAAGTGTGATATTAAATGAACTAAGCTTTAAATAGTGTTTTAGCTGATAATCAGTAGATTTGCAGGATCCTATATTTGGGTCTCTCTCGTAGGATTTTTTCGTCTTTTTTGTCTTAATTTGTCTTATTTGGCTCGTATAATATTTGCATCACTACCTAGTTTTAGCTAAGGTTAAGAGAAACCACGATTTCCTTTGCCATTATTGCAATGCGCTGAGGACTGAATGAAACCCGTTTTTTAATTTGGACAACTGGTACTATTGCAAAAAATGCTTACATACCGTAAAATTCCGAAAGTAAGCTCCGGGGCTTATATTTTTCAAAGGCCCTTTTTGAGGGGCTTATTTTTGGAGGGGCTTATATTCGGAGGGGCTTATCTACGGAGGGAAATTTGCGTTTCAAAATCGATTGGGCTAGCCTTATAGTTGGAAGTAAATTTACCGTTTTGGCTTTGTTTTACTTTGTATTTGAGGGCAATTTTCCAAGTACAAGCCCCTGGGGGGCTTATATTTGGAGGGGCGATTTAATGGAGGGTTTTTTGCGTTACCGGTTTGGGGGGCTTATTTTTGGAGGGGCTTATACACGGAGGGGCTTATTTTCGGAATTTTACGGTATATTATCAGTCTATTTTAACAAGTAACAAGATGCTGGGTTCTGAAATATCCAGACTCAGCAACGTTCGTCAATCACTCAGCTATAAGTTATCGAGCCCCAGTCAGGCAAAGGTAACAACGTGTTAAACTGAGCAAATCTTAAATTATATCAGTTTAGTTATGTTTGTAACGTAAGCACCGCTTTGCAAGTTTTTTTTAAAATAAACGTCACTTCACATTATTTTTTGACATTGTCTCTGTCTTGGTGAGTTTTTGCAACATTTTCCGTTAGATACTTCTGACTATTCTTGCGAGGTGCTACCTTGCTCCAATTCAAACAGATATCAACTAGAATTAATATCCACTGGTTTAAGGACATAGAAGGCATTTGAGACATTTCGGAATAGACCATGAATTGCAGCCTGTTTTAAAATTCCTCCGCAGGGTGCATGATATGATCTTTTTACCCCCACCCTCTGGATAGCGCTACAGGTTAGGATCTGTGGCGCTGTTAGTCTGTGTGGTGGGGGGATGGGGGGGGGAGGGGTTAGGAAAGGGGAATGGGGAGAAAGGAATCTCCTTCTCCCCCTTTTTGGCCACCACTCCCCTCCAACATCTTTCCTTTATGCGCCTGGTTAAGGCGCTTTCTGGCGCCTTTACACTGCTTTACATAAAGTGCTTGGGATATCCCCGTACCTTCGGTGCTACCTTACCCAAATACTTTGGGGAGACGGGAGCTGAGCGAATTAAATGACAATGCAGTTTTTTTCTTAGAAAATAAAAGGGGAAATGGCTATGGTTCTGATTGAAAATTGTCAATTTAAGCCATTCTTACCACATAAAATTGACAAAATTAGAAGAAAAAGAAGAAAAAGTAGACATTTAAAACCTGACCAAGTCCGCTCCTAATCTAACGCAACATTTGGTGGCCGCGCGTTTATTTCGGCTACTGGGAACAAGCATACGAAAATTTCAAAGATGGCGCGTGGAAGGAGATGTAGTTTGTAGCATGTGCTTTGTGTTTTTTAAGGTTTGTAGCCGTTATTTTCATACTTTACGAGGGATTTACTTAAATTGACGTGAGTCCTTTGTTTCAAAACTGTTTTGAAGTCATATACCGTAATTAGTGAGTCGCGATCGTCAATTTTCAATGTGACGCTGGATGATCGATTTTATTTTTAAGCTCTGATCTTCATCCAGGCAGCAGTATTTTCGTTTCACGAATCCCCCCTCAGTAACAATAAGCGACCCAAAAGTGAAAAATATTACAAATTAATGTTTTAATGACTCAGTCAGCTCCAAGCTTGCCTCATGACCCCAACAACCCTCCCCCCCCATGGGCATGTTCCTGTTGTAGGGTATTTGTTGTTAAAGGTTTACTCCGGGCTAGGAAATTTTTTATTGTTTAATTTAATACCTTCTACCACTTTTAAAAAGGAAAATCTGTATTTTCTCATAAGGAGTAAACATAATTAGCACTGACAACTTAATTATTAAAGAAACATTTGATAACTCATAACTGTCCTTCAGGACCAGATTGGGATGCTTTGCACAGAATTTTTATGAAGTTGGTCATGCTTCTAAGTTTTCATAATTAGGAACTTTTAATAGACATGTTTGTTTTCTTTAGCCAACAGTTTGGAGATGAGGTGTGGATCACTGTAACTGCAGTTATAACAGCAAGGTAAAAAATGAATCAAAAATTGAAAAAAATGGAAATGTATGCACAACATGATGATGTTTTGAAATTCTTTCATTGTTAACATTCCTTAAGTAGCCAGTACATTTTACAGTCCCAGGAAGGGTACTCCGGACTTGTGACGGGGATGGAGGCAAAAATCAAAACCCAAATAAATTCGTAGGGCCTTCAACAAAACTCAAAAAAAAATCCCTGGACCAAAACTTAACCCCCCCAAAAAATCCCATGCTGAATTTACGAGCCTTAAAAATTTCCAGAAGCATTAAATTATATAACACAAAAAATAAGTTTTTAAAAACAAGTTTGGATGTACTTTATTTGCTGAAATATGTGGGCACTACCACAAATCTTCAGATTGTTTTGAATACCCAAAACAATCCCTTCTTAAATCAAGCCACCCAAACAAAGTATACTTGACAAAATTTCCTACTGAAGAAAATCCTGGAATGAAACATTTCAAACCCAAACAATGGGATGAGTGGGATTCAAATGGACAGGATTCCACCTGAATCGTGGCTAATTTTTTACCTGGATATAACATAAAGCACCTACAAGTGTTGCTACTTTCCACTGGATGGGATGCTACTCTATTGTGGGGTCACCACCCCCCATCCCCCTCCCCCTGACAGTAAGGTGTATGTCATGGAAGAGAGACATAGTGAAGTAAAGATGGCATTTAGACTTGAACCCCAGCTCGACTCTGATCAAAAGTTTTAAGGACCCATCCTAACCCAAACGGCCACCACACTTCCATGTCTTAGATCATCATTCATGCATTTTTGCCCTACTAAAGACTTTCAGGCTAGCTATCTAATGGGAGATGTATATTATTTATGTTGTCATATTTCCTTAAGAATAACAAATAGCCAGTAAAGTTGATATCTGTAAATGATAATTAGAAGTTTCTCGTTTGATCAATAATGAAATTCTTTTGGCATTTGCAATGAAGCAGGCTGGGTAGCTAGGTTTGTGGCCATCTTGTTTGAGAAGGCGCCACATGCTATTATTAATGGCCAATAGTGTGGGAGTACATGTTTTCAAGCATGAGTGCTCATTTAACAAAATGGTCCTGGTTTGTTCTGTTCTACTATAACAAACACTACTTAACTTAAATACACTATAATGTAATTAATGGTAAAATGAAATTTTATTATGTTAATTTTTTTAATGTTTCTTCCAGATCAGATGCTACATGCAGGCAGGACCAGCCCTTCAGCTGCCAGAATTAAGGGTTTATCTTCAGTAATGTGAGTGCTGTATGTTTTGTTTTGTAATCCAGCTCTTGAGTGAACCAGATACACAGGACTGTTGGAGAGCTTGTTCAAAGTGATCAATCAAACTAATCCAGGAAGTTAAAAAAAAGTTGCAAATGCACACAGTTATTTCATTTTCAAGTTTGCATGTGTACTGCACTGTAGGCGGGTACTACAAGACATTTATTAGTTTTCATTACAACAGAAAAATCTCTTTTCCCAGCAAGAAAATTCCATTAAAAAAAATCGATGTTTATCGGTTTTCACTGCAACAGAAAAATCACTTTTGCTAGAAAGAAAATTCCATGCCTAAAACAAATATGTTAAAACATTTTTGTTACTGCTTAATTGCACCTCAAATATTTGGTAGCTTCATGGAAATTAAGAGTGATCCTTAATTATTTTTGTAGACAGAAGATCATCAACATTTTCATTATAAATTTGTAGCCTAGTCTGTTAAGTATCGTGTAAAGAGGACTATCAGCAATTGAGCAACTGGCGTTTTTGTAGGCATTTTTCACAAAAAAAGAAACTGGTACTTTAATTTTTCCAGCACCAGGCAATTTAACCCATTTGCCCCTGAACCACCCATAACTGCCTATGCAGTTCCACGTCCCTTCTACCGATTTTGTGGTTCCAGAAAATATCCATACCACCCCCACGGAAGGGATTAGCCCCTCCCCTTTGTATTTCTAAAATTTTTGCACAATCCCTGGAAATATTGCTATCTCTGATTGAGGTGAACAAATAAGTAGTTTTGTTGACTAGGGTGCCAAATTTTGTGAGTTTCATGTATTTTCTGTTGAGTTCTATAACAGATAAGCAAATTCCTTATGCAAACTCTTATAAATGCGCTCAAGTCACGAACAATTTTTGTGAGTTGTTGAATTCTACAACAGACAACAGATAAGCGAATTCTGAAGAAATTGTTGAAAAAGTTCTTGGCCACACGCAAATGAAATGCAAGGCGCGTGGTTTAAGTCATCTGCAGGAATAGCCTTTCCATCCATACCAGAATGAGCATGATTCAGTCCATGCCAGGAGACCAGAGAAAAAGGCAAATAACCATGTAACATTGACCCGAAAATTCCCAAGAAAATCTTGTTTCACTGCTCACCTACTTTCCTTTCATCTAATCCTAAGATCCCGAAAGCTTTCCTAAAACCTTTTCCCACCCACATTAAGTCTACTAAATGGCCAGCAAAAGAAAAAAAAGAGGCAAGGAATTGGAACTACCGTATTTATTCGATTAACCGCCCTGGGCGCTTATTTAATTTTTGGACCTTGAGACTGGCCGCTTATTCGAGGTGGGCGCTTATACGAGGCTGGGCGCTTATTAAATTTTCACCATTTTCAGCACGTGAAGTATGTTTATTTTGCAACAAAACAATAAATGCTAATAACAAAACTCGAAGAAGTAACAAAGCAATGTTTCTGTAAAATACTCTGAAGAAATCTCCGTCCTCAGGCAAGTCTCTTATCAGAATTTATTCACTCAAGTGGGTGGGGTGGGGGTGAGCGCTTATTTGAGTTTGATTGGGAGGAGGAGGGGTGGGCGCTTATTCGAGGCTGGGCGCTTATTAACTTTTTCTGCCTTTAAGATGGGCGCTTATTCGAGATGGGTGCTAATTCGAGGTTGGGCGCTTATTCGAATAAATACGGTATTAAGAGGGAAGGAGAGAAAGTGAAAAGTAAAAGTCAAGACTGCTATGTCACTTTTAAACCCAAAAACTATCTGAAATTGTGCTTTCTGGGCATGCCTGAACTTTGCAAGCTAATACCTGTAAACAGCTCTGTTGTAAGTTAAGCTTGATCTTTATAGCCAGACAGTGACTAGAAAACCGTTCTACTAGCTTTTAAACGCATCTTTCGGCAAAATTCCCAGGGGTGAATGGGCTCACTAAACTCTTATAGTTGTCTGTTAACTTTCAACTGAAATTTTAGACATTTTACACTAATGTTTCCTATGGCAGAGCTGACACACTGGGGAATGTGGTTACAAACAACCAACACTCACAACATTCTATTTCGTCTTAAATAAGATTATTGATAAGATTGCTCAATTTGCAAGCATCATGCAGTTTTTAGTGAAGTAACTAAAACCTTGATCATTAAGTTTTCTCCTGGATTACCAGTAGTATAAATTTACTTTGTGTAGCTGCCTATCAGTATATACAGTCTAAGCTCTCCTTACGGACACCTCTCTATTACGGACAGTTCGTTTGGTCCAAGAAATGCCAAAAATCATACATTCCTTACCTCCATAATACGGACACCTCTGTAAAGTGGACACTTGGTTCTGTCCGTTTGGTGTCCGTATTAAAGAGTTTTCACTCTGCTATTATTTTTATCAAAAGCCAAGTTCTGCTAAGATTTAGATTATTACCTGAGTGAGTTAGTACAGATATGCATTTATTTACCTTTAAGAATCAGATTCTTTACTGAGTTATTGACTCAGAATGACAGAATATCTGACTTTTACATGAGTGCAAACTTCTAAGTGGCTTATGATAGACTGATTAACTGACTGACAAATAGTGTTTGGTGATGTGACAAATAGTGTTTGGTGTCAAAAATTTGAAATTTCTTCTTGGTTTGTATTTGGGCAAAGCAGGCCAAGAAATTGTGTTTGGTGATGTTTTGGATAGAAAACAAGCCTTTCCGGACTATAAAAATGTCGATTTTACATGGTCGTCACATTGGATTTTTTCCTGAGGGGTTAATCCATGATTTTGGTCAAAATTTGAATTTTTTGTTGTTGTTTCTCTTTGGGCTAAATAGGGTTAGCAAAAGTGTTTGGTGATGTTCTGGATAGAAATCAAGCCTTTCCAGACTATAAAAATATCGATCTATGTGGTCGCCAAATTGGATTTTTCTAAGGGGTTAGTCCATGAGTTTGGTCAAGAATTTGAAATTTCTTCTTTGCTTGTATTTGAGCAAAATAGTCCTAGAAATTGTGTTTGGAGATGTTTTGGATAGAAATAAAGCCTTTCCAGACTACAAAATGTATAAAGATGTCAATTTTGCATGGTCGCCAAATTGGATTTGTCTTAAGGGGTTAGTCCATGATTTTTGTCAAGAATTTGAAATGTTTTTTGTTGTTTCTCTTAGGGCAGAATAGTCTTAGAAATAGTTTTTGTTGATGTTATGGATAGAAGACAAGCCTTTCCAGACTATAAAAATAATGATTTTACATGGTTGCTAAATTGGTTTTTGCCTAAGGGGTTAGTCCATGATTTTGGTCAAAAACTCAGATTTCTTTATTGTTCCTTTGTTTAGTAAGATAGGCTAAGAAACAGGGTGCGGTACCTAATGTTGTCATAAAAAAACAAGTCTGTCTAGACTATAGCAATACGGATTTTACATGGTCGCCAAATTGGATTTTTCCTAAGGGGACCCATTTTTTAAGGGAAAAGCCCTGGGGACGAGGTTGCTAAGGGGTTAGCCAGGAGCTCCTGGGTTAGCCCATGATTTTGGTCAGTTTGACCACTTTTGATTTATTCACATTCTTTTGTGCAGAATTAATCCAATTTAGAAGCCAGCTGGAAACTGTTCTTGACTTCTGATTGGTCAAAAGCTGATGAAATTTAATGTCACTGTAAATTAGAGATACTGTACCGTTCAAAAGTAAGTTGACAGTCCATTGCGAGTCTCGATTCTTGACTCGATTCGCGATTCCTGCGCGAATAGAGAAGCGAGAACAAACTATCGAGAATCGAGTCGAGGATCGAGTCTTGCAGGACAGAAAACAAAAGATTCATCCATGACTGATTTCTCGATAATTTTGTACGGTTGAAACACAACGCGGCATCGTTATACAGTCGATTCCCGATAACTCGAACCCTTACTAACTCGAAGCTCGCGCTAACTCGAACCAAAATCGATTTCCCCTGGATTTCCGTCATACATTCACTGTAATTTTACCCTCGGTAACTCGAACTCCCGCTAACTCGAACCAATTTTCGTTTCCCCTCAGGTCATTTTCTGTGTGATTTTACCCTCGATAACTCAAACCATGTTTTGAGCCCTTAAAAAGTCCGGAAAAAAGCCGTTCGAAACATAGAATTTTGGATTTCCTATTGACGTGTTGTAGGAGTATAGTTTACTAGTGGAGGCTAATGTTGATTGTCACAGGCTAACGTGAAGCAGCTTTACTTCTCAAAACAGTAAAACGCATGCTTTATTT
Source organism: Porites cylindrica (assembly GCA_964035525.1). Lineage (NCBI taxonomy): Eukaryota > Metazoa > Cnidaria > Anthozoa > Scleractinia > Poritidae > Porites > Porites cylindrica. The sequence goes on along the minus strand of OZ037780.1, from coordinate 1,638,981 downwards.
AGGCTATGTTTTGTTACGTTACGTTCTGATTTATAATCTAGAAGTATCTTTTAATTTTCACTTGACATTTCTACAATTTAATGTGATTAAAATGTTCACTGTGCAGTAAAAACTGTTTTTTACCTTACTCTCGGCTATTTTCTTCGAGTTCCCGATAACTCGAACTCCGGATAACTCGAACTTTTTTCGATTTCCCTTGAAGGTTCCAGTTATCGGAAGTCGACTGTATTCGTGCAAGCGACTGTATACTCGTAACAAGACCAATTCAGGTTAGCAAGCGAATGTTTCTTTAAACACATCTGTATCACGCTTTATTTCCTCAAATAAAGTTTCAAATGCCTCCTCCAAATGCATACGAACAGTGCATAATCGCGTACAAGCAACAGCATGTTTATTTTGTAACGTCAAGCGATTCTGGTCTTATCCTGTCGCCTTGCTTGATAAAGATCAGCTGTAACATACACGGTCGTCCGTAACATGACTAATATTTTGCTCTAAAATTGCATTCGCATGATCCTTGAAAACTTTTGAGAAACAATGGTTTTAATTCTACTCGGAAATGTGCGTTCTTTAAAGTTTTCGGAAATCTCTCGTAAAATTGGCCTGCTAATTTTTCCGCGAACATGATACGCGTGAACTATTTGTTGCCTAGCCCTTGACTGCAGCTACCGTGATGAAAAATTACGCCAGCGGATTGTATTGCACGAGACTAAAAATTGTTTTCAAAGCACTTTCAAACTGTATATGAAATGACATAATCAGAAAGTTGTAAAACCAACAAGCTACTATCTTGTTTAACAAATTGTTTTAAACTAAAAAACTTTTACAAATGATAGCCTGAGTGAATGGGGATGTTGTGTATGAATCAACGAAAAGTCCAAACAATTTTGGGGGGCCAAAAACGCATGCGTCTGTGAAGAACCGTACCATAAGTGAGCGAAATGAGTTTTCGATCTAAATATAAAGGTTGATTTTCTAAGGCAAAGTTAGGGTTGATTATTTCCGGTGGGGTTATAGGGCGGTGAGAGATGGCCAACTCTCTGAAGCCTGCTTGACTAATCCGTGCGGAAGGTTGACTTACCGGGGGGGGCTGTCCAGCTTGCTGACGGTCACCAAACTCCGGCCCAGCAAGTGCAGGGAGGTGCTCGAACTATTAACTCGGTCCCAGAGGTTAAATGGGAACCTCGGCACCAGAGGTTAAACGGTAACTCTGTCCCAGAGTTTAAATGGGAAAAAAATGGCCACCAGAGCTGCCTCCCTGTAGGGTTTTTGCTATTTTTTGTGACGTGTCACGCGGTAAGAGATGTAACGCAATGTCACTCAATATGTATATTTTTTACCAGGGGGGAACTCACATATGAAAGGGGCGGGGATGCTCATCGAAAATTTTGAAAAACCCCTAAAGGAGACCAACCTGGGCGTGGGCCAACCTTTTTTTGACCCCTGAAAGAGACCATTTTGTTACAACGTTCTTTAGCTATTGATGTTATAGAAAACTTTGATTATGCACCTATCACAGTAAAGCCGTGGAGGGGGGGGGGGGGGAGGCAGGGCATGGGGTGGGGATGTGACATTTTTCAAAAATTTGCATTCAAATTCCCTGCCCACGGGCAAATCATTCCAGTCAATTGCAACCAAATCTTCCCACCCTGGGCTGCACATTGCTGTCAAATATCCCAAAGCAGAACCCAAGAAAGGCACAATAAAAATATCTGCAAATAAAACTCTGCAATCTTTATCTATATTATGTTGCTGCATCCCCAAAGATACATGTTCCTGTTACAGCTGCAATTATACGTTTTAACCATAATCCGTGTTACACTGTTTAGAATACAGTAACCTTTAGGAGAAAGTCCACATTTTGTAAGTTTGAATATACCGTTCCTAGTAAAGGGTATAAAGAACGTCAATTTTATAAGCTTACAGTGATTGTAGCGAATGAGCCGTACACTGATCAGTTGTACTTGCAAAAATCGACTTGGTTTCTCTTTACTTCCATTTACTTTGATACCATAGTATCTTAAGAGGTTCAATTGATCAAAAACACGCTAAAACAAACGAAATTTGAAGACAAAACAGTGAAATCCACTCAGCTTTCACTTGTTCTCATTGGCCTCCATGATTTCCAGATCTTTACAGACCGTATGGCGGATGCGTGAAGCATGAAACTGCAAAACATATATTCAGTCTCAGTCTTTTTCGTCCAAGTTGGCAGTCAAATATCTCCACGTCGGGCGAAGAAAGATTCAAATATCCCCTCCCCTGGGAGAACAAGATCAGTCAAATGCCCTACCCCAGGGCCAACAAAGACAATCAAATCCCCACCCCATGCCCTGCCCCCCTCCCCTGATAGGTGCATTACATGAATTGAGTAAATAAAACGAACTGACTATTAAATCTCCCCACCCTGGGCTCCACATTGCTGTCAAATATCCCAAAGCAGAACCCAAGAAAGGCACAATAAAAATATCTCCAAATAAAACTCTGCAATCTTTATCTATATTATGTTGCTGCATCCCCAAAGATACATGTTCCTGTTACAGCTGCAATTATACGTTTTAACCATAATCCGTGTTACACTGTTTAGAATACAGAAACCTTTAGGAGAAAGTCCACATTTTGTAAGTTTGAATATACCGTTCCTGGTAAAGGGTATAAAGAACGTCAATTTTATAAGCTTACAGTGATTGTAGCGAATGAGCCGTACACTGATCAGTTGTACTTGCAAAAATCGACTTGGTTTCTCTTTACTTCCATTTACTTTGATACCATAGTATCTTAAGAGGTTCAATTGATCAAAAACACGCTAAAACAAACGAAATTTGAAGACAAAACAGTGAAATCCACTCAGCTTTCACTTGTTCTCATTGGCCTCCATGATTTCCAGATCTTTGCAGACCGTATGGCGGATGCATGAAGCATGAAACTGCAAAACATATATTCAGTCTCAGTCTTTTTCGTCCAATTCGGCAGTCAAATATCTCCACGTCGGGCGAAGAAAGATTCAAATATCCCCTCCCCTGGGAGAACAAGATCAGTCAAATGCCCTACCCTAGGGCCAACAAAGACAATCAAATCCCCACCCCATGCCCTGCCCCCCTCCCCTGATAGGTGCATTACATGAATTGAGTAAATAAAACGAACTGACTATTAAATATATATCTTCGCGTGCAACCCTAAAAGAGAACTTTACAGCTTAATATAATGATGTTTTGCTCAGAACACCCTAAGTGAGACCAAAATCCGAAATTTTCACCTTGAAGCGAGATGATGAGCATCCCCGCCCCTTTCATACGGGAGTTTCCCCCCGCCCCTGGGCACAAGCGATAGCATGTTTATTTTGTAACGGCAAACGATTCTGGACTTATCCTGTCGTTTGGCTTGATAAAGATCAGCTGTAACATACATGTGCGTCCGTAATATGACTAATCTTTTGCTCTGAAATAGCTTTCGTGATCCTTTAAACTTTCATGAAACAATGGTTTAAATTCTACTAGGAAATTTAGCGCGTTCTGTAAAGTTTGAGGCCTTTGAGAGTCTCTCTGGTTTCTTCCGCGATGGAACACTTTTTCTGTTGCCTAGCACGTGACTGCAACTACCGTGATGAAAACTTGCGCGATGCTACTGCGCTTTTCACAAACATGTGAATTCTGAAGTTCAAGAGCCAACTGATGATTGCTTTTTTCGCTGCCGTCAATCATCTTAACAGACCTCTTAGGAAACAAAACTTTACTTTAACGGGTTCGAACGGTAAGGCTCTGTAATTTGTGATTGGTGGATTTCGATCCATTTTTTGTGTTTCTGTGTTTTCTTTTTCACGGAAAAAGTCATGGATTGCTTTTCAAGTTCAACTATTACTGGCAACTTCTGCCATTTAAATGATGCAAAATTTTGTTCGAACATGTTTAAGATCTCGACGCAAAGTGTCACCCTAGCTGTGCGAGCAAATGCAAATGTAAACTGCTACTGTATAATTTGTATAGTTCAGGAATTTCTCGCAAGAATCAAATGCTGACTAGACTTTGTTATTTTATAGAGTAGAGAGATTATTTTGATGTGAGAGAAGTTAGAAGATTGCTCAAAACTTGAGCAAAGATTGTAGATTCTTGCATCAATTCAATTCGAGAGTAGAATCTAGCAGATTACTCGAAACAAAAACCCTTTATAGTCGTTTGTAAACAAATCTTTCCGGTTTGATAAGTCTTGCAGAAATTGAGAATCAAGACACAACAATCAAGAATCGAGTGTCAACCTACTTTTGAACGGTACTGTACCAGGCATTTATTAGTTTTCATTGCAACAGAAAAATCACTTTTCCCAGAAATAAAATTCCATAAAAAAAATAGATGTTTATCAGTCCTCATTGCAATAAAACAATCTCTTTTACCGAGAAGAAAATTCCATTGAAAAAGTAGACGTTTATCAGTTTTCATTGCAACAGAAAAATCACTTTAATTTACAAAGAAGAAAATTCCACAAAAAAATAGATGGTTATCGGTTTTCACTGCAACAGAAAAATCACTTTTGCGAGAAAGAAAATTCCATTCCTAAAACAAATATATTAGCACATTTTCTTTTAATTTACAGCTTAATTGCACCACAAATATTTAGTAGCTTCATGGAAATTAAGAGTGATCCCAAATTATTTTAATTGTAGACAGAAGATCATCAACATTTTCATGTTGAGCTCGATCTTTAATTTATAGCCAGACAGTGACTAGAAGACCGCCCAACTAGCTGTAAAACGCGTCTTTTGGCAAAATTCCGAGGGGCGAATGGGTTAACCAAATTCTTATAGTTGTCTGTTAACTTTTGACTGAAATTTTAGACATTTTACTCTAATGTTTCCTATGGCAGAGCTGACACACTGGGAAATGTGGTTACAGACAACCAACACTCACAACATTCTATTTGGTCTTAAATAAGATTATTGATAGCCTCCCACGCAGACGTTCTTTGAGGTTTGTCACGTGTTCCTGCCCCACGAACGTCTGCTGAACCGAAAGATAAATTCCTTTCCCATTGTTCACAAATATCAGCTGGTGATCACATGCAGATTATCGGAGTTCCATCCGGCGCTGATGAAGTCAAAGTGTTGACCAGCCAAACACATACATTTAAGCTCTGTAGAGTGTGATACATGACCAAAGATTTTTGCTCTGGACGAGAATCTAAACGTTGGGTCTTTCTAATATATTTCTCTCTGTAAAGGCTGGATTAGATGTCGTTTGCTCATAAAGTTGTTCTTTGGGTGATACAACGGCGGGGTTACCTTGTAAGACTGAACAAAAGGCAGAATTTTTTTTCACATGTTCTTGTTTTGTAGTAAAGCCGACTTCCGTTCAGTAAATTTAACCTCCAAGGTAATATTTTTCAATGACATTGTGAGGGTAGCCACTAGTACGAACGCTTGTTAGTTAACTGAGTAGTTTGTTAAACTGTAAGGTGTTCACCTTTCATGAGACCTTTCTAATCTTTTCTGGAGCTATAAAGTCAAGCACAAAATTTCTCAAGCTCTAAAGTGCACTTACGTTTTTTTCCGCTTAAGTCAGCAGACGTTCATGTGGCAGGAATGCATGACCAACCCCCAAGAACATCTGCGTGGGAGGCTAGATTATTGATCAATTTGCAAGCATCAAGAAGTTTTTAGTGAAGTAACTAAAACCTTGATCATTAAGGTTTCTCTGGATTAGCATAAATTTACTTTGTGCAGCTGTCTAACAGTATATACCATTATTTTTATCAAAAGCCAAGTTCTGCTAAGAGTTAGATTATTACTTGAGTGAGTTAGTACAGATATGCATTTATTTACCTTTAAGTATCAGATTCTTTACTGAGTTATTGACTCAGATGACAGAATATCTGACTTTTACAGTGCAAACTTCTAAGTGGCTTATGATAGACTGATTAACTGACTGTCAAATAATGTTTGGTGATGTTCTGGATAGAAAACAAGCCTCTCCAGACTATAATAATATTATTATTATTATTATTGATTGATGTATTATTGATGTATTTAGTCGCCAAATTGGATTTTTCCTAAGGGTTTCAGTAGTCCACGAGTTTGGTCAAAAATTTGAAATTTCTTCTTTGCTTGTATTTAGGCAAAATAGGCCTAGGAATTGTGTTTGGAGATGTTTTGGATAGAAAATAACCCTTTCCAGACTATAAAAAGATTAATTTTATATGGTTGCCAAATTTGATTTTTCCTAAGGGCTTAGTCCATGATTTTGGTCTGTTCAATAATTTGACATTTCTTCATGTTTCTTTTTTTGTGAAAAAGGCCTAGAAAAAGTCTTTGGATGTGTCCTGGATAGAAAACAAGCCTTTCAAGACTATATAAATAACTGTTTTAGACAGTCCCCAAATTTGATTTTTCTCAATTGAATTGAATTAAGGGTTTAGTCCATGATTTTGGTCAAAAATTTGAAATTTCTTCTTGGTTTGTATTGGCAAAATAGGCCTAGAAATTGTATTTGGTGATGTTTTGGATAGAAAACGTTTCTTTTCCGACTATAATAATGTTGATTTTGCATGGTCATCACATTGGATTTTTCCTATGGGGTTAATCCATGATTTTGGTCAAAAATTTGAATATTTTTTGTTGTTTCTCTTTGGGCAAAATAGGGTTAGCAATAGTGTTTGGTGGTGTTCTGGATAGAAAACAAGCCTTTCCAGACTATAAAAATATTGATTTTTTATTTTCGCAAAATTGGATTTTTCTGAGGGGTTAGTCCATGATTTTGGTCAAAAATTTGAAATCTTTTGTTTGTTTCTTTCTCTTTGAGCAAAATAGGCTTAGATATAGTTTTTGGTGATGTTATGGATACATGACAAGCATTTACAGACTATAAAAATGTTTATTTTACATGGTCGCTAAACTGGTTTTCTAAGGGGTTAGTCCATGATTTTGGTCAAAAATTTCAAATTTCTTTATTGTTCCTTTTTGAGTAAGATAGACTGGGAAATAGTGTGTGGTAATGTTGTCATAGAAAACAAGCCTTTCCAGACTACAGCAATATGGATTTTACATGTTCGCCAAATTGGGTTTTTCCTGCGGGGTTAGCCCATGATTTTGGTCAGTTTGACCACTTTTGATTTATTCACATTCTTTTGTGCAGATTTAATCCAATCAGAAGCCAGCTGGAAACTGTTCTTGACTTCTGATTGGTTAATTTCTGCATGAAAAAATGTGAATTAATTAAAGGAGGTCACACTTCTGGGTTCGTTGCTGTAATGACTTCATGATGTGAATCAAGATTACTGCAATTGTTGATGAAAATGACTGATTTTTCATTTCAGATCAGATGTGTCCAGCAGATGTGTCAAGACTTCAACAGCAGGGATTTTAAACTTGTCTTCAGTACTGTAAGTGCTGCATAGATTGCTTTGTAATCCAGCTATTGAGTGAACCAGATAAACTGAACTCATGCAGCTTGTTTAAAGCAAGATTGACATACAGTTTCATCAGCTTTTGGTGGCTATACCTGGCCTAATTTAACACAAATTCAAAACTGTTTCAAATTTAATGTCACTGTAAAATTAGAGATACATATCTAAATATAATTGATAAGTGAAAGAAAAACACTACTTGAGTGACTTGACTTCTTCTTGCTGTTAACATTTGGCAGCTGTTTCCTGTTTACTCATGGGAAGACAGCGATTCAACAAAATTTTCAGACTCAGAGGAAGAATATAAAACAGTTTTTTAAAGGCATTTATTGAAATCAAAGGAATGTTTGTTTTGATCTTTTCATGAAGGACAGTTAAAAGCTCCTAGAACAGTTTGAGGCCAAAGTGCACCTGGTCTTTTCGACAAGTAGCGCCTGTGTAAATGGGACTTAAAAAATTGTTCATTTTCAAATTCATTTAGAAATTATTTTGAATTATTGACTGATGGCATTAAGTACTTTTGGTTTTTTCTTTCTTGCTTAATAGGTTGAATAATCACATGCACACAGTTAAAATGAAATCTTAGAACAAGAGTTTTTTCTGACAAATGTCAATTCATATGTGATCTGCTTTGAATGAGCTGTGCTACAGTGTTGGTATAATAATCCAAAGTTCTTCTTTTAGTCATTTATGATAGTTCTGCAATCTGTTTGATGCGATTTGAGTGGACTGATTTTTTGACTGATTGACTCTTTTGTTGAATGAGTGGTCGTTAGCTAATTGACCAACTGACTAGATGATTGACTAACTGAATAACTGAATGACTGTCTGGCTGGCTGATTATGACTGACCAGCTGACCGATTGATGTACTGTCTAACCGTCTTGCTAACCAACTTACTGCAGATTATATTACTGATGGATTAACTGGCTGATTGACTGACTGATGGACTGACCAACTTATTTGACGACTGACTGACTCATTGACTGACAGAATGGCTGACTTGCCAGTTGTTGACTGACTTACAAATTTACTTACTGAATGACTGACTCACAGTTGACTGACAAACAGGAAAACTGATTGACTGCATGATTAGCTGACTTGCTTTACTGGCTGACTGGATGGCTTTCTTGCAGATTGAGTGGCTGTCAATTTGACTAGCTGACTGATAGACTGGCCGATTGACTGACTGATGGGCTGACGTGTTGACTGACTGACTTGCTGACTGACTGACTCATTAATATTGACTTGTTGAGTAACTGATTGATTTATGCACCTACTGACTAGTTAACGGACTAGCTGACTGACTGACTGGCTATAGCTACCTGACTGACAGACTGACAAATCAACTAAGTAACAGCAAGCCCTAGGATTTCAAATCCCATGGATAACAATTTTTCAGTTCCGTGCCCAGAGATCATGGGAAAGTATCGGCAACATTTTTTTGGTTCCATGAAAATTCATGGGAACCTACTTTCATTTCTTTTAATGTGCAGAAACAGTTTTCTGGAAACATGTTGTTAAAATTAAAATTAAAGAACATTAGTATGTATTATTATTTACAAAAAACTTCAATGTCTATCATTAAAATGTCAGAAGAAGGTCAATTTAAGAGTTAAATTTGTGTGCACTAAAGTGTCAAAAACTCAGGACTCCTCTTTGATCCAACAGAAGTGGTGAGTATACTCACTTGAAATGTTCACCACAGATCTTGTCTTTTCATAAAGAGACTCGGGCCTCATCATCAGTTTGAACAGTCAAATTGTCACTAAAAGACTACTTTCTAATAATGTTTTTAAACTTTTGGAGTCATATATTTTATTTCTTGGAACTGGAAACCATAACAATCGCTGCCGTTAACAGTACTGTAAAACATCTTTCATGCATGAGTCATCAGTATCATGCAGTGCACTACATGTATATGCATTTTGTGAACAATTCAAGATGGTGGACGAGAGAAAAACTGTAGCATTTTCAATATTTCGTTTATACACAAGCTGAGTCAGAAAGAATAAATTTCTGTACTACTTAAGAATCCCGGTGGAAAAATACTATATTTGTGTATTTTGATCCCTCAGTCTGAATATATAAGGACACCTCACTGGGAAACTATTTTTCAGTTCCGTTATTTTAAGATCATGGTAACGACACAGTACCGGAAACCATTGTTATACTGTGAAATCCTAGGGCTTGTAACAGTTACTAACTGACTGATTGAGCGACTGACGTGACTGACTTACAAACTGACAAACTGAGTAACTGACCTTCTGACTGACTGACTTAGGACTAACTGAGAAACTAGCTAGTTGACTGTCTGACATACAAACTGAACGACTGACTGACTGATTGAGCAACTGACTTACGTGTACCAACTATCTGACTGACTTACAAACTCACAAACCGAGTAACTGACCTTCTAACTGACTGACTCAGAACTAACCAAGCAACTGCCTTACTAACTGAGAAACTACAATCTGCGACAACATTGTCGAGACATTGTACTCAAATAGGGTAACTTCAGAGAACAAAACAATCCCCACGCCTCCCCTGATCCCTCCACTCAAGGTGTTTGTCATTTTCTGTAGGTTGCTCGAACATCAGCACAACATTGCATGGAGGGGATGGGCCTGGAGGAAAAGCTGTATTTCCTCCTATTGAAGTCAGTAAAAGGTAAAAAAAGCCCAGTTTAGAGCGAAGTGTCTCGACTCATTTTGTCACTGATTGTAGCTACGTAACTGTCTGAAATACAAACTGACCAACTGATTCACTGAGAAACTGACTAATTTACTTACTAACTAATCAGCTGACTTAATAACTGAGTAACTCAGTAACTGGCTAACTGTCTAACTGACTGACTGGGCAAATTGGTTACTGGCTAACTGTTTAACTTACTGAATTACTGAGTAACTGAGTGACTAGCTGATTGTTTAACTGACTGGCTGATGGAATGACTGATTGACAAACTGACAGAATGACTGGTTGATTGAACACCTTACCAAGTGTCTGACTAACTTCAAGCAATAAACCAACTGGCTGACTGAGCTGAAAAAGGTACTGACTAGCTGACTGACTACTCCTGACTGACAGACTGATTAACTGACTGACATATCAACTGACTGAGTGACTGACTGAGTAAGGAGGGAAGGGTACTGTTATCACAGCAGGAGTGCCTTTTGCTAGTATAGTCAAGGGGTTGGGGTTAATTTATTGTATTGTAATTATAATATTATGTGCTAAATTATTCCAACATGTTTGCTCACTGGTATTCATGAAAATGTGATGCAGTCAAACCTTTTTAATACTGGGTACTATGTGAACCATATTAACAAGTTGTCTGTACTGAGCAGGTTGGTTTTAGAGAGAGATTAAGGGCTGTCTGTCCCTAGGGACAAAGCAAACTTTCTGTAATAGTTAAATAAGCTTTCCGAACTAAGCAGGCGTCTGTAAAGCAAGGTTTGACTTGAGTGGGAAATTAGTCTGTTCTGAAAATAACTGATGAGCTTCATTGTTTCCAGATCAGATGCCACAGAAAGACTGAACAAGGACCTTCATGAGCCAAGAGCCTCTGTTATCTTCAGTACTGTAAGTGCTGTATGGTTTGTGTTTTAATCCAGCTCTTAAAAAAATTTAAAAAAAACATATAAACAGAACTGTTTCGTTAAAAGTTTCATTAAGCTATACCATGTACCTTAAAACAAACTTGTAATTCTCAGTAAACCCTGTAATGACTAGTAGCCCCCTTTAACCAGCTGTTACCCCCTGTAACCTCTTGTATTCTTTTTTGACCACTCATAACGGTCTATAAAATTGATACCAGAAGTGTTGTTTGCTAGAACAGTCAAGGGGTGGATGTTTATAAATATTATAATCGTATGTGATAAATTATTCCAACATGGTTGCCCTCACTGGTATTCATGAAAATGTGATGCTGTCAAACCTTTCTAGTATTGGCACTAAGGGGGCCATAGAAAGTGTCCGTATTCTGTTTGTCTGTTTTCTGAGAAGGGTGAATTTGGAAAAAGTTTAAAGGCTTTCTTTCCCCAGGGACCAAGCATACTGTCTGTAATAATAAGCTTTCCAACAAAACAGGCGACTGTAAACTAAGCAAGGTTTGAATGTAATGGGAAATTGGTCTGTTGTGATAATCACCGATGAACTTGATTGAATATTTTAAACTTTTGTTTCCAGATCACATGCCACAGAAAGACTGGACAAGGATTTTCACGAGCAAAGAGCCTCTGTTATCTTCAGTACTGTATGTACTCTATGTTTTGCTTTGTAATCCAGCTCTTGAGTGAACCAGATAAACAGGATTGTTGGCCAGGTGATTTTAAAGTCTGATTAAGCTAATCCAGGGAAAGCTGTTGTAACATAGTTATGTTGTACTTAATTCTTTCATTTCACAGTTATTTCACCATCAAGTGTACCACTTTTGGGAGTAAAAGTTTATCAATCTTACTTTTTCCAATAAAACAACAACAACAACAATTAAAACTAAAAAAAATGCGGAATAAAATGCAAAATAAAATTAAATCAAGTACAGTTGTACAGCTTGGTCAACATTGTGTTATTTAGTGAGAAATTTGCAGAATATGATCATCCAATTGAGTGTAGTTCTGAACAGCTACAGCTGTTGGGGATTCAGTGACTGGCACATCAAAAGTGCATTAAAGAAATCAACAGGGCTGAACAAATTTAATATTTTGTTAGTAACTTCTGAATAAATAATATTGGGACTTCAAGACCAAGCAAATAAAATCTTTATTGGGATTCATTCAGCATTTCTGTTGAACTTTGTATGAATTAGACATTTTTCATTAAATATTGCTCACAAACACAAGTTTTGTCTGCAGGGAATCATAATACAAAGACAGCTCAAACTCATTGAAATCTGTTTGGTTCCAAGAACAGTGATAGTTTGATTGACCGCTAAAATTCCAGGAGACATGCACTTGTTGGTGAAGTACTCATTATCAGAAAACTAATGCCAAAACCGTGGGCGGTTTAAGTTTTCTCCTGGATTAGCATTTATCGACTTTGTTCAACTGTGTCACACATTTGAAACAATAGCCAAGTTCTGCTGTTATAATAATAATAATATTATTATTATTATTATTATTATTGTTATTATTAATACATAATAATAATAATATTATTATTACTATTATGTTGTTATTATAGTACTTGTTAGTGTAGATATGCAATCCATGTTGTACCCTCAAATTTCTTACCACATTGATCTTTTCAACTGACTGTCTGACAGAATAACTGACTTTATGGCAGGCAATTGTACATCAAAATAATAAAATTAATGACTGTCTCACTGATTTAATAACCAGGGATCAGTGCTTAACTGGGACTTAATAACCACCCAGGGATGGTAAGAATGACCGGGACGAGTAGGGGGACTAGGATGACATGAGGCATAAGTACAATGACCGGGATGACTGGTATGACTGGGATGACTGTGATTGTAGGGTGACTGGCATGACTGTGACAACTAGGATGACTGGGATGACTAGGGTGACCAGGATAACTAGGGTGACTACAATAACAAGGGTGACTAGGATGACCTGAAATGACTAGGATGATTAGGTTGACTAAGATAAATGGGATGGTGACGGTGACTGGGGCCAGTAGGGGGACTAGGATGAGTGGGATAGTCTGCATAACAGGCGCTTTATCAGCCAAACAAGGTGAACGAGGCATTTTGCGCGAAGCCCAAGACGAGGGAGGAAATAAATTAAGTGCCAGTTACCAATCCATTGCTTTGGCTTTTCCCACGTTCACTACATGAATGTTGTTATGCTGAGTTGTTCTGGCGAGATTCTATATGTTTGTCTGGAACAAAATAGCCGTCACGCATTCAAGTTCTTTTGACGATGCTGTTCAAGAAGCCTTTCGCTTATTTCCAAATGTTCCAGAAATAAAAGAGAAACAGAAGAAATGTTTAAATTTATTGCTTAATAGGAAAGTTGTTCTTGGATTATTTCCAACTTGGTTTATGGAAAAGCCCAATTTACTAACTTTTTGAAATTAAGTGTTGACAGGCCAAACATGACTCATAAGCTTGTGACCTTGGAATTTGTTTGAACAACACGTTTTCCCTCTTTTCTTTCTCACTGCTGTGTTTGGACAAAAACTAAACTTTGACTAAGCAAATCATACTTTTGCTGCACTGAGTCTTATTTCCTATGTTTTATGCTTGTGTTGGAATTTCTCTTAGCCAGAAAGGTGACAATTTTCGAGTAATGGATGGTGTTTTGTTCAGTTCTTTTGACATCACCGCCGTCAGTCAATACTTGTGGGTGTAGATGGGCAGAAGAGCCAGAACAATGGACTGGTTACGGGCGCTATATTTACTCCTTCCCTTGTCTCGTGCTTAGCGCACGTTTCACCCTTCACTCAATGTTCGCCTTGCTTGGCTAATAAAGTGCCTGTTATGTAGACTAGACTGGAATGACTGGGTTGGCTGGCATAACTAGGGAGACTGGGATGATTGGGATGACAAGGATGACTATGATGACTAGAATGACTAGGGTGACAAAGATGACTGAGTTGACTAGGGTGACTGTGATATTAAGGTGACTGGGATGACTAAGATGACTTTGATGGCTGGAATGATTAGGGTGACCGGGTTGACTAGGGTGACTTGGATGACTAGGATAACTGGGATGACTAAGATGACTATGATGACTGGAATGACTAGGGTGACTAGGGTGACTGGAATGACTAGGATGACTAGGGTGACTGGAATGACTAGGGTGACTGGAATGACTAGGATAACTGTGGTGACCGGGGTGACTAGAGAGACTGGGATGACTACAATGACTGGGTTGACTTGGGTGACTGAGGTGACTGGTATGACTAGGGTGACTAGGCTTACTTGGGTTACTGGAATGACTAGGATAACTGGGGTGACTGGGATGACTAGGGTGACTGGAATGACTAGGGTGACTGGGATGACTAGGATAACTGGGGTGAACGGGATGACTAGAGAGACTGGGATGACTACAATGACTGGGAGGACTTGGGTGACTGAGGTGACTGGTACGACAAGGGTGACTAGGCTTACTAGGGTTACTGGAATGACTAGGATGACTGGGGTGCCTAGGATAACTGGGGTGACCGGGGTTACTAGAGAGACCGGAATGACTACAATGACTGGAATGACTAGTCTGACTAGCCTTACTAGGGTGACTGGGATGACTGGCATGACTAGGGTGACTGGGGTGACGAGGGTGACTGGGATGATTAGGATGACCGGAATTACTGGAATGACTGGGATCACGAGGGTGACTGAGACTTTTTTTGAGTCATTTGCTTTGCTGATGGCAAAATTTGCAAAGTTGTCTCTGACTGACCTGTTTCAATACTGTCCGAACAAGGATTTGCCAAAAGCTGACCACCTGCTGATATTTTTTTTGACTGAATTCAATAAAGTGCAGAATGGTCTAATGTTTAACCCAACTGTTTCAAAAGACATACTTATGTTTGAACTGACTTGTATGACAGCTGGAAGGTCTAACCAGTGGCAGTATTTTGGATGTGTTTTTAATGGTATAGTTGGTAGACTGCATATCTATGCTGACTCGTATATTCGTTTTCTGTGAACTAGATGAGTGCATTTCAAATCTCTTCTTGCTTTAACCAGCAGCTTCCCAGCATAGAAATACGTCTTAGGAATGACTGAATGCACCTCACGTTGATGATGTGCAATGTAGTGCTTCTTGCTGGCTGTTAATTATTTGATCGATTACAATAGTCATACAGCCAATAAAATCATCAGCCGACCTTAGACATCGTTTGATGAGAGGGAGGGGGTGTGGGGGGAGAGAAGCATTTGTTCTTAGGTAACACTGCAGTCGTCGCAAATTAGCAAATTAATCTGTTGTTTTGTTTTAGAGCTTGAATATCTGACTGGCATTCATCACTGCAACAACTTACCTTCCTATTCTTGAAATTGATTTTCAGTTTAAGTGAATAAAATGTCTAAATTCGTAAATTCAATTCGATTTTCATTTCCACGTTCAGGGAAAATTTAGGCTACACAGTTTTCATCACAAGAAAATAAGATTTGGCATGGGTGAACTGAATTATTCCTTTAATTTGTTTTAATTGATTGTGAATTTGGATTGCGTGCCTAACCTTCAAACCTCTGTGGAAAACAACAGCAAGTGCTCTCAGTATGAATCTTGTGGCTCTCATTCTGACATTCGTTGAATTAATTTTGCCAAGATAATCAGTCTAATGCTTGCAAAGTGAAATACGAATTACACAACAGCAACAGCAACAACGAATGATAAAGTATAATCAGTGCAGTGTTTTAAAGTACGTTTGACAAGCTCTTAATAAAACCGGGCGTGGAAAATTTAGTGTACTTCTGAGGAGGTAAAGTGGGGAGATTTTGAAAACTTGCACTCATCGTTTTCAATTCTATAGTGATCAACATGTTATTCCTCTTTACTTCTTTAAGTACATTATCGAGCAGAAGGGTGTTGAAAATAAACGTAATTATGAGGAGTGGGGAGGCTTTGTCTTGATCAACTGTCAAATTCTCAGAACTAATGGTAAAGAAAATCCGTAACAGTTAGTAAAGAGAATAACATGTTAAAGCTTGGGACTGAAGGTTCACAGTAACCTAAAGGCCTTCAGATAAGCGGTTTGTTTTGCAATAACAATGGAACCATAAATACATGTGCAAATTGAAATTCTGATTATCAGCAACTCGTATAAAACTTGGAGTCTTTTTTTCGGCCGTTATTTAGGCTCGTCACGCAAAGTCGTGAAGCCATAAAACGACCGCAAAGAAGATCACACGCAAGTTTGACATCGGATTTAGAGCATATTTAAGTGTTTTCTGTTAGGTTTTTTTTCTACGTGCATGTTTTTTGTAGGATGCCGTTAAATGAAAAACAAACCGCTTACTCAAAAGGTCTGAAATTTATTCCCTTATGCTTTTGGAGCTCAAGCAATGACAAATGAAGACGGCGACAGCAATGGCACCAAACAAAAGGCTTTCCCAGCTCGCTCGCTTTCATTTTTTTGCGCATTTATTCCGTTTGTACGTAAAGCAACAAGAAAAGTAATGATAACAAATTCCAGGATTTGAGACGGAACACAAACATTAGGCCTTCAAATATCAAGTTCAAAACGTGCGCGTACAACGTTTTAAAAATTACAAGGTAAATCAGTTAAAATGCTGAGAAAATTTAAGCAATAAATGATGTTCGCATAACTGCTAATTATTTTTCAAGTGCCGATCTTGCTGTCTTCGCTTTGTTGATTGCTTAAAGCTTTGTAATATGCGAGGCAGAACTTGGCTTATTATAAGGCTCGGACAAACAGTGAAACATTACGCGCAGTAACTTTGCACTGTGTTTCTACTCCTATAAAGAGTTATAAAGTTGACAACGTAGTAATTTTTCTGTTTTGCTTAGGAACATTTCGGACAAGGTTTTTAGGGGTGGAAACAGTGTAATTTTAAGGCTGGTTTTTACTAGCAGCGTACCACAGACTTACGTTTAGCTAGGTCATCAACAACTGAAGTTTATTAAAATACAAAACTGAAGGTGTGAGCACAAAGATTATTCTTGTTTTCTCGTCGTAACGGATTAACACAACACGAGCTGAACACAACAAAACAAACTTTGTTTTGGTTTATCTTGCTTATGCTTATGTTGTGTTAATTCGTAGCGCGGAAGAAGACTTATAATAAGTGCGTGGGTTTCCTAAAGCTGTGCTTATGCTTTTGTTGTTGATGTCTTTACTAAACTGACGTTTGTGTTCATGTTGTTAGTAGAAACCAGCCTTTACTGCGCGTAATGTTTTACTGTGTCTGAGCCTTTAGGGGGGTTTATCTGGTTCACTCAAGTAGTTGGATTACAAAGTAAACAGCACAAGTACTGAAGATAACAGTATTTTATTGAACGAATAAAGCTTGTCTCTGTTGTCCATTTATTTACAATAAAAAAAAATACAAAAAAAAAGTAATCTAGCCTCCCCCGTCCCTGCCGGGCTGCTTCCACTCCGCTCCGAGTCGGTGTTCATTCTTCTGTCCTCATTTGATATTCCAACTTTAAAATCCTGGTCTGTTTTATCTGATCCCTTCATTCAAGCTGGGGGCAGTTGAACACTTAGAAAATTCAGCCGTTTGTTCCCAAGTGGGGAGGACAGCGTAAAGGAAAGTGAGAGTTTGCTCCTCATGTCCTCAGGGTATCATTCAACTTTGTCACAATACCACACCAAATTAATTTGGAATTAAAATTAGCCAAAACTTTTTGTAGTGAAAACTATAATTTTGATTTGAAAGTGCGTGTCTGCAAAGTCAATATATCGTGAAAAATATCCAGAGTCGTGGACAAGAAAAAAGAGGGCGCAAGACAGTGAAACTCAGTCTTCAGTGGGTCTCCGTCATCGATGCCCAGAAAATTGAACAAAGAATCGCGCTGGTCTAACCGACCTTCATTCCACAAACTTCACCAAAGAGCACAAGTCAAAAATAATCTCTCCTCTGCGAAGCTACTGATATTGGATTTCTCTCGTCCTAGTTATTGTTTAGTATTAAGTGTTTAGACCTACATTAAAGGAAATTTGGAAGTGAAAATTATGCGCACTGTTTACGCGTCGTTTATTATTGCTGTTATTCTAAAGAGTCGAAATTATCTGAAACTAATAAAGCGAAACAAGAAGAAGCAAAATTCACGCAGTACTGCTACAGTGCCGCGTAAATTGTGCTTTAAATGTTTCGTTTTATATCTTAAAATTGGCTGCCCTTATAATCTAATGTTGAATTCGTTTACATAAGTGTCGCGTAGGTTCGCCATCAAATTTCGCCAAACTGAAAGGATTAATTAAGCGATCTTGCAGATGATTCAAATTTTCGCTTCTTTTGCTTCCCGTAGAAATAATTCGATTAATTCTCATTGAAGTAAAGGTTTATTTCTACCTTAAGAAATTAGTGCGAAAGAAATGTGAAGCTAGTAAAATTTAATGTTTCAGTTTCTGAAAAAAATTTGTAAGTCTTTAAACCTTTAAATCTTTATGTTTTTTGCATAATAATTATTCAAATTGTCCTATCTTTAAGTTCCCACGAGATTCGAAGCTTTAGTCACGATGGTCACGCTAGCCGACTGTACCAGCATTGCGTGACGATCGTGACAATAGCCCAAATAGCGTGGAAATACGGTCGTGACTGCAATGGGTACTTCAAATCGGGAATCCGATAAATGACTGGAACTAGCCAAATATATAAATTTTTAACATAACAAAATGATCTTAAGTATATGGTTCCAGACCTATATCCGAAACCCTAATTTGAAGCATCAATTGAAGTCACCACCGAGAAATTGCCTTACAGCGTGAAAAGTTAAGACTTGGCAAAAATGCTTATTCTAGCTGTTTACATAAGGCTATCCGAAATTTAGGTCAAGTTAACCTGACTTTTCACACAGCCCAAGGAAATCTACTCTATGTCCTTCTTAAAAATAAGGATATAGAGCAGATTACCATAGCTGTCTGATTAATCAAGTATTTCCTTATTTCGAAAATGGTTTAGTATTTAAAGCTGATATTATTAGTCTAACATCAACAGCCATGTTTTTTTGCCTGTTGTTTTCAGTTGACCAAAAAACAATAGGTAAAAAAAACAGATGTTGATGTAACCTAAACTTAGTTTTGATAAACTTGTTATAATCTGACGCAGGAAAAAGGTGAAAATGAAATAAATTTGTACCTATTTATGAGCATTGTTTTGTTTTTATGGTTTCAGTTAAATTTTCAGCTAATCAGGTAGAAAAATGGAAATGAGATAAATTTGGACCTATTTATGAGAGTTGTTTCGTTTTAGTTAAATTTTCAGCTAGTCAAAAAACATCAGTACAAAATTTGGCAATTATGGGAATGATTTATATGCTATTTTTGTTTTTGTGCAATATTTTGGAAAGCTATTTATTGTTAGGAAATGAAAAGCTTTAGGTTTAGAAGAGAAATCCTTAACCAGTTGCCCCCCATTAGAGAGATTCTTAATGACTATCAGCTCAATTTGATGTCATTTGTGAAAATCCACCCAAGCCAGACCAATGCCATTCAGTGCTCAGTTCTCTGCCCTCGAATCATCCGTCGACACACCTACTACGTGAGCCGGGGAGCACGTTCTTGCACCCCCGTTTTCCATCCTCAACAGTGAAACATTCCCAGACATATTGTTTGCAGACAAGCAACTTTCTTGATCGAAATGGTTATTATTTTTTTGGAAAAAGGTGTGGTATCATAACAAAATGAATGAATCCCTAAGAACATGAGAAGCAAACTCTCACCTTCCTTCACATTGTCCTCCCCACTTGGGAACAAACAGCCAAATCTTCCAAGTGTCCAACTGCCCTCAGCATGAATGACAGGATCAGATAAAGTTTCCCAGGATTTCTCAGTTGGAATATCTCAGAGGACATCAGAATTCACACCTTCTCAGAGGCAGAGCTTCCACAGCCCAGCAGGGACGAGGTTGGCTAGATTTAAACATGACCTTTCCCAAGTGATGGGCTCCTAATCTTGTGCGTGTGCCACCTGAGGTCTGAAATTAAATAAGAACTTAAAAAAAATAATAATGAAAAGCTAATGGCCTCAGAAAACAACCAACAATCCTTGACGACACCACTGGTTTCCTCATGAAATGACCCAAAAATGAAGAATAAGTGAGGAAATTCTATACTAATGATGTGTCACTACCCAGATCTGGGTGATACTTCTGATTGGTCTTGCCACAAGGAAAATGTGTCTCAACCAATCAGAAGCCATACCCAGATATGGCTAGTGACATGATATCAGTAATCATTTTGCGGAAAAACCAGCTATAGCATCTGGAAAAGTCAGCTGTTTCCAAAGGCTTAGCTAAAGCAAGCCTAACAAAAAATTAATAATATTAAGATAACTAATGCAAGCTCATTAGCATATTAAACAAAACTAGATATTTCTTGGTGCTACAAGTGCTCTCGTAATGTAAACATGCATGCAACTAATGCTTTGATTATGTGCATGCAGAAAAATGGAAAGAAAAGGAATGACAAGGAGCAAATTCCTTCAACTAACATGCCAGACCCTTTGAAAACCTATGGAAATTGAAAAAAAAAATTACAGAGAGCAAAATGCAAAACCAAGAAAACTAATATATTTAGATAGAAAATAAATGCAATCAAAAGTCTGCAGTCTGCATCGTGTGAGACCCGTGTAAAAAAGTAAGTACTCAAAAGTTAAAAAAAAATAGTTATAGTTTTGAAATAATCAGCGACTTGGAAACAACAATCTATTTACTGCCAGTTTCGTAGAAAATGAAAATAAGCAGAAGCAGACAAGAGATTGCCTTAGACAAAATGTTCATGTAAAGTTATGAATAATCCATTTTGTGTTATAATCCTTAAGATCGTACTTTTCCTAAGATTTTTCCCAGGCTCACTGTTTCTTAAAAATTTCCCGTTGCTATGGCGCTCTGTTTTAAATTAATCTGAAGAATGGACAAAATCCTTTGTGCACCAACCTCACATTGAAGTCCCAAAAGAGAACTAAATCAATCATCAAAGTTATTAACTATCAAACAAAAATGAAACTCTACCTACTTGATACTTACATACATTCTCCTTACTAGTACCATAACAGAGGTAAGAAGATCAGTTGAGTAAGGAGAATTTCTCTCTTGATATTGGGACTTCAAAGATTAAGGTCACTGTGGTTAAAACGCTTTCATATTCCTATCCATACTGTGCTTTATAGACATAGCCTGCAAATGTAGATGCAATTCCAGCTGTAGTTTCTTGGGCCACTGATAGCCAGAGAGATGCCTTGGCTGACAAAGCTCAAGCTTATCTTTTCCCTTAATGGAAGATCATCATAAGTTTTCTGATGGTCAAGGTATGCAGATTCTACCCATATATATTATTATAGCTCATAGCTTACCTGTATTGCCTTTTTGTTCTTAAAATTTAACGATGTATATACCTAGTAGTGATAGAGTACTACTATGTCTTGCAGTCTTGCATGTAAAGTCCCTGAGTAAAGTAATATGTTACTTAGGAGGTTTACAGCTAATATTGTGCTAATGAGCTTGCTGTAGACTGATTAATTCTAGCATTAAATTAACACTTCTACTGTATAAGTGGAATCCTGGTTCTTTGAACCTATTGATTATTTAAATTAAAATCCATTTTCCTAACCCTGAAGTCACTGTAATTTTCTTATTTCGCCTTGGGCTTTTTCAACCAGAAAATAGCAACAAAGCCCAATGCCCAAAACGAAGCTGAATTTCCCCCCCCCCCCCCCCCATTTCTTTGAACTTCTAGTTTTCTATAACCAATCTCCATTTTCAAAGAAGGTTCAAAAAATCATAGTTCCACTGTGTTAAGATAAAACAGGAAGCACAACAACTCCTATAAAGAAGAAGAGTTCCAGTTGAAGGTGGACCTATGAAAAGAATTGAGTGTGTGGCGAACTTTAACAAAAGGAATAAAATCAAAGCAAAGTAAAAAAATCCTGCCTGTGTGATTAATTTTTGCTGTGATAAGGTTGTAATGCTTCCCATGCCTCTAATCATACAGGTAACATTGTGCTTCCCACTGAAAGTCAGTGAATGGCTAATGTATTGTGACGGGTGGTCTCAAGCAATTACATGGAAAACTAGGCCACTCCCACCTACACTGGCAGCACAATGTCATCAACTGTGTATGTAGCAAAAGCTCTATAGGCCCCATCCTACCACCCTCACTATCACTGATCACAGCCTCTATTTCTCTAAGACTAGATTTATAACCTCATCCTCCTATTTATTACACCATCCACAACTTACCGTGAAGGCCATTGGTTTTGCAGGAAATCTCAGGAACAGATTCTCATCAGACCAATGCGAGCACATTTTGCTAGTTTGTGGAAGATTATTGATGAAAAAGACCACCCCTTCTCTAATTTTACTCTCATTATTGAGAAAAAGAATATCCTTTCTTTGCCCCCACCCCTAATCGTTTACCCCTTCCCCCCTCCTCTAATTCCTCAAACCCTCCTTAAAAGGCAGATAGGGGCTTAATTGAGCTTTTACGGTTTAAGGTAAGTAATAATGTATAAAATATGTAGCCACACCCACCCAACAACTATAACTTTACATTAAATATTATTATAATATTATGATCACTATATGTTACGTTAGCAAGATTTCCTTTGAGCAATGAAGCACTAAGCCCGGGTGGATACTTTATGAATTTTTTGTGGGGATGTGTCACTGGGACCCTGAACCCCTAGCCCGTACCAAAACTAGTTCAGCTCAATTTTGCTATTCTTTACTAGACCAAACTGGTATTAAATTATTTTTTGAAACAATTTCTCTGTTTCTAGTTAGCAGATGAATTAATACTGTGTCTAATCTTTGATAAAATTGCCAAATCCTGAGGAAAGTTCATTTTTAAACCACTACTTAATATGGCTACAAAGTTTCATTCACCATTGTCTTGCAAGAATGAACCCTTTTCCCTTTTCTTCCCCGTGGCAAAAGTCCTTTGTAAAATTGAATGATTTATGTACTGCTCAAAGGAATCTTGTGTTTTAACTAATAATTTGTGAGTAGTACAAATAAGCGCCTCAATTTATTTTCCAAAAATAAATGAATTGTTTTTGGAACAAATTAATCCAATTTGAAAACAAAATTTGCTTAATTTAAGAAAAGTTTGCCTAATTGATAAGTCCCTACATCCAGTTGCTAATTTGAACTGGATGATGACTGATTTACTTCAAAAAATAAAGAAACTGTTGATAAAATTTTCTCAGTGACACTTATTTGTACAAATATGGTGGCACACACACTGTACAGACACCTTAAGTATTCCCTCCAACAGTGAATTACAGAATTCCTAATTAAAATTTGACCTCACTACATATTCAGCAATTTACTCTATTGCTGAAACGTGTTGAAGATCCTACAATGGCTGAATTTTGATTGACTAAATAAAAGTAGGTTTTCTCTGAATCTGGAAAGATGAAAACTACAGGTAAAACTCAAAGGAAAAATATTGCAAGTGAATCAATTCACTCCTGTTGGGAATACCATGGACCTGTTTTGACTAATGCATGAAGTCCTATTTGTTGAAATAGTCAATATTCTTCGGTTTTTGCTTTTTGTTTTTCGTGTTTTTTTTTTCACTGCCAAACTAAATGAATTTGCCTAATTGTTGTTGAATGGGGGTTGTGGAACAACAGCTGGGTGAAAAACCTCCCCGTACGTCCACTTGCTCCTAGGAGGAAAACCCCGGGCCAGCTGTACCCCGCATTCAATGACCTCCCAGGCTGGGTCAGAAATATTCTAAAACCAAGTACCTGTATTGAGGCACGGTACTGGCTGTAACGGTAAGTAATAAATTATATGATTATATAAATACTAAACTAGGTAATTAATAGTGAGTTGACTTTGATGATACCATCCTCTAGTGATACCAGCCTCTTCACTGTTGGCTTTTAAACTCCTGTATGGAGGCATTGATGAATCACTGACCAGTTTGCCAAATCTGCTGTTCTTCTCAGCCTGAGAGGAAAAAAAATAAGAATTCACTTTCACTCAGTTGTAAACTTCTTTTTGACTTGTTCCTGACTTTTAAATTTTTGGTATTAATGGGAACAGAGTTCTGGAAGGGATGTACAAATAGCTTACTGTCTAAGACTGAGTCACAAAATAATATAAATACTTCATAGGAAGGGTGTAGCTACCTCAACACAAATTGTACTTGTACATCCCTAAAAAGGCCACAAGACTGAGTGCAATGACTACGATGACTTATGAAGTAACTAGAGTGACTTGAATGACTGGAATATAACTGGAATGACTAAGATGAATGGAGTAACTGGGATGAATGAGATGACTAAGATGACTAAGATGACTGGGATCACTAGAGATACTTGGATGAGTGGTACCTCAGGGGTGACTAGGTTGATTAGGATGATTAGGAAGACTAGGATTACTAGGATGGTTGGGATGACTGGAATGGCTCACTTCAAAAAAGAGTGATAGACTGGGATCCAAACTAGGCATACACATAATTATGGGATTATTTGGGGGGATGCGAATGTAAACAAACATGGCAGAACAAACATGGCAGAAAGCGAGGTGGAATGTTTCACTGGGGTTAAAACAGCTCAAAATAGCAAAAAGGAAGATAGAATTGAAAGAAAAAACATAAAAATGTGGAGCTGAAGGAAGAAGATGTGGCTGGGGCGATTTTACCTCTAGAAGAAACAGAAGAATGCACCACTTGCTATCGGAGTTCAACTTCAAATTAGCATTCCGAAGCACACGTACACATTCTTGCTGCATACGTCTTCAAGATTAGAGACTTCAAGATTTTATTGTAAATTTTCTAAAGAATATTTTTACAAGTGTCCTGGCACCGCAAATAGTTGTAGCTAGTCTAGGTAGGACAAGAAAGATAGGAAAAGAAAATAACTGCAGTTAAATCTTGCCTTTGGTATTCTATAAAATGCCAGACCAGGGGAGTTCCTGAAGTTATTTGTGCACAAAGGCACACATCAACTTGCATGTCTCATCATAAGTGACTGCTTGACTTGTCCCCCCAAACAATCCCATAAATGCGCACGCATGCTTAGTTTGGGTCCAAGGCTATCACTCTTTTCCAAAGTGAGCTATACCTAGGAAGACTAGGATTACTAAGATGACTGGGAGGACTGGGTTGACTGGTATCACTGGGATCACTAGGATGACTAGGATAAAAAGAATGAGTCGCATAATAGGATGATTTGGGTGTCTAGGGTTACTGGGATAACTAAGATAACAAGGATGACTGGGATGACTGGGATGACTATGATGAGAGAATGACTGGGATGACAGGGGTCTCTAAGAGGAATGATATAACATGGGTGACTGGATTGACTGGGATGACTAGGATGATTTGGATGACTGGAATGACTTATGTGATTAGGATGAACAGGATGACTATTAATGAAATGACTTGCATGGCTGGGATGACTGGGATAGCTGGGGTGACTGAGATGAATAGGGTGACTGGAATGAGTGGGATACTAGGATGAATTGGATGACTAGGGTTACTGGGATAACTCACATAACCAAAATGACTGGGATGATTATGACTAGAAGAATTAGGACAAGAGGATGACTTGGATGACAGGGATGACAGGGATAGCAAGAATAACCAGAATAACAAGGTTGCAGGGTTTGTACCCTTTTTTTAACAAAACATTCAAAGATTTTTCAAGGACTTTCAAGGACAAATCTCTCATTCTTCAAGGATTCCAATCAGAGACTTGAGTTAACTTTTTTTTAGTTCTTCGACAACATGACTGCAATTTTAATCTTCATCCTGAAGGTCTTTCTGTGTTTCCTCCTTTTAGGCACTTGAGAATCAGGGTTGGATAAAATTAGCACTGGAATGCAAGGACTTTCCAGCACTGACTGCAATTTTCAAGGTCTTTTAGTTGCATGCGAACCCTGAGGTTAAGGAGGGTGACTGGAATTACTTGGATGACTTGAGTAACTGGAGTGACTGGGATGGCTGGGATAACTGGGATGACTGGGAAGAGTATGATTACTGGGATGACTAGGATGACTGGTTTGACTGGGATAACTGAGATAGGAAGGATGATGAAGTGACTTGGATGATTAGGATGACTTAGCTAGGTGACTGGGATGACTGTGATAACAGGGATAACTAGAAAAACTGAGATGATAAGGGTGTCTGGGATGACTAGGATGACTAGGATGACTATAATGACTGGCCATGGATCACTGGGGTGACTAAGATGACTAGGATGAATAGAGTGAATGGGATACAAGGATCACTTGGATGAATAGAGTGACTGGGATAACTGAGATAACCAGGATGACTAGAATAACTATGATGAGAGGATGACTGGGATGTCAAGGGTGACTGATATGACTGGGATGAATAGGTTGACTAGGATGACTGGCCATGGATCAGTGGGATGACAGTGATGACTAGGATGAATGGAATGAATGGGATACTAGGATGACTTGGATGAATATAGTGACTGGGATAACTGAGATAACCAGGATGACTGGGATGACTAGAAGAACTATGATGAGAGGATGACTGGGATGACAAGGGTGTCTGATATGACTGGGATGAATAGGTTGTCTAGGATGGCTGCAAGACTGAAACGATTCAGATGCCTGGAATGACTGGGTATGAATAGGATAGCTAGGATGACAAGGATAAAGGGAATAACTAGGATGACTGGCATCCCTGGGGTGATTAAGATGACTGGGATGAAGGGAATGAGTGGGACACTAAGATGACTTGAGTGTCTAGGGTCTCCAGGATGACTGAAATAACATGGGTGACTGGGATGACTGGGATGATTTGGATGACTGGAATGACTTGCATGATTAAGATGAATAGGATGACTATTAATGAGATGACTTGGATGGCTGGGATGACTGTGATGACTAGGATGACTGGCATGATTAGGACAACTGGCTGACTTGGATGAATAGGATGACTTCTTGGTTTACTGTGGTGGGTAAGGGGTGAAAGGGATGATTGAGATGAAAAGGAAGATTTGAATTACTGGGTTGACAAAGATGAATGGGATAACAGGGATGCCTAGAATGACAGAGATGACTAGGATGACTAGGGTGACTGGTATGACTGGGTTGACTCGGCGACTACGATGACTGAGTTGAATAGGATAACTGAGATGACTGGCAACTACAATGACTTCAGAGATTGGGATGACTAGGGTAACAGACATGACAGTGGTAACTTCTTTCACTAAGACGACTAGGATGGGTGGGATAACTAGAATGACTAAAATGACAGGGGTACCCAGGATGACTGGGATGAATGGGTTGACTGCATTAACTAGGATGACAGGGATGACAGGTTAGACTAGACTGAGTAGGATGACTGGGATGACTAGGGTAATTAGGATGACAGGATTGACTAGGGTTACTTGAATGACTAAAATGATTGGGACTATTGGGTTAACTAGGATGAATAATTGGATGAGCAAAATGAGTGGGATGGATAGATCACATTTAATGAAGGAGCCTGAAAACATAATTCTTTTTAAGGGGGAAAGCGTGGGATTTGGAAAATCGAACTCTGGAAAAATCCTAAACAAAATGTGGTAGTCTTATATTTCAAAAAATGATAAAACTGATACCTGAAATGCCTGAATACAATGGGGACCACAATCCTTTTTCTTCTTGAGATGTCATCCCTTTAACTGAAGACATGTTTTTGATATCCAAACCTTGTGATGTGCAGAGAATCTTCCAGAACATCACCACATGTGAGGGGTTCTGTTAAACGGCCAGAGATGCAAGAAATAATAGAAAGGAAAGGAATGGAAAAGAAGAATTAGTCTCCCTACAGTACATATATATATGGACATCCACTTTTCTGCAAAAAAGTTTCCTACCAGAATAAATTAACGAAGTCTTGCTTCTTTTCAAAGTTCATTGATTATTTTAACAAAAACATTTGCCTACAATACTAGTTTTCTATACTTCAGTAATTTCTAATTTTGTGATCTGACAACAGTGTAACGTTGACTTGTGAAGACTATCACAAGAAATATTAATTTTTTAAGTATTTAAAATGAGGTAAGCGATTACTAATAAAAATGACTGTAGAACAACAGCTGGGTGATTATAACCACCCTAGATGTCCAGTTCCTCATCAGCTTAACCATACACTCAGGGCACTTTAAAAAAGTCAGAACTTGCCAGCTGGACCATGGCTGGACTGGTCATTTTGACAATTGTCAGTCAGTTCTGACTTAATAGAAAGTGCTCTCAGTGACCTCCCAGGCTGGGTGATAGGTAGAGTGTAAAACCAAGTCTCTGTAATGAAGTAGGGTAACTGTTAGTAATAAATTGTTCTTGACAGCATACATACCAAACCAGTTGTAGTTCCTAGACTATGATACTGTTGTCCTCTAAATCCAGAATCTCCAAAGAATGCAGTCCATTTCTCTGGCCAGTTTGCCTCATTTGTTGCTTTTTTTCTGCTTGAGAAAAATAAATAAATACATTTTTATCAGCATATTAACTGGTGAAGATGTGATTTGTCACTTCTTACTACAAATCTTGACACTCCTTCATATCCTTATGAAAATCCTATGTACATGAATAAAGAATAATAACATTTCCTAGATAGAGAAGATCAAACATTGAGATTAAACAAGTGGAAACACATGGACAATAAATATTTGACGAGCTTGAAACATGCTGTTTTGAAGTAAGGCTGGGACTACGTGAAAAAAGGGGATAATAAGCCAATTAAAAAAAAACGATTACAACGGTCAATCAAGTGTCATCAGTATGACTTGATAACAAATTATTACATAAATCATTACATAATGAGCGCCAAGTTGAGCATTTCACTTTTTCAGTCACACTTTCCAGTCAGATCAAAGTCTCCCAGGTGTGGTTGACTTCATTATGTGTGAAGCTTGTGGTTCAGTTGTTTTGCTTTATGCTGTTTGTATTTTTGACTACTTTGTAGTTATTTTTTAATTTATGAATAACCAGGCACGGATCAGTGAAACAATTAGTGGATTAGATTCAGAAAAGAGAAGTTGATCTTAACTTGTGGCATTTTGGCTAATTTGAGCGTCAGGTAAACTGATTTTCTTTCACGAAAACAAAGTTTTTGACTGCCATTTTTCACTTAACTTGGCTGAAGTAAGACATAAAAAGTTATGACTGCAAGCTTGTGCATTATAGTTCTAATTTTCGGTTCTTCAATGTCTTAAACCCACTTTGAGCTTTAGTTGGAAAACGACAACACAATTGCTTTGTAGTTTTATTTAAGCTTACCAGTGAGTTCTTGTTTTGAAATGAAACTCTTCTGAGTTGATTGCCATGAAACATAAGCTTAACTATACTATTGAGGTTGGCAGGAAGTTGACAACTCTATTTTTTTTTTTTTTTTTTCATTCTCAGAATCAGAGAGCTAAAGCTGGTTCAATGGCTTTTAGAAGTCAAAATTTTCATACCATGTATTTAGCAGTAGGAAGTTTCGTGTTTGCATGAGATGCAGCCGAGCCGCACAGTCTGAAATTATTGAAGTCTTCAACCAAAGAACAACCACGGAAAGGGATTGATAAGAAATAAAATATTCTAAATAATAGGCTTTTTTTGAATGAAAGTACGTTTTTGGGCATCTTTATTTTCCAGGCCAAGATCATTCAAATCACTGAAAGCTCCAGGTATTCGTGAAAGCAGTCATCAAAGTTGAGGTTGCTATTAATATCAATCCCATCTATCTTCTGTTTTGAGTTTTTGTTTTCTCTGATAATAGAAAAATTATTGAACAGTCTAAACTTTACTTATTTGTTTCCAGTGTTAATGATAATAATGACATGGTTTATTTAATAAGTATTGCAATTCTTTTCTTATTTATCACCTTCCCCCAAATTAACTAATGTCAAACCAGTAGCATGCAAGAAAGCCAGTAAAAACAAATTCGTCTTATCAAGCACTCACGACCTACAAACTTCAAACATCATTTTCAGCGTTGGTGCAACCAGATAACCATGCGGTGCAAAAGTTTGACACTAGAAAAATATATCAGCTATTGAATGACTGGTTTTTTTTGCACCCTTTTTTGTCTCTTTCCGCCTTTTTGTTTTTCAATGTGGCGCGGCAGCAATGTCATGCTTAAACAATTGGTTTATTTACCAGACTGGAAATAAAAATCTGAACAGGTGTTAAATTTTGTGCTCATGCGCAGTGCATTTTACTGCAGTGTTGGTAATGCCAGTCATACTTGTCGTTCCAGTGATCTAGCCATCCCAGACATCCCAGTCACCCTAGTCACCCAAGTAATCTCAGTCATCCTAGTCACCCAAGCAATCACAGTCATCCCAGCCATCCTAGTAATCACAGTCATTCCAGTCATTATACTCATCCATGTCATCCTAGTCAACCATCCCTGGGTTATTAAGTCCCAGTTAAGGACATCCCTGGTTATTAAATCACTGAGACAGTCATTAATTTTATTATTTTAATAGTTGTATAATTGCCTGCAGTAAAGTCAGTTATTCTGTCAGACAGTCAGTTGAATAGATCAATGTGATAAGAAATTTGAGGGTACCATATGGATTGCATATCTACACTAACAGGTACTATAATAACACGATAATAATTATAATAATAATTCAAATAATCATTATTATAATTATTATGGTTATTATTATTATTATTATTATAACAGCAGAACTTGGCTATTGTTTCAAATGTGTGACACAGTTGAACAAAGTTGATAAATGCTAATCCAGGAGAAAACTTAAATTGTCCACGGTTTTTGCATTAGCTTTCTGATAATAAGTACTCCACCAACAAGAGCACGTCTCTTGGAATTTTAGCAATCGATCAAACTATTATTGTTCTTGAAACCAAACAGATTTCAACGAGTTTGAGCTGTCTTTGTATTATGATTTCCTGCAGACAAAACTTGTATTTGCAAGCAATATTTAATGCAAAATGGCTAATTCATGCAAAGTTCAACAGAAATGCTAAATACATCCCTTCAAAAATAATGATTTTATTTGCTTGGTCTTGAAGTACCAAGATTATTTATTCAGAAGTCAATAATAAAATATTTGTTCGACCCTGTTGATTTCTTTTATACATTTTTGAAATGCCAGTTACTGAATCACCAACAGCTGTAGCTGTTCAGAACTACACTCAATTGAATGATTCTGGGTTAAATTGTTATTTTCACCATAATGTAAACAATGTTCACCAAGCTGTACAACTGTACTTGATTTAATTTTATTTTGGAATTTTGTTCTTTTATTTTGCATTTTATTTATCACGGTTTTTTTTAGTTTTTATTGTTGTTGTTGTTGTTTTATTGGAAAAAGTAAGATTGATAAATTTTTACTCCCAAAAGTGGTACACTTGATGGTAAAATAACTCTGAAATGAAAGAATTAAGTACAATAAGTTGTGTTACAACAGCTTTCCCTGGATTAACTAAATCAAACTTTAAAATCACCTGGCCAACAATATCCTGTTTATCTGGTTCACTCAAGAGCTGGATTACAAAGCAAAACATAAAGCACAAACAGTACTGAAGATAACAGAGGCACTTTGCTCGTGAAAGTCCTTCTCCAGTCTTTCTGTGGCATCTGATCTGGAAACAAAAGTTTAAAATACTCAATGAAGTTCGTCAGTGATTATCAGAACAGACCAATTTCCCATTACGTTCAAACCTTGCTTAGTTTACAGACACCCGCTTTGTTGGAAAGCTTATTATTACAGACAGTATGCTTGGTCCCTGGGGAAAGAAAGCCCTTAAACTTTCTCTAAATTCAACCTCCTCAGACAACAGACAAACTGTGAATATGGACACTTTCTATGGCGCCCTTAGTGTCAATGTTAAAAACGTTTGACAGCATCACATTTTCATGAATACCAGTGAGCAACCATGTTGGAATAATTTACCACATATGATTATAATATTTATAAACATCCTCCCCTTGACTGTTGTAGCAAATAACACTTCTGATATCAATTTTATAGAACTTTTACAAATATAACTTTGCAAGTGTAGCTATTGTTTCAGACTGTTTCCAATGATTTAGGACCAGCAGTTCCATGGGCTTAATTTTAATTTTTACTTATCCTACCCTTTTGAGTAACACTTGTGACCATTATTTGAGGATCACTTGTATACCATTGCTGTATTTTATGTTTTGTCCTACACAGTTTGGATATATCTTTACTGTCATGTGTGAATTTTTTAAATTCCTTTAATTAATTTATTAAGGTTTTTCCCTGTGTACATTTCTTTGTTTCATATGTATTAGTATAACTTTCTTTTGGTTCAATTCTTGTTATCATAAACCTCTGTACAAGAAAACAGAATATTGAAGCTCATTGGAATGGAGTAAAAAAGTCCATATTTTGCCCAGACTCTAAAACAATGGATACACTTGTAAATTACACTTGTTAAGGTTTTATTAAATTGACCCCTGCTTTGCAGACACCAGTCAGTCCCAGTCAGTCAGTTGCTTACAGTCAGTCAGTCATTCAGTCAATGACTCAATCAGTCATTCTGTCAGCCAGTCAGGTACCCAGTTACACAGTCAGTCAGTCAATCAGTTGCTCAATCAGTTTTTCTTTTTGCAGGTCAGGTACCCAGTTGCACAGTCAGTCAGTTAGTCAGTTGGTCAATCAGTCATTCTGTTAGCCAGCCAGGTACCCAATTGCACAGTACGTCAATTGCTCAATCAGTCATTCTGTCAGTGGGTTAGGTACCCAGTTGCACAGTCAGTCAGTTAGTTGCTCAATCAGTCATTCTGTCAGCCAGTCAGGTACCCAGTTGCACAGTCAGCCTGTCAGTCAGTTGCTTGATTAGTCAGTATCTTGGTACTGTAAGTTGCTCAATCAATCAGTCACTCAGTCAGTAATGTATAATCAGTCATTCAATCAGCCAGTCAGTCAGTTACAAGCAGACAAAGGAGGATTATATTACCATCTTCCTACCATGCATTGTGCTCAAACTATATTATCATTGGCCAAATCTCACTGTATGACTCATTTCAAAGTGTTGCCACACAGAAAACACACGGGCACAAGAGCGATACACGAAATAATCCAGTATATACTCTGCATAAACTGTATCAATCTCACTATAAAATTTCACAAAATAGTTACAGATGCCCTTTTCAGGCCTAAGATTTTGTTAACTGTTGAAATTCTCCATTGAGATTGTTTGACTGCTTTTAAATAAAAGCTGATAAACCCTTGTTACAGGGGTCTGCAATGAAATAAAAATTAAATTATACTTGTCAAATGCTGGCTACGCAATTTGTAGTAAACTATGAATTGAATATCAAAGGTATAAAAGAACCTGGCTGTGAGAAACTCAGTATGTGATTTTTAATACATTTATAATTAACATGACTAGTAGATATCTATGATATCGATGTATGAAACGACATGTATGCACCTTTCGCAGCTTCAAACACTGTTGACTTTCAACACTACTGCTACAAAACAGTAACTACAGATACAGTAATCTCCTGTCTGAATGCATGAAAAAGAAAAATAATGCTTTTTAACAGGAAACTTGTCGAAAATATTACCAAATGCACTCCGCGCGCAATGGGAGCGCTTGTTTCTCATCATAACAGATAGCCCTAAAAATACTCCACATTGATGATAAAATTTTTCATTATCATCATTTATTTATTAGCCTTTGTTACAACAAATTTTACAGGATACAGCAGGTTGTTAGGCGAGGAGACCTCAAGAAACCACCAGGCTTATAAAGGGAGGCCACCTCGACATCAAAATATTATAAGCAATAAGGGCTGCGTAGAAGTGGGGCTAAACTAATTCTGATCAATAACTATTTCAATAAAAACTCTAGCACTTTGTTCTTAAATATAGAAAAGCTTGACAAGTTTGTAAAAGATGCAGGAAGACAGTTCCAGATTCTAGGTCCTTTGTAAAGAATTGTAAATTTCTTGGTGTTCTTACAACAGGAATGCACCCGATAATTACTGGTTGTTCTGGTGTCATATCTATGGACTTGACTCTTTGTCATAAACAGATTGTGGAAGAGTGGAGGCAGCAGATTATTGTGGTCGCGAAACATAAATTTAGCAGTATCAAGCGTATTGACTTGGAAAATATCTAGAAATTCCAATTTGGAGAATAGAGGAGCAGTAATAGCTTGCACAGCCCGCTTATGTAAATAGTAAATTCTGTTTAAATTAGATATGTAAGTAGACCACCACATGGAGTTACAATAAGTAATATAAGGATAAATTAATGTGTAATGCAGCGTGAGTTTGGTGTTACAAGATAAGTAGAAACACATCCTGGATAAAATACTGATTGATTCAGTGATTTGTTTACAGACAAAGTTTATGTGATATTTCCAAGTAAGATGTTCGTCTAGGTACACTCCAAGAAATTTAGTTACATTGCTTCGAATTAGAGGTTGGTCTGGGAAAATGTAGAGTCGAAAGGAGTTGACTGGGTTCGTTACAATGTTTTAAGTATGATTGAGTGGATTTCTGTCTCAATTCTAAATCGACTCCTTGTTTCATCACTGAAATGAATTATTCAAAAATACTATGTATACAGCAGATAAGCAGCTACACATGACAAGAGAAAGGTCACACAGTCAAGTCTTACAAAAAAAAAACTAATTAATCACAAAATCATTCTGTCATCCTCATGAAAGATGAGAAATTATGCTAAAACCTACTTCACCTCCATATCTTATCCATGAAGCAGCGAACATTTCTCCAAAACTTTAGATAAGATTCATGTTTTCATATCACAGACCGTAAAAAATCACCCCATAAAAGGCACAAGGCATGCTGGGAAGATGGTAATATCCTCCTTTCAAGAATACAGTCAGCCTGTAGCTTAGTTGCTCAGTCAGTCAGTCAAAATGGCTAGCAAAGCAAATTAATCAGTTGATCAGTCAGTCAATCAGTCAGTTGGTCAGTGAGTAAGTCAGGACAGTCACTTAGCTAGCTCCTCAGTTAGTAAGTCAGTTTGTCACTTAATTGATTTGTCAGTCTGTCAGTCACATAGCCAGTCAGTTAGTACATTGCTTAGTCATCCAGTCACCCAGTCAGTTACTCAGTTGCTCTGTCTGTCAGTCAGGCAGTTATTCAGTTGCTCAGTTGGTCAGTCAGTCATTTATTCAGTTGAGCATCAAGATCATTATTAATTACGTTATACCCTTAAAGGAAAAATTTCTTTTTTTTAATTTGTTTCAGATTCAATTTTTCATTAATGAGGGTTATAAGGGATAACAAGGAATTACAGGGGGTTATGAGGGGTTCCAGGGGGTCACAATAGAGTACAAGAGGTTACAGGGGGTTTCAACTGGTTAAAGGGGGGCTACTGTACTACTGGTGGTTACAGGGTTTACTGGGAATTACAGGCGGGTTTTATTTAATTTGGAATTATTCTCTTTTATTTTGCATTTTATTTACAAAACATCTCGTTTTTTAATTTTTCTGTTTTATTGGAAACAGTTATTAAAGATTGATAAAATTCTTATCTCCCAACTGTGGTACACTAGATGGTGAAATAACTGTCAAATGAAAAAAATTAAGGTACATGGTATAGCTTAATAAAACTTTTAACCAAACAGTTCTGTTTATCTGGTTCGCTTAAGAGCTGGATTAAAACACAAAACATACAGCACTTACAGTATTGAAGATAACAGAAGCTCTTGGCTCATGAAGATCCTTGTCCAGTGTTCCTGTGGCATCTGATCTGGAAACAAAAGTTTAAAAATATATAATGAAGCTCATCAGTTATTTTCAGAAAAGACCAATTTCCCATGACATTCAAACCTTGCTTTACAGATGCCCACTTAGTTTAGAAAGCTTATTATTATGGAGAGTTTGCTTTGTTCCTGGGGAAAGAAAGCCATTACACTTTCTCTAAATTCCACCTTCTCAATACAGTCAAGCTGTTAATATGGACACTTTCTATTGTCCCCTTAGTGTCCAAATTACAAAAGCTTTGACTGTATCACATTTTCATGAAAACCAGTGAGCAACCATTGTTGGAATAATTTAGCACATATGATTACAGTACCGTTCAAAAGTAAGTTGACAGTCCATTGCGAGTCTCGATTCGATTCACGATTTTCGATTCCTGCGCAAATAGAGAATCAAGAATTAAGAACAAACTATCAAGAATCAAGTCGAGGATCAAGTCTTGCAAGAAGGAAAACAAAAGATTTACCCATGACTGATTTCTCTATAATTTTGTATGGCTGTAACACAACGCGGCATGGTTATACAGTGGACTCCCGATAACTCAAACCCTCACTAACTCGAACCAAAATCGATTTCCCCTGGATTTCCATCATACATTCACTGTAATTTTACCCTCGGTAACCAGAACCCCATGATAACTTGAATCCTGCTAACTCGAACCAATTTTTGTTTCCCCACAGGTCATTTTCTATATGATTTTACCCTCGATATCTTGAACCATGTTTTGGGCCGTGAAAAAGTCGGGAAAAAAGCCATCTACTGGCGTCCGAAACGTAGAATTTAGGATTTCCTGTTCATGTGTTGTAGGAGTATAGTTCACTAGTGGAAGCTAATGTTGATGGTCATGGGCTAACATAAAGCAGCTTTACTTCTCAAAACAGTAAAACGCATGCTCTGTTTAGGCTACCTTTTGTTACATTACGTTCTGATTTATAATCTAGAAGTATCTTTTAATTTTCACTTGACATTTCTACAATTAAATGTGATTAAAATGTTTTCTGTACAGTGAAAAGTGTTTTTTACCTTACTCTCGGCTATTTTCTTCGAGCTCCCGATAACTTGAACTCCAGATAACTCGAACTTTTTTCGATTTCTCTTGAAGGTTTGAGTTATCGGAAGTCAACTGTATTCATGCAAGCGACTGTATACTCTAAACAAGACTAATTCAAGTTATAAAGCGAATGTTTCTTTAAGGCCAGCTGTATCACGCTTTGTTTCCTCAAATAAAGTTTCAAATGCCTGCTCCTAATGCATACAAACAGTGCATAGTCGCATACAAGCAAGAGCATGTTTATTTTGTAACGTCAAGCCGCTTAAATTGATAAAGATCAGCTGTAACGTACACGTCCGTCTATAACGTGACTAATATTTTGCTCTGAAATTGTGTTCATGATCCTGGGAAACTTTTGAGAAACAATGATTTTAATTCTACTTGGAAATTTACTGTGTTCTTTAAAGTTTCAGGAAATGTCTCACAAAATTGGCCTGCTAATTTTTCCGCGAAGATGATACCCATGAACTACTTGTTGCCTAGCACATGACTGCAGCTACTGTGATGAAAAATTACACGAACGGATTGTATTGCATGACACTAAAAATTGTTTTCAAAGCACTTTCAGACTGTATATGAAATGACATAATCAGAAAGTTGTAAAAATCATAAATTGGTTGTCATTTATTTCACCAACAAGCTCCTATCTTATTTAACAAATTGTTTTAAACTAGCAAAAGCGCTCTAAATTTGCATAATTGTGCTCAACTCTCAGTCATCCTTGTCACCACAGTAATCCCATTCATCACAGTCATCCCAGAAATCCTAGCCATCCAATTCATACCAGTCATCCTTGTTATCCCAGTAATCCCATTTCTCACGGTCATACTTGGCCCCCAGCCTCGGGGGGTATAAAACAAAAGAAATGTATTATTCATTGCTGAGCCTCAAGATGATTTCTTTTGTTTTATTTCCCCAAGCCTCTGAGCCAAGTGTGAATTTTACTATAATATTACCAATGGGTCTAGTCATACCAGTCATCCTAGTCATCTAAGTCATCCTTAGTAGTCATCCCAGTTGTCCCAGTCACCCTATTCGTCCAATTATTCATCTCAGTCATCCCAGTAATCCTAGTCACTCTAGTTATCCCAGTCATCCTAGTAATACATGTCATCCTAGTAATACAAGTCATCCTACTGTTTTCAAGTCGGAAAGTTTCCTCAAATACAAACTGAAAGGAACTCAATGCTCCCTATTGATTGACGATGGCAGCTGGCCGCAGTTTCAGGCTCTCAGCAAATTTTTGTGTCTTTCTCTGTATTTACGTGGCTTTC
The DNA here is from genome assembly GCA_964035525.1 of Porites cylindrica. Classification (NCBI taxonomy): domain Eukaryota; kingdom Metazoa; phylum Cnidaria; class Anthozoa; order Scleractinia; family Poritidae; genus Porites; species Porites cylindrica. The sequence goes on along the minus strand of OZ037780.1, from coordinate 1,600,970 downwards.
GAACGTCATAGGATTTCATACTCATGGGAGAACACCTTATCAGACGACAGAGAAACATTTTTCATTTCACAGATCAATTGCAGGACTGAAATTGCAGGAGCTTCATTTCGCCAAAGTCAACCGACCCATAGGTACGAGTTTGATTGCCTTCAGAAGGGCGTATTGCTCTGTAAACTTTTTCAGCACACCTGCTTTGTCCTGACTCTTATTGCCTTGGCTGGAGATATTGAGTCAAATCCTGGCTACCTGACATTCGATGGTATTAAGACCACTCGAGGTCTCAAGATTACTCACTTGAAATTCAGACTCTTTGCATCTCAAGGGAATTGACAACAAGACCATCAACGCACTTTGTCTGAAACTTGGTTGGACAGCTCTACAAGCGATGTGGAAATTAAACTTCCTGGGTTTGTGTGTGTTAGACAAGACCGCATTGGAGAGAAAGAGGGATATGGTGGTGTTACAATTTATATCAGGGAAGGATCGGCATTTCGTCTACGGAATGACATTAACACTGGCAGCCAGGAATGCTTATGGATTGAGTTGATTCGGGTCAAATGCAAACCCACGTTAATTTGCTGTGCTTTTAGAGCTCCAAATGCTGACTTCCAAACCTTTATTTCAGCATGCCTAATGTTGACCTGGTAAAATCAGATGTGATCATTTTAGGAAACCTTAACACTAATATGATGTCCAATTCGAAATTGCCAAAAAATGATAAACACGAACTACTCAATTTTTCGGGCACTTTTGACTTGACTCAGTTAATAAAAGAGCCCACTCGAATAACTGACACCTCTAGGACACTGATTGATTTAATTTTTGTCAATAATGATCATCGTGTTGTTAAATCTGGTGTTATTCCGGTTCTGCTGAGTGATCACTACTTGGTGTTTTGCATTTTGAAAGCTGGTGTTTTTATTAAGGCCCAACTGAGATCATTTGAGTATCACTCTTACAAGAATTTTGATGCTAATTTATTTAACGATGAACTTAGGAATGTTCCGTGGCGCATCACTGAGAACGAAAGCAATATAGATGACACCCTGTTAACCTGGAATAAATTGTTTTCTGAGGTTGCAGATTCTCACACACCTATCTAAAGGCAGCGTGTTACATGGACACCACTTCGCTGGATGAATAATAAAATCAGGGAAACATGAAAGAACGAGACTGGATTCATCGAAAGGCATTGAAATCAAACTCCTCGCAACACTGGAACACCTATAGAAAACTGAGAAACAAGGTCAACTGCTTAGTTAAATCTGGCAAGATGAAGTACTACTCTGACTTGTTTCAGGATGCTAAAGGGAATGCGAAGAAAAAAGTTTGGAATGAGATCAACGAAGTTTGTTATCGCAACTCTACTTCAGAAAGTGTCCAGTGCATTATTTCTGATGAAATTCAGCACACTACACCTAAATCTATTGCTTCAGCAATGAATAGCTTTTTTGCGTCTATTGGTAAGCGACTGGCTGATAAAATAACAACTACTTAGCCGAGTTGTAATTCAAAAACAGATTTGCCGAAGTCTCAGTTGCAGTTGGCTGAACTAGAGGAATCATTTGTGCTTCAGGAGCACCTCACTCTGAAGACAAACAAGGCAATCGGCTTGGACAAAATTAGCGCAAGTTTGCTCAAAAACTCTGCTCATACGATTGCACTATCGGTTACTAAGTTAATGAATCTATCAAATAAAACTGGTAAATTTCCTAAATTGCGGAAATGTTTTAAAATAGAGCCCTGTTTAACTCAGGGAACAGGACAAATGCATCAAACTACCGACCTATGTCTATTCTGCCTACACTCAGCAAGATTCTTGAGAAAGCTGTACATACACAGTTATACCACTTCCTGGTTGCCAATAAACGCCTCTCAGGAAAACAGTTTGGATTTCGGAAGGGACTGTCCACTATATCTGCTGTGACATCCTTTGCTGACGAAGTCCTTCTCAATGTGGAACAGGGTAGACTATGTGGAGCCGTGTTTTTGGACCTAACAAAAGCTTTTGACAAGGTGGAACATCAGATCTTGTTGTCTAAGCTATAGGCATATGTTTTGTTGTAATGCATCCCTCTATGCAGACGACACCGTGATTTACTTTTACAGCTCATCTTCCCAGGAGCTCAGTGATAATCTAGATCGCGACTTGTTGGCCGTAGCGAAATGGCTAAACAATCACAAGCTAACTTTGAATCTCGAGAAAACCAAATGTATGCTTGTAGATAGTAATAGGAAATTGGAAAGAAAAATGGCTGTAATAGTATTAATCTTCGACCACAATGTAAATAATGTCAACAGCTTCAAATACCTTGGAATTGTTATATCATCTGATTTTACATGGACAAATCATGTTGAATACATTGCTGGCAAAACTAATCAAAGGCTTGGTCTCCTTAATCGCATTAAGCATTTACTACCTTTTAGTGCACTCCTTCTTTTTTATAATAGTCTTGTCGTGCCTTTATTTGATTCTGCAGACCTTGTTTGGGGAGACAAGCATAATGTAACCTTAATGACCAGTTTGCAAGTCTTGCAGACTAAAGCGGCTAAAATAATTTTAGACAGACCTCTTTATTCATCTGCTATGCATGCACTTACCACTCATAAGTGGGTTCCATTAGAAAAAGGGCATTTTCAGAGAAGATGTAGTTATGTGTATAAGTGTTTAAATGGACTTGTTGAGCATGATATGAACTTCATAAGACAGCAAGAACAACATGATTATAATACCACAACTAAGCTGAATCTCAGACTTCCAAGTGCCAAGAGGAATTAGGGTAAAAAACGCAATGCATTTCATGCCATCAAGGATTTTAACTCCTTTAGCCAGGCAATCAGACAATCAGTGAATCTTAATATTTTTAAACGTAATCTTTTTAAATTTGTAACTTAAACGCGTTTCATGCCATCAAAGATTTTGACTTCCTTAGCCAGACAATCAGACAATCCGTGAATCTGAATATTTTTAAACGTAATCTTATTAAATTTGTAATTTCAATGAATGTGAGTTAATATCTTGTACATTTTAATAGTTGTTACATATTTTAGCTTTTTAATGTCTTTGCGAATTGTGTGTTTTGTATTTTCTTTTTTTAATTTTATGAGATCCTTTTTGAAAACCATATTTTACATGAAAAAGTCATCTCAATAAATATTATTATTAACAGGAGTTTGTGGAAAGCTGGGCTAGCCGAGATTTTGAAGAAAAAACAACTTTTACAAATGATAGCCTGAGTGAATGGGGATGTTGTGTATGAATCAACGAAAAGTCCAAACAATTTTGGGGGGCCCAAAGCGCATGCGTCTATGAAGAACCGTACCATAAGTGAGTGAAATGAGTTTTCGATCTAAATATATAGGTCGATTTTCTAAGGCAAAGTTAGGGTTGATTATTTCCGGTGGGGTTATAGGGCGGTGAGAGATGGCCAACTCTCTGAAGCCTGCTTGACTAATCCGTGCGGAAGGTTGACTTACCGGGGGGGACTGTCCAGCTTGCTGACGGTCACCAAACTCCGGCCCAGCAAGTGCAGGGAGGTGCTCGAACTATTAACTCGGTCCCAGAGGTTAAATGGGAACCTCGGCACCAGAGGTTAAACGGTAACTCTGTCCCAGAGTTTAAATGGGAAAAAAATGGCCACCAGAGCTGCCTCCCTGTAGGGTTTTTGCTCTTTTTTGTGACGTGTCACGCGGTAAGAGATGTAACGCAATGTCACTCAATATGTATATTTTTGATTACATGAATTGAGTAAATAAAACGAACTGACTATTAAATGTATATCTTCGCATGCAACCCTAAAAGAGACCTTTACGGCTTAATATAATGACGTTTTGCTCAGAACACCCTAAGTGAGACCAAAATCAGAAATTTACACCCCTAAGCGAGACGACGAGCATCCCCGCCCATTTCATATGGGAGTTCTGCTCCCCTTCCCGGTACAAGCATTAGCATGTTTATTTTGTAACGTCGCTTGGCTTGATAAAGATCAGCTGTAACATACACGTCCGTCTAATCTCTTGCTCTGAAATTGCTTTCGCGATCCTTGAAAACTTTCGTGAAACATGGTTTTAACTCTACTAGGAAATTTAGCGCGTTCTTTAAAGTTTGAGGCCTTTGAGATAATCTCTCGTAAGTCTCTCTTGTTTCCTCCGCGATGGAACATGATACGCGTGAACTTTCTGCAACTACTGTGATGAAAACTTGCGCGATGTTAACTTCAAAATTGGATTGTATTGCACGAGACAAAATATTGTTTTCAAAGCTCCTGGACGTTTCTGGATTTTTCGAAACTTTTATGTAGGCAATCACGTCTCATAAAAAACAAAGGGTGAAATATCAAAGGGAGATGCTATCGCATATCGCGAAAACAGCAATTCTAGTCAAGAGGTCAAATTACAAAGTAAAGTTACCAGCGAAAAGAAGACACCCTCAGACTGTAGACACCGATAATCAACTGCGATAATGCCGATAGCCATTCACAAACAGGCAATCGAATAAATATCGGCGAGTAAAATTCGAAAGCAACGAGAAGCGCCATGAGACTTTGTTTACACACCGTCGCGTATTTAACATTTATTTACACAAGCTTCCTTTACATGTATTTTGGATTTTACAGATAACAACACGCATAAAGTCGTTCCCGTGGGATGCATTGGTCTATGGAAGCATCATTGCGTTCTATCTGAATTTGGCAAAATAAAGGAAATTGCAAAGATATAGTTAATACAGTTCCAATGTTTTAATCCGAGATGAAAGTTAATATTCCAAGAAGCTCTTGATCCGGTTAAAAACTAAATTGCAATGTGTTTCCAAGGTCTCAAAGTTAAAAAAGTTTCAACGGTTATCCATGATTCCGAGGTATGATAAGTTCACTAAGGTCCGGATCCGTGTCCCATCCAAAAGTCCAATTCATGTCGAAAGCGAGTCATCGATCGACGAGGACAATATTTTCGCGATCTCACCGCCAATCGTCAAGGGTATGAGTTGAAATTTACGCGATTTAACCTCCCATCGTCAAGGTGTTTTCGATAAGAAAAGAAAAAACTGAACTCTAGCTCTGCTCGGCAAAAACTGACGAACTCCGACCAAAAAAAACTATGCGAAGTCCCGTCCCTACAACCAGACGCTACTAAAACCTTAAGAAAAAGCTAGACCTAACCTAAAAAGAATCATGATGGGAAAAACCCAAAATAACAAGAAATAATTTGGCCTAGGTCTGCTAGGTCGCTTCCAGTGACTTGCCAGCATCCCGAAGGATTTCGCTGGTTCACAAGGCGTCCTAACCTTCGAGTGGGAAACTGACAAGGGACAAATTTGGCACGTTCCGAAACGTTCGGAGGAAGCAAAATGATTGAAAATCGATAAAGATTTTGAACAAACCCATTGGTCAGCTTGGAAGAAATAATCGATAGAGATTGTCCGCAATCCTATTGGCGGGCTTTGAAATTGCTCGTTTTTACGTGGCGTGCCACAGGCATCCCACGGAAAATTACTGACAACTTCTGCCATTTAGCCATTTAAATGATGCAAAATGCTGTTCGAACATTTTTAAGAATTCGACGCAAAGTGTCACCCTTGCCGTGTGAGCGAATGCAAATGTACACTGCTACTGTATAATCTGCATAGTTCAGGAATTTCTCGCAAGAATCAAACGCTGAGTAGAGTTTGTTATTTTATAGATTAGAGAGATTTTTTTGACGTGAGCGAAGTTAGAAGATTGCACAAAACTTGAACAAAGATTGTAGATTCTCGCAGCAATTGAGTAATCGAGAGTAGAGAGCAAATTACTCGAAACAAAAACCCTTTATAATCGTTTGCAAACAAAGGCCTTTCCAGTTTGATAAGTCTGGCAGGAATCGGGAATAGAGACGCAACAATCCAGAATCGAGTGTCAACTTACTTTTGAACGGTACTGTATAATAAATTAAAAACACACACCCCTTGACTGTACTAGCAAACGGCACTCCTGCCTTGATAACAGTCCCCTCCCCTCCCTACTCAGTCAGTCACTCAGTCAGTTGATCAGTCAGTCAGTTAGTCAGTCTGTCAGTCAGGAGTAGCCAGTTAGCCAGTCACTGGCTTTTTCAGCTCAGTCAGCCAGTTGGTTTATTGCTTGAAGTTAGTCAGACACTTGGTATGGTGTTCAATCAGTCAGTCTTTCTGTCAGTTATTCAGTCAGCCATTCCGTCAGCCAGTCAGTTCAACAGTTAAGCAATCAGCTAGTAACTCAGTTATTAAGGCATTCAGTAAGTTAGACAGTTAGCCAGTAACTAATTTGCTGAGTTAGTCAGTCAGTCAGTTAGACAGTTAGCCAGTTACTGAGTTGCTCAGTTATTTAGTCAGCTGATTAGTTAGTAAGTAAATTAGTCAGCTTTTCAGTCAGTCACTCAGTTGTTCAGTTTGTATGTCAGACAGTAGGCTCGATTTCCGCCGTCTCCCGGGTCCGGTCTTTAATCCTCCCCGAAAAGAGACGGCTGGACGCGTGACCCGTTGACGTTGTCTGTACACAGGCGGCCCAAACTCACGTTGCGAGGGAAGGGTGTAATCTAATTTACATACCATAACTGACGCGCCGGTGTCGCGTTACAAGCGACCGTTGAAAGTATAAGAGACTTTGTATGAGAAATATATTACTGAGATCTGCGAACGCTAAATAACGCTAAACCTCACTTTTTCTTAAATGAAATGAATACAAAAGACTTACGTGCAATGTATTCCACTGTATTTTGGTATCTGTTTGTCGTTTTACTGGTGTTTTTGGTTGACTAATGCATGAAGTCCAATCTGTTGAAATGGTCAATATTCTTCGGTTTTTGTTTTTGTTTTTTTGTTTTTTTGTTCACTGCCAAACTAAATGAATTTGCCTAATTGTTGTTGAACGGGGGTTGTGGAACAACAGCTGGGTGAAAAACCTCCCCGTACGTCCACTTGCTCCTAGGAGGAAAACCCCGTTCCAGCTGTACCCCGCATTCAATGACCTCCTGGGCGGGGTCAGAAATATTCTAAAACCAAGCACCTGTGTTGACGCTGGGTACTGGCTGTAACAGTAAGTAATAAATTATATGATTATATAAATACTAACCTGGCTATTAATAATGAGTTGACTTTGATGATACCATCCTCTTCACTGTTGGCTTTTAAACTTCTGTATGGAGGCATTGATGAATCACTGACCAGTTTGCCAAGTCTGCTGTTCTTTTCAGCCTGAGAGGAAAAAATAAGAATTCATTTTCACTCAGTTGTAAACTTCTTTTTGACTCGTTCCTGATTTTTAACTTGTTGGTATTTATAGGAACAGAGTTCTGCAATGGATGTGCAAATAGCTTAATGTCTAAAACTGAGTCACAAAATTATATAAATGACTTCATAGGAAGGGTGTAGCTACCTCAACACAAGTTGCACTTGTACATCCCTAAAAAGGCCACAAGACTGAGTGCAATGATTACGATGACTTATGAGGTAACTAGAGTGACTTGAATGACTGGAATATAACTGGGATGACTAAGATGAATGGAGTAACTGGGATGAATGAGATGACTAAGACGACTGAGGTGACTGGGATCACTAGAGATACCTGGATGAGTGGTACCTCAGGGGTGACTAGGTTGATTAGGATGATTAGGATGACTAGGATTACTAGGATAGTTGGGATGACTGGAATGGCTCACTTCAGAAAGGAGTGATAGACTGGGATCCAAACTAGGCATACACATAATTATGGGATTATTTGGGGGGATGCGAATGTAAACAAACATGGCAGAACAAACATGGTAGAAAGCGAGGTGGAATGTTTCATTGGGGTTAAAACAGCTCAAAATAGCAAAAAGGAAGATAGAATTGAAAGAAAAAACATAAAAATGTGGAGCTGAAGGAAGAAGATGTGGCTGGGGCGATTTTACTCCGAGAAAAACAAGAAGAATGCACCACTTGCTATCGGAGTTCAACTTCAAATTAGCGTTCCGCAGCACAGGTACACATTCTTGCTGCATACGTCTTCAAGATTCAAGACTTCAAGATTTTATTATAAATTTTCTAAAGAATATTCTTACAAGTGTCCTGGCACCGCAAATAGTTGTAGCTAGTCTAGGTAGGACAAGAATGATACGAAAAGAAAATAACTGAGTAAAATCTTGCCTTTGGAATTCTATAAAATGCCAGACCGGGGGACTTCCTGAAGTTATTTGTGCACAAAGGCACACATCAACTTGCATGTCTCATCATAAGTGACTGCTTGACTTCTCCCCCCAAACAATCCCATAAATGCGCGCGCATGCTTAGTTTGGGTCCAAGGCTATCACTCTTTTCAAAAGTGAGCTATACCTAGGAAGACTAGGATTACTAAGATGACTGGGAGGACTGGGTTGACTGGTATCACTGGGATCACTAGGATGACTAGGATAAATGGAATGAGTCGCATAATAGGATGATTTGGGTGACTAGGGTTACTGGGATAACTAAGGTAACAAGGATGACTGGGATGACTGGGATGACTATGATGAGAGAATGACTGGGATGACAGGGGTCTCTAAGATGAATGAAATAACATGGGTGACTGGGGTGACTGGGATGACTAGGATGATTTGGATGACTGGAATGATTTACGTGATTAGGATGAACAGGATGACTATTAATGAAATGACTTGCATGGCTGGGATGTCTGGGATAGCTGGGGTGACTGGAATGAGTGGGATACTAGGATGAATTGGATGTCTAGGGTTACTGGGATAACTCACATAACCAAAATGACTGGGATGATTATGACTAGAAGAATTAGGACAAGAGGATGACTGGGATGACAGGGATGACAGGGATAGCAAGAATAACCAGGATGTTGCAGGGTTTGTACCCTTTTTTAACAAAACATTGAAAGATTTTTCAAGGACTTTTAAGGACAAATTTCTCATTCTTCAAGGATTCCAATCAGAAACCTGAGTTAACTTTTTTTTAGTTCTTCGACAACATGACTGCAATTTTAATCTTCATCCTGAAGGTCTTTCTGTGTTTGCTCCTTTTAGGCACTTGAGAATCAGGGTTGGATAAATTAGCACTAGAATTCCAGCACTGACTACAATTTTCAAGGACTTATAGGTGCATGCCAACCCTGAGGTTAAGGAGGGTGACTGCAATTACTTGGATGACTGGAGTAACTGGAGTGACTGGGATGGTTGGGATAACTGGGATGACTAGGAAGAGTAGGATTACTGGGATGACTAGGATGACTGGTTTGACTGGGATAACTGGGATAGGAAGGATGACGAAGTGACTTGGATGATTAGGATAACTTAGCTAGGTGACTGGAATGACTGTGATAACAGGGATGACTAGGATGATGAGATAATGGAGATGATAAGGGTGTCTGGGATGACTAGGATGACTATGATGACTGGCCATGGATCACTGGGGTGACTAAGATGACTAGGATGAATAGAGTGAATGGGATACAAGGATCACTTGGATGAATAGAGTGACTGGGATAACTGAGATAACCAGGATGACTAGAATAACTATGATGAGAGGATGACTGGGATGACAAGGTGACTGATATGACTGGGATGAATAGGTTGACTAGGATGACTGGCCATGGATCACTGTGGTGACTATGATGACTAGGATGAATGGAATGAATGAAATACTAGGATGACTTGGATGAATATAGTGACTGGGATAACTGAGATAACCAGGATGACTGGGATGACTAGAAGAACTATGATGAGAGGATGACTGGGATGAATAGGTTGACTAGGATGGCTGCAAGACTGAAACGATTCAGATGCCTGGAATGACTGGGTATGACTAGGATAGCTAGGATGACAAGGATAAAGGGAATAACTAGGATGACTGGGATCCCTGGGGTACCTAAGATGACTGGGATGAAGGTAATGAGTGGGACACTAAGATGACTTGGGTGTCTAGGGTCTTCAGGATGACTGGAATAACATGGGTGACTGGAATGACTGGGATGATTTGTATGACTGGAATGACTTGCATGATTAAGATGAATAGGATGACTATTAATGAGATGACTTGGATGGCTGGGATGACTGTGATGACTAGGATGACTGGCATGATTAGGACAACTGGCTGACTTGGATGAATAGGATGACTTGGTTTACTGTGATGGGTAAGGAATGAAAGGGATGATTGAGATGAAAAGGAAGATTTGAATTACTGGGTTGACAAAGATCAATGGGATAACAGGGATGCCTAGAATGACAGACATGACTAGGATGACTAGGGTGACTGGTATGACTGGGTTGAGTAGGGGACTACGATGATTGAGTTGAATAGGATAACTGAGATGACTGGCAACTACAATGACTTCAGAGATTGGGATGACTAGGGTAACAGACATGACAGTGGTAACTTCTTTCACTAAGACGACTAGGATGGGTGGGATAACTAGAATGACTAAAATGACAGGGGTACCCAGGATGACTGGGATGAATGGGTTGACTGCATTAACTAGGATGACAGGGATGACAGGTGAGACTAGACTGAGTAGGATAACTGGGATGACTAGGGTAACAAGGATGACAGGATTGACTACGGTTACTTGAATGACTAAAATGATTGGGACTATTGGGTTAACTAGGATGAATAATTGGATGAGCAAAATGAGTGGGATGGATAGATCACATTTAATGAAGGAGCCTGAAAACATCATTCTTTTTAAGGGGGAAAGCGTGGGATTTGGAAAATCGAACTCTGGAAAAATCCTAAACAAAATGTGGTAGTCTTATATTACAAAAAATGATAAAACTGATACCTGAAATGCCTGAATACAATGGGGACCACAATCCTTCTTCTTCTTGAGATGTCATCCCTTTAACTGAAGACATGTTTTTGATATCCAAAACTTGTGATGGGCAGAGAATCTTCCAGAACATCACCAAATGTGAGGGGTTCTGTTAAATGGCAAAAGGAAAGGAATAGAAAAGAAGAATTAGTCTCCCTACAGCACCTATATATTGACGTCCACTTTTCTGCAAAAACGTTTCCTACCAGAATAAATTAATGAAGTCTCGCTTCTTTTCAATGTTCATTGAAGATTTTAACAAAAGATTTGCCTACAATATTAGCTTTCTACATTCTGTAATTTTTAATTTTGTGATCTGACAACAGCATTACGTTGACTCGTGAAGACTATCACAAGAAACATTAATTTTTTAAGTAAATAAAATAAGCAATTACTAATAAAAATGACTGTAGAACAACAGCTGGGTGATTATAACCACCCTAAACGTCCACTTCCTCATCAGCTTAACCAAACACTCAGGGCGCTTTCAAAAAGTTAGAACTTGCTTGCTGGACCATGGCTGGACTGGTCATTTTGACAATTAAATAGGATTTTTAAAAGAGTTTTTGCTGAAAGATCATCTCTTTCTTGCCTTGCAGACATCCTGTAGATGTCACTGAATAGTTTGATTCAAAGTAAAATTCTCCTTGTGACAGGAATGGTCTGGCCAGTCAGTTCTGACTTAATAGAAAGTGCTCTTAGTGATCTCCCACGCTGGGTGATACGTAAAGTGTAAAAAAAAGTCTCTGTAATGAAGTAGCATAACTATTAGTAATAAATTGTTCCTGACAGAATACATACCAAACCAGTTGTAGTTCCTAGACTATGATGCTGTTGTCCTCTAAATCCAGACTCTCCAAAGAATGCAGTCCATTTCTATAAACCTCTGGCCAGTTTGCCCCATTTGTTTCTGCCTGAGAAAAATAAATAAAAACATTTTTGTCAGGATATTAACTGATTATGATGTGATTGTCACTTCTTACTACAAATCTTAACACTCCTTTATATCACTATGAAAATCCTATGTACACGAATAAAGCATAATAACATTTCCTAGATAGAGAAGATCAAACATTGAGATTAAACAAGTGGAAACACATCGACAATAAATATTTGACGAGCTTGAAACATGCTGTTTTGAAGTAAGGCTGGGACTATGTGAAAAAAGGGGATAATAAGCCAATTAAAAAAAACAATGATTACAACCGTCAATCAAGTGTCATCAGTATGATTTGATAACAAATTATTGCATAAATCATTACATAATGAGACAAATTTTAACAAAAGTGAATTTAGATAAAAATTCTGTGAATTCATCAGATTAATAATATTAATTCTGTGCAAGATAGCTGATTAAAATGACAAAATTTTGTTGGATTTGATCGAAGAATTTTTCCCCTAAGGTTGAACACTTGGAGAGTGCAAGAAAAAATGAAATTCGTCTCCATTTATACCAGAGCTAAAAACAGGGCAGAATCTATTGTTGTGGGGAGTTTGATCATATCTTCCAGTCTCAATCATGAGTTTGTGGTTGTCTGTATGAAGTTTCACTAAGTCTTTCCTATTGGTTGAATTTCTAGTTAAGTCTAGATAAATTGAAATTTTATAATCATGTTTAAATATGCTGTAAAATTGTAGTTTCTTAGAATGATGGATTGTATGTTGCCATTCTGTAATATATTTTTGTTTTAATATATCTATATAGAGTTTGATCTTAGCTTCACTTAAATTAAATTAAATTTAGGGTGATAAGGAATACTAGGATTACTAGGGTGACTGAGATGAATAAGATGACTGGGATGACTGGGGTGACTAGGATGACTGGGGATAACTGGGATGACTTAAATGACTGAGATGACCGAGATGAATAAGAAGACTGGAATGACTGGCATGATTAGCATGACTAGCCTGACTAGGGTAACTGGAATGACTTAGATGACTGGAATGACTAGGATGACTAGCGTGAATGACTAGTAAAACAGGGATGATAGGGATGACTAGGATGACTGGCTGGGATGACTGGGATGGCTTGGATTACCATGGATGACTGGGATGACTACGATGAATAAAATGACTGATATGCAACAAGGGTGACTGGGGTGACTGGGGTTACTAGGATGACTCATATAGCTAGGATTACTGAGATGACTAGTAAGCCATCATGATCAGCTGAGACCCGAAAATTTGGGTTTACGGCTCACTTGAGGGGAACTGCCAAAACTTGTCTAATCTTAATCTCTGACTATTAAGCATCACAAAAATGCATGATAGCAAGGATAAAACAGTAGTTCACCATCTCCTTTTTGCCGCCATCTTGGATTTTGGGGAAGGCTACAAAAGTTAGTCATATTCTTTTGAGGTAAACAAATATGAGTTTTAACATAATTTTTATAAAACATATTGGAAGTAAGAACATGTTTATTCTAGTGCTTAAATTATAATTAGCTGATCAACATAGCCTGTCATTGTGGTCATGCAATAAAAGCAGCAATTTTTAAAGGATTGGCCAAAACCAACCTCAAAAACATGGACAGAACTATGCAAAAATTGCAGCATATTGGATATATAATAGATCTACAGCCCCAAAATACATTAAGTGCAAACATTAACACAAAGGACTACAAAGGACCGCAAACAAATATGCCGAAGAACATAGGATCTATCTGATCAGCAAAAATAACAAGTAGACAATTCAAATTCTTTGCTAGACATCAACTTGACACTTGGACTCTTGCCCTCCAGGAGACACATGATATGGCACTATTCTGAAAGTTGGGAGTTCTGGGTTAGGGCTTAAATCAGAGTGCCCGCATATTTTTCAACAGAGCTTTCTCTGGATGTTACACCATACTGATGAGCTACAATAATAGCAAAACAGCTGTCTATGGCTACAATCCCGCTCTGTTAGATGACTAGGCTGACTGGGATGACTGGTATGACTAGGATGACTGGGATAACTAGGATGACTAGAATAACTGGGATGACTGGTATGACTCGGATGAATAGGATGACTAGGATGACTGGGATGACTAGGATGACTAGGATGAACAGGATGCCAGGATTACTAGGATGACTGCAATTACTGGTATGACTAGGGTGACTAGGGTGAATGGGATGACTGGGATAGCTAGGGTAACTAGAATGACAGGAACGATTGGGATGACTAGGAAGACCAGGATGACTGAGATGACTGGGATGACCAGGATGACTTGGATGAAAAGGATGACAAGGATGACAAGGATCACTGTAAATTTTCTGATAATTTTCAAGGAGTACGATCAGCACTGCAGTATTCTTCTTGTAGAATTTAAAATGACTATCTGACTATGGGTTGACTGGGATGACTGCAATGATTAGGATGAGTGGGATGGCTAGGCTGACTGGGTTGACTGGGATGACTAGGATGACTAGGATGACTGGAATGACAAGGCTGCAAGGATGACTGGGATGACTATGATGACGAGGGTAACTAGGGTGAATGGGATGACTAGGAAGACTGGATGACTGGGATGACTGGTATTACTGGGATGACTAGGATGACTAGGGTTACTAAGGTGAATGGGATGACTAGGATGACTGGGTTGACTAGGATGACTGGGATGACTAGGGTCAGACTGGGATTACTAGGCTTATTGGCACGACCAGGATCACTGCAATGACTAGGACGACTGGGATGACAAGGATGACTAGGGTGAATGGCATGACTGGGATGACTAGGGTGACGGGGATGACTGGGATAACTAGGGTGACTGGGATGACAAGGATAACTAGGGTGAATGGGATGACTGGGATAACTAGGGTAACTAGAATGACTGGTATGACTTGGATGACAAAAAAGACTAGGTCACTAGGATGACTAGGATGACTGGGATGACTAGGCTGACTGGCATTACCAGGATGACTGCGATGACTGGGATGACTTGGATGACAAGGAAGACTAGGGTTACTAGGATGACTGGGATGACAAGGATGACTGAGATGACTGGGATGACTGGGATGACTAGGATGACTGGGATGACTGAGATGACTGGGATCAGAAGGGTGACTGACATGACTGTGACGACAATGTTTACTGGGAAAACTGGGATGAATAGGGTTGCTACGATGATGAGGATGACTTAGATGACTGGGATAACTAGGATGAATAGGGTGGCTATGATGACTAGGATAACTTCCAACAACAACAACAACAACAACAAATGCTTTATTTGCATGACCAAAAAGGAATTACAGTATTGCAAAAGCTATTAGTCTAAATTTAAGTACTAATTCAACTAATTAGTATGTGCAAAACATTACAAAACATTACAGTTCTCATTCATTCATTCATCGATATTAATTTGGTTCTTAATTCAAAGCATTGCGAGATAAATGAAACTAATTGACAGTTAATTAAATAATCAGAAGAATTCATAAGAAGAGATATTAAAGTATCATGTGAAAGTGATTTGAAGTCAGGTATTTTAGTTTCTAGTTTGGAGAAAAATATGTCTCTGATCTGAGAATAAGCCTTACAATCTAGTAAGAAATGATTTTCATCTTCGATTTTGTTACTTGTACAAAAGTGACATATCCTTTCATTGCGAGGAATGTTTTCGTATCTACCTGTTTCAATTCTAAGTTGATGACTACTTTTTCTAAGTCTAACTAATGCTTTTCTCGAAGGGTTTTTTCTTGTTAAAACTAGGTACAGCGAGGGGCTATAGTCGTCTTTGATTGTACAATAAAAACTGAGTTTTTGTGATTGTTGAAGGGTCTGACTCCAGTTAAAGACGTATTTATTTTTCATTATGCCAATATACCTATTAACTATTGTGTCACTCAATGAATTACAGGAAAAGTCGTAGTTTAGATCATAGTAGTCAACCATTTTCATGAGATTAGAGTAAAAGCTAGTTTTTCTGTTATGATGAAGGTCAACTGAAATTGGTAAGGCCTGTTTAACTATAGAATCTTCATCTTTACCTCTCAGATAGTCTAAGTAATTTAGAATCTTTTTATTTATATCAATGATCATGGGAAATTTACCGAGTTCAGCTCTACAAGCAATGTTGGATGACTAGGATAATTTAGATGAATGGAATTGTTAGGGTTACTGAGACAGGGTAACTGCAATGAGGAGGGTGACCAGGATAACTAGAATTGCTTGGATGACCAGGATTACTTGGATGATTAGGATGATTGGGATGACTTAAATGACTGGGATGACTTGGGTGACTAGGATGAATGGGATGACTGAGATAACCGAGATGACTAAAATGACTGGGATGATTAGGATACCCCTGTATAATTTTTCTTAAATGTGTTTATAGTACTTAGGACAAATGACTGACTTATGGGTTACCTACAGCTTTTCAAATTTTCCAAGTCAACCAGACTTTTATATATTTAAAATATCTAGAACTTAACAATAATATAATAATCTAGATCTAGAGAATATTAACATGAACCACTGATAAAGACAACCTTAATACTTACAGTCATTTTGGTCCTGTGTTATGTTTTCCTTGTGTTTTCTCATATTTTCCTGGTTGTGTTTTTCCTTTTTAAATGGTCACCGTATGAAATGGACATCTTATCCATCTTGAACTACAGCATACAAAGATGGCTGTAAAATAAACATCAAAATAAATTAATGAAAGTAAAATACTTGAAGAGCCTCATTATCAGTATTCTGGTGAACATTCAGCTATGAAACAGGGTTCTAGTAGCAGGAGAAAGGTGTAATGTTACAGGAGAATATTTTGAAAGAGGCTCTACGTCTAAATAAAAAAATATATAGTCATAGGTTACCAAACATTAGACGGAGAATTCTGCAAAGTTAACAGAGAATTCCCCAAACTCTGATGCTTACTGAACACCCTGTTCAAAACCAATCAACATCAAAATTATGGTGGTTGAAGGGTCATGCACTGCATAATAAACCAGCTGGAAAGCTGGTGATGAAAATTCGTATGTTTAGGGTAGAGATGTAGTGGTCATCAATTCAGTTCAAACCCAGTTAAGTCCTGTTTAAACTTCGTTTGCCTGATTATAATTACTGTTCTTTCCATTGTTTTGATAAACACTTTGCTTGTTTTAAGAAAAGGCCAACAACAGCAGCATTGGGAGAATAACATCTCTGATTCGACAGAGTTGAAGTTTTAGGATGCCCTAAGAGAATCTAAAAACCAAATCAAATGAAGGGAAAGGGTTGCTAGGTCCGTGGCCTCCTAACAGTCACCATGACAAAGGGATAGGTAAAAGGTGCAACTATTAACATGTAATGATAACAGAAAAATAATAATAAATAATGTTCATCATTGTCTGAGCAACATTTTCATACAAGGGTTTGGACCATCAAAGCATCTATAAAACCAATTGAGTACAACGCCAAAAAATATTTGCAAGGTTCAGAAAGCAAAAATATTATTGAAAGATATATTAATTAGAAAAGAAAAAATTTCAGTGCAGCATAAAAAAAATTATAGCATCTGTTAAACATTAATCTTATGAAGACAGAGATGAACAAATTTCTAATCCAACAGTATGGTTGCAGCTCAAAATTGAATAAAAAACAACCAAAATTGAGCATTCCAAGCTTTACAAGATTCTTTCGAAAGAAAAGGGCAAAAAAAAATACACACATTGGCCTAGCTGGGAAACACATATCACTAGTCATATGTGTTCTCCTACCAGGGAAACACATATCCCTGGTGGAAAGACATATCCTTTGTGATACATGTTTCCCTACACTGGAAACACATATCCCTAGTAATAGGTGTTCCCCTACACCGGAAACACATATCCCTAGTGATATATGTTCCCCTAGGCTACAAGGGAAACACATATCCCTAGTGATAAGTGTTGCCCTACACGGGAAACACATATCTCTGGTGACATGTGTTCCCCTACCCTGGAAACACATATCCCTCGTGATAAGTTAGTGTTCCCCTACACTGAAAACACATATCCCTAGTGATATGTGTTCCCCCACCTGGGAAACACATACCCTAGTGAAATGTGTTCCCCCAACTGGGAAACACATATCCCTAGTGATATGTGTTCCCCCACCTGGGAAACACATATCCCTAGTGATATGTCCTCCCCCACCTGGGAAAAACATATCCCTAGTGATATGTGTTCCCCCACCTAGGAAACACATACCCCAAGCGATAAGTGTTCCCCCACCGGGGAAACACCTATCCATAGTGATAAGTGTTCCCCCACCTACGAAGCACCTATCCCTAGTGATAAGTGTTTCCCCACCTGGGAAACACATATCCCTAGTAATAAGAGTTCCCCCAACTAGGAAACACATATCCCTAGTGATATGTCTTCCTCCACCTACTAGTGATAAGTGTTCCCCCACCCGGGAAACAAATATCCCTAGTGATATCTGTTCCCCCACCCGGGAAACACCTATCCCTAGTGATAAGTGTTCCCCCATCTACGAAGCACCTATCCCTAGTGATAAGTGTTCCCCCACCTTGGAAACACATATCCCTATTGATATGTGTTCTCCAACGTGGGAAACACATATCCCTAGTAATATGTATTCCCCCGACTGGGAAACACATATCCCTAGTGCCATGTGTTCCCCCACCTGGGAAACACATATCCCTAGTGATATGTGTTCCCCCAACTGGGAAACACATATCCCTAGTGATATGTGTTCCCCCGACCGGGAATAACATATCCCTAGTGATATGTGTTCCCCCACCCGGGAAACACCTATCCCTAGTGATAAGTGTTCTCCCACCTACGAAGCACCTATCCCTAGTGATAAGTGTTCCCCCACCTGGGAAACACATATCCCTATTGATATGTGTTCTCCAACGGGGGAAACACATATCTCTAGTGATATGTGTTCCCCCACCTGGGAAAGACATATCCCTAGTTATATGTGTTCCCCCACCTGGGAAACACCTATCCCTAGTGATATGTGTTCCCCCACCTGGGAAACACATATCCCTAGTGATATGTGTTCCCCCACCAGGGAAACACATATCCCTAGTGATATGTGTTCCCCCACCTGGGAAACACATATCCCAAGTGATATGTGTTCCCCCACCTGGGAGACTTATATCCCTAGTGATATGTGTTCCCCCAACTGGGAAACGCATATCCCTAGTAATATGTGTTCCCCCGACTGGGAAACACATATCCCTAGTGATATGTGTTCCCCCACCTGGGAAACACATATCCCTAGTGATATGTTTTCCCCCAACTGAGAAACACATATCCCTAGTGATATGTGTTCCCCCGACTTGGAAACACATATCCCTAGCGATATGTGTTCCCCCACCCGGGAAACACCTATCCCTAATGATAAGTGTTCCCCCACCTACGAAGCACCTATCCCTAGTGATAGGTGTTCCCCCACCTGGGAAACACATATCCCTAGTAATATGTGTTCCCCCAACTGGGAAACACCTATCCCTAGTGATATGTGTTCCTCCACCTGGGAAACACATATCCCTTGTGATATGTGCTCCCCCACCTGGGAAACACCTATCCCTGGTGATATGTGTTCCCCAACCTGTGAAGCACGTATCACTAGTGATATGTGTTCCCTACCCGGGAAACACATATCCCTAATGATATGTGTTCCTGTACCCTGGAAACACATATCCCTAGTGAGATGTCTTTCCCTACCCAGCATACTTGTTTCCCGGATGGGGAAACACGTATCCGTAGTTTGTGAAACAAGGAATGACCTACAATGAGCTACAATAAACTACAATGATCTACAATGAGCCACAATGAGCTACTATGAGCTAGAATGAGTTAAAATAAGCCCTACAATGAGCTACAAAAATGACAGACAAAGATGTTGGTCGTGTGTCATGCTTGGATGTGAGACTGAGCTCATACTATCAGTGGAAAATTGCCAAGCACATTTTGAAAATGCAAAATAAAAATAGAGCCTGATCTCAGGTAACTTGAGAAACTTGCATGAGCAAATCTGTAACTTGAACCATCAAAACCTTTTTGCTGAGCAAGTTCAAACTTTTCATTTCATTCATTTTCATTTTCATTCTCAGAAAATATGGATATGTTTTTCATTTTCATTTCTCTAAACCAATGAAAACCTTGTTGCTGAGCAGATGTTTAATACCTTGAACCAATGAAAACTTTGCTGCTAAGCAGAAGTCAATCTTTTTCATTTAGCCAGCTTAGCTGGCATTTTCTTTTTGTGTATTTTTCTGCCTAGAAAAGACACATCAAACAAACCGCCAGCTACACAGACTGCTCTTTTTCGGGTGGAAAATGACTCAAATCTAAAGTTGATTGTTGTTAAGCAAATTTCTTAATTAGCTTTTAACATGGGAAAACCATCCATTTTTCTGTGTTAAATTTATCTTCAAGCGTAATAAACGTTAGACATGCTGTCATCATTTGTGAGCTGTCATTTAGTAGAGTAAAAGCATTACATTGCTCATTGTAGGTCATTGTAGGTCATTTTAGGTCATTGTAGCTCATTCCTTGTTTTAGTAACTACAGTCGAACCCCGCTATTTCGAAGTCCCAAAGGAAATGGAAAAAAGTTCGAAATAGCGGGTCTTTGAAATAAGGGGGGAAGCGTAAAAGGGAAGGGTAAATCCAAGGGCATTCGATCTTCCTTCGAAATAGCGGGGACTTCGAAATAACCGAGTTCGAAATAGCGAGGTTCGACTGTACAAGCACATATTAGTGGTGGAATGTGTTTTCTGGGTAGGGGAACACAATCATATCACTGATGACATGTGTTCCCTTATCTGGGAAATACATACCACTAGTGCTATGTCTTCCCGTACACGGAAAACACATATCCTAGTGATATGTCTTCCCCTACGCGGGAAACACATATCCCTAGTGATATGTCTTCCCTAAGCGGGAAACACATATCCCTAGTGATATGTGTTCCCCCTACCCAGGAACACATATCAATAGTTATATTGGTGTCCGTATTAAGCCGGTGTTCTTAAAGCAGGGTTTGACTGTATTAACATTTTTAGTGCACCCTACTTATTGAGACATATCGTGTGACATAATTTGTTTAAAACTTGTATCATGAACCAAATTTGTGTTAATCAAAATAGCTGACTTTTCGTTGTTTAATATTTGACCATAAAAAGACCTCCAACATATATCTGGGGAAAAGTAAAAATTTCTTAGATAAGCAAAAAAATACGGAAACTTCATTTAAAAAATCTGGGGGAATTGTTGATAAAAGAAATGGAATGACCCTTAGAGGCGGTGGGAGGGGGGGAGGAATAAACAGTGGAATGTGTGGTATCAGGCACTTGTTAGAAAGAAAAGACAAAATGGATTTTAAACTATACCCTAGCATTACTCGTAAGAGTTATAAATGCACATCAAATTTAGAATCGTTAGGATTCATAAAACGTATTGATTTTTCCATAGTCACTTTGTTCTGCACTAGTGATTTAAGTTTGACACACTTTATGTATAAGAACATCGCGAAAATCGCATCACGATACGCTTTAGGGTATGAGATTCATATTTTATATGAATTAGTTGCAATACATCTGTACATACCTTTGATATACAGCAGAAAACATTGAGAAAAACAGCCATGCCTTGGAAAATACCTTCGCCCGCCATTTTGAATTTGTGCTTTGTACCCAGGTCCTTGTGGTTTCCTCTGCTCGCTCTGATTGTGCGAAGCTGTGGGAAACTGGAGTAAAGAAGGCTAAGGTCTTGATGGGGTATTCCAACCTTATTCCAACCATTGCCTGTGAAGAAATCGCAGGGTTTTATAGTACCTCATGGACAATTTGTATTGATGAGCTTGGTGTGGTTTCAAACAACTCGGCTTCCCGGGCGATTGTACTTCCTTTTAAATAGAAGCGCTTATGAACAGCGTTAATGGGAGTTACCGTTGTATGGGGTCGCATTTTTACGGCTGGACTGAGTTGCATTTCCAATAGAATTACTAGAATAGGGTCGGATTTTAAGAGCAAGAAAATTCTGGTAGGTAGGAAAAGTGTCACGCCTTTATAAGGTGGATGCATAAACAGAAACTGACTAAGTTGGTATCGCGAAAATTACATTTGCCCTAAAGTGACTACGATGTCTAAGATGGTGCCTGTAATTGACCATACAACAGAGGCAAGCGATACATGCCCAGCAAAAAATTGACCGACCTAACTCCCGCCGGGCTCCGCTTTTGAAATCGTTTTCATCTGTTTCGGGGTTGGAAGTTTCTCAGTACCATTAAACCGAGGGAGAATGGCACAATTTGACTTTTATTTTCAAATATAATAGCGTGTAACTCTTCAGCACCTCATTCACCTTTTCACTCATTATATCATCCATCACGTCTGAGTTAGCCTGTTCCAGGCTGAGATAGTCGGGCCCGCGAACACGAAAATAAAACGGGAGAAAACTGGAGAGAGGACCATTTCCCCCCACACCCCACATCGCCCCCCCCCCCCCCCCCCTCCCCCCGAACCGCCAATTTTTGCGTGCCTTGACCTTCGTGTCGTCTGAGTCAGCACGGTCCGCTCAATATGCGCTAATAACCAGAAAAAAGATCACCAATAAAAAGGAATAATGTATCGATCATATAATACATTATATAAAATCCAATTATTTATTAATTTATTAAATATTTTTTATTCCTAGAGGAAACTGACATGCAAAGCAAGTCTCATGTTTACCATACAAAAGCAATTATATCCGTACTGCATTTGCATTATAGAAAGGATTTGCCACAATAGCTACTTTAACAGCTTGTGGCCCGTCAACAGTTTATTAACAGACTTCCAAGACAATCAAACACTTTCATTCAAATATTCCAAATTTTAAAGCAAACTGGGAAGTTTGCCAGCGATGGAGTAAAAACACTGCCATGGATGTTGCCTGGAGTGGTTACTTTTGTTTCATCAAGAATAAAACAAAAACAGCGCTGATAAACATTGTGAGCTTTCGCCTTTTCATGTAAACTTGACGTTTCTTTTGCTAGAAAGCTCACAATGTTGATCACCGCTGTTTGTGTTTTAATTTGTTTCAGATTAAAGTACGATGGCCCAAGAACCAAAGTCTTTATCTCCGTTTCTCTGGCTCTTTTCTTGTATACATAACCGATGGAAATCTAAGACTGAAAAATGAAAATGGCCTGGTGTCCTTCTAAAAGTTGCCATACTAGTTGACATAAAACACTTTTACAAGGAGTCGTTTTCTAGAAAAAGACTTGAAAACTTCTGCGGAAGTTCTCTTTATCAGTTCTATATTGGATTATTTGGAGGGTCGCTAAGAAACTATTGGTTAAAGTGTAATCTCCCTTTCATAATTTTGCATGCCTTTCTCTTATTCAGTTACAACAGGTTTTGGAGAAAGGGGCATTACTGTTTATCAGGATGCAGTGCGTACTTATGAAGCTAGTGTAAGACTGAGAAACAAATTCAGTGATTAGAGAAAGGAATACCACTAGCATTATATGTTTCATGCGATAAAGTTTGTTTTGAAAAATAATCCTTTCGTTCATACCAATTTCCTTCTGCGATTTATTGTAC
Organism: Porites cylindrica; assembly: GCA_964035525.1. Lineage (NCBI taxonomy): Eukaryota > Metazoa > Cnidaria > Anthozoa > Scleractinia > Poritidae > Porites > Porites cylindrica. Next base: position 1,577,672 of record OZ037780.1, on the reverse strand, counting down.
TAATCACTGGCTCAATACGACCCACTTCCGAGACCCTGTATAGAATTTCAACCTAACGGATTGGACAGACGATCACATAACTGATATGGATGAGTGAATGACCACATGATAGACTAATAACTTGTATCATCTTGTATGATTAGTCTAGACTTCTATGTCTAGTCGTTTCTTGATGCTTTTCCACCTGTATTCCTTGAATATTGAAAAAGAAAAAGACCGATTTACCCTGAATCATTTGGTAGACTGCAAGAGAATTTCTAAAAAAATAAGCCCCCGTCTCTATTAAGCCAACCCCAGGAGCCCCTGCCCCCCTCCCTCTTAAATGGGCTTCAAATAAATGAGCCCCCCCCGGGGGGGCTTAAAATAGCGGATTTACAGTATGTAAAGATGAAAAAAAGATGACTTGTAACTTGTTTACAGTACCTGTCTATGACGGATAAAGTTGAGGGAGTTGAGGCTGGTGGGTCCCCGGAGACCCCATTCTTCTTTGAGAGGGATTTTCAAGAGACCTCCTTAGACAAAGGATGACACTTAAAGGAGCCAGGGACAAACTCTAAGTGACTGTAAGGAAATGTTCCCACATAATAAAGAGGTACTGATATTTCGATCAGCTGAGAGTTGGCCCAGCGGCTACTGACCTGTTGCCACTATCACGCCAGAATGCATTGATCCCTACTGCTCTCGCGCCTTAGGGGTGTTAAGTCTTACAGAATTCAAGTGCAGCGAAACAAAAACTTCATACTCACGCCTACCTACGGCTTAAAAACCAATTGAATTCTCGCCATAAGCATTGACGTACTGGGCCTATTAAACTGAGAAAAGTAAAGAAAAGGCCACATACATATTAAACTGTTTGTTCCCCGACTCGTTGCAAGCTCAAATCGTTATGAAAGGTCAGGAGTATTTATTTAAAACTGATATTCTAAATACTCTTCGAATGGCTGGATACCCTAAGGAATCCTCGGGCGTCTCCCGGATACCCTAGGGAACCCTCGGGCGTCTCCCCGTATGTTTGGTTGTTTTCTGAAATAATAGCTGCCTGAGGTTAAAAATCTGATGCACTATTTTCTTGGTGACTTAATTGGAAAAGTTTTTATTATAATGTTCTTTTGTGGGTTTCAAACTCGGAAAAATCCAATATTGGCAAAGTGGCTGTGAAATCTGGCGCCTTATTAAGAATGGTTTTTATTTTATCCTCTTTTGTTAGGTAACACACTCAAGGCTGCGGTTTTAAACATATATTTCCGTGCATAAATCATACTTTTGCTTGCGCATGCGTCTCTAGGAAGAGAGGAAAGAGACTTAAGAAAGAGACACTCATAAATATAAAGGTCATTCTTTGAATTTCCTGCTTAACAGTGAGGATCTCAGAGGGAACGGAATTCTGCTTTTCACACATCATTCATTGCTTTCCATTGATTGCCGCCAAAAAGACCACGGGATATCTATTTACTGAGTTCCTGCAGATGAGAATTTAAAAGAGTTGCAAATTGTTTCCATAGCAGAGGGGCGTTTTTTAAAATAATTGCTTCTTTAAGCTAAGTTGTTCGAAAATCTTCTGCGGTTTCTTTTCGAAATGAAGTCTTCCTTGATCTTGCTTAGTTTGCTCTGTTTCATCGTGGTGTCAGGAAAAAGCTACTGGCATAGATCAAGAAATTCAGGTAGGTAGGTCTGTTGATATGTTTACGCAGCTTTGCCTTGTTTGGTTTTATCCTTTATTAAAATAACGATAAACAAAGATTCTTAAAGACACAAACGTTTATCGTAGTCATTATCAACGTAGCGAGTTAAGCACCAGAGAAGAGCAAGTCCGCAGTGAAATAATGAGTGTCTATACTTGAGACTGGAGTGTTTCGTTGCACCAATGTAAACTAAACAACCCCAAAGAAATGTTCTGGTGCATTCCTTTCCACTTGGATTCGTCTTAAGTAGATTTGGACTCAAGTGATTTAAAGATTTAAGGAGGGTTTGGCACTGTTTCAAAGTGAATCAAAGAAACGAAGATAAAAATATAATTGTAAGACCATGCATGAAGAACAATGTATGAAGAAAGTCGAGAACAGGATGAATGGCTTGATGTTAACAAGATTGTGTTTGTCAGTATACAAATAAGAGGTTGCAGATCGCTTCTATGACCTCGTTAGGGAAGCCATTATTGATCGTTTTGTAGTGTGGAATGGTTACTAGAAATTGGTTAATGTTGTCTCAATGTTTCTTTGCTATTCTTTTGGTTTGACGTCTCGAAATCACCCATCACTGTAAAAAAAAAATTTTCAGTAAATGACAACCTGTATATTCGTAAAATAAACATAATAATAAACTACAGTTACACTTCATTCCATAACTTCACTTATTTTATGATGCCGTCGATTGTTGATTTTGTTGTTGAGGTATAGCAATTTCTTGGTAAGCGATTGTAACACATCACTATTTTATTCAAATCTGCTTTCTTGGATGAAAGGCTGGGTCAGATTTCCGGAGAATCTGTAATTAGTAAAAGGTCGTAAACTTCAATAAAAGCCTTAACATGGCATGCTGTTGCTGTTTCAGTTGTTGATAATAGTGTTGACAGGCTAATGGAGAAGAGCGCAAAACATGTTTTCCAACAGATTCAGCCAATTTCTCAGTTCCTTAGAGGGACACCTAATCGCTGAGAGCTCACAGAAAAGTCTCACACCTACTCATCAAGTTTTATTATTATTACTATTATTATTATTATTATTATCTATTTTGCTTTTATTGAGGCAGTGTTTGTAATACTGAAGCAATCCAGTGTTACAGTATTACAGAAACCCAACATTATCCCAGTTTCGACTGCGGAAGACTTCCTTACTTCTCCTCCCTCCGCATGATTCTGCGGTATTTGGTATAGATCCGAACGACCCAAATACTAATAACCAAAGTCAGAGTAGGCGAGGTGAACGATCAACCAGGTTGCGTAAATCGATTTTCAGATCGCAATCCAAAATTGGTTGGTTCCTAAATTGAACAGAAAAGAAGTGGTTTTCGATCTCAGACTACATAGGATTTGGATTGGTTACAAGGAACTCTCCATCTTCTCTTGACTCCAATTCTACTACAGTTGAATATCTCCACAACGGCCACCTTGGGAACAGAAGAAAGTGGATGTTGTAGAGAGAGGTTTGAACAAGAGTCAATGTACGTATTGTCTACCAAAAATGTGGCCGTTGTAGAGAGGTGGCCGTTAGTGAAGGTTCAAGGGTTATCCTGACCTCTAATTTAAGTCAATCAACGCCGACGGTACAGGGTGCCTATCTTCATATTTATTGTTCTCTATAGCACAGTGACATGATTTTTTAGTATCTATAGAAGTAATTTCCAACAAAAGTTATTTCGGTTTGGCTTCTCAATTGGCTGAAAAGTTCCATGCTTCATATCAGCCATTCAGAAGTAAAGCCATCAGCTCTGCTCTTTGATTGGCTAACTGTATTTCCTTCTTGCTCTGATTGGTCCATTTCATTGTCTTTTCCCACATCTATCCGCCAAAGCAATTTGGTTCTGGTTCTGGTTGTGTACTATTCATGGGTAAATTTAGTACTCTTTATTAGTTTAGACAACCAAGGGCAAGCAAATTATCAAGAGAGCTATGTATCTTAAAGGGCGTGATACCACAAAATGTGTTAAAGGGATGCGAAGTCTGTAGATGACATCATTAATAATTGTTGAATCTGGTATTTCAGATCCAGTTGCTCCGGAATGGGATAAACTGTCAGGTATATTAATCACTCGATAGGTACTTAAAGAAAAGTAATTGGGAGGAAATTTCCATTTCCGTCCTCTTTGTTTAATCATAATCAGCATAATCAATTAATCAATGGTTTTAAAAACCCCTGTCTACCTTAAATCCCTTCACAAACCAGGCGCGGAGTTAGGATTTAAACACTGACTGATTTCCTAAACAAGCGAAGGCGCAAGCTTCTAGGGGGTCCGGGGCAGGCTTCTACAGGAACGTTTTTGGATTTTTAACTCCTAAATTCCCCTTTCCTGGGTTTCCAGGTCATTCAGACAGGATATTGGCCAGATTTCAACTGGGAAAGTGTTTTTTATTATTAAAAATATATTTGTTATGAGAAATCTGACGGTAGAAACCAGAGTGAATCTACGCCTGTAAACCCTGGATGTCCATGACCTTTACACGAGTCTAACTGATAATAATGGCTGAATTCTATTCAATAAAATTATACGGAAATCTCGCTCCGAACCTAAATGATTGATTAGGTCTTATAGGAAGTTGGCCGTTTCCCGTACCGTAAGAGTCTAAACTTTTGGTCCGAACGTGATAAAACAATTGCGTGTAACTGTCCCTACACCCCCATTTAAAGTCTGAGGGAAAAAATTTGAATACGATTCAAATATTAAAAAGAAGCTGTTTTCCAATAGCCTCCTTGCATGAAAGTTTGAGAGTTCTGTACTGAATTGTGGTTGCCGAAATGGATTGTGCCCGATGACTGTATGACGAATACAAAAAAACTGGTGTTTAGTTCCTGTTATAGATTCTGCCCCGGCTAGGGAATGCAACACAAAAAGTCAAGGTAGTTTCATTAACGTAGTCAAAGATTGTCGCTGTCAACAAGGGATTAAATTAATAAATTTCCCACGTACACGCAAAGAAAGAGATCATTAGCGCTAATATTTAATCTCTGATGAGTTTTTATCTTGATTTAGTAACATGGTTGAAATGGGAAGAACTTCCACTGACTGTAAGTGATGCTGTTGATAAGGGATGGACTTTACAAGACAAATGCCAAGGTAACGGTTCATTTATAACAGAGGATACACAAGCTAGTAGGAAATGTTTACACACACTTCCAGGATTAACAAACCCTTGATTTCCCTTTTTTCAGACAACGCTTATTACCGCGGTAACCGTTACGTTCGCGACGGAAACATTACACTGATGTTGCTATTTGATGAAAACAATAGAATAGCGGGGCTACAAACAGGAGTAAGTAATTTCCGTTTCATCTGTATTCCATTCTAAACGTGTTTTATTAGCCTGAGAAAACAGCCAACATTTCGCGACGCTACTCGTGGTTTCCCCCGCGAAATGACGTCTGAGTAACGAGCGCAGAAATTCCAAACTGATGACGTGTCACTACCCAGATATGGGTAGTGCTTCTGATTGGTTGAAGAGACAGCAAGAACAATCAGAAGCACTACCTACATCTGGGTAGTGACACGTCACATGAGAGAATTTCTGCGCTCGCCTCCTCACACCGGTCATTCCGCGGTTAAACTAGTGGTGGCTTTGCGAAATTTCTGCTGTTTTATTTGAACATACACACACTCACCGATGCTATTAACAACAAGTCAGCTCGTCAACACCATGCTAGTGCCATCCTGTACTCCTAGGCCCATCTATTCGAAGGTCAGTTAACGCAGAACTGGGCTGACTGTAGTAAGTCAAGGTAAGAGGAGGGGGGCGGGGGAGAGAGAGAGAGAGGTCTCTTCTCTTGTCCTTTCCTGGCTCCCCCTAACTTTTTTTTCACTGCTCAAAGTCCCGGATATTTTGAGACCAAAACTGGCGACCAAAAAACTGCGCAAAAAAGTTCATTACTGCTGATTAGATATTCAGTCCGTTACCAACTGGTAAGCTGCTGTTTGTAATTTGTTACATATCAGAATGGTGATACCAAGTGAATTTTGGTATGTAATCATATATGTAATTTTTGTATGTAATTTTTGGTGTGTAATCATTTAATTTGAAAGAGCTTGTTCAGATTGATAATTGCAAAGATAACACAATAATTATAGAGTCGTTAATACCATATGAAGATTATTTTGATGATATGTGTGTTACTTTCGACAGATTGCGAAATCAGCTTTCGGTGCTAAAAAAGGGTTACCGTGGAAAGAGGAGAATGGCAATTACATAATAACGGCTTACTTCAAAGATCCAAGTCTAATTTGCTCCCACAGACCCTCGCAAGCCAAATATATCGGCGACCGACTTTTGATTCAGAAAAGTTCAACTCCGTATGAATTCATCCACGTGCCTTTACTTGAAGATGGACTATTTGAAAGCGCATGGACGGAGGGTGAATGCTTTTGGTCAATGGGTAAGCTTGCACCGATCTAACCGCGTTATTAATCTACCTAATCTTACATTAAGGGAACTGGAGCCGAAATGCGTCCCGCTATTGTTTCTGGGATGGTTACCGGAGACGCGCCGATCAGCTATTGGCCAATTTTTTCCACTTTCCTGAGTTACACTCCAAGAGGTCTTTGCGAAAGTTAACTCGATCGGCCAAGTTTTCTTCTCCTTTGTAAATGCTTTTGGCAGTTATTGCGTTCAGAAGCCTTTAGAAAGGGAGAAGGCGTCAGCTCTTGAATACGGTGAATCGCTGGTAATATTCCTAATTACACAGAAAGGAACGTCTCATCTATGGGAGCTCCTATGGAATAAACTAGCAAACTGGCAAGCTATTTCCCAATTTCTCTTTGTTGCAAGTGGAGCATGTGCAACGCATAATGACCGCGCGTTTACTACTAACGTTTACGTGCATACTGAAATCAATCGTTGGCTTTTCTTTTTAAAGGAAAATTGTACTGGTATGACCTGTCAAACGTTGCTGATTGTGAGTCCGTCTTCCCTGTGTTTCTAATGTTCACCAATGGAGTGCTGAACGGGTTTGGCTGGGTTCTTCCCTTTAAAGTTGACAATCCACGATTTGTACATCCAACTAAAGAGTCGTTTCCGGTACGTTAAACAAAATTTAACTAAGTGTAAGACCGATCTTAAGCAAATATCTCGAGTCCTCAGTATATAAAATTGACGAATTTGAAACAAACGTTCACAACTGAGTGACAATGAAAGAAGAAAATAACTAGAAATAATGACGTCAACTTAACCCGGTCTACAAATATGAACAAAAAACACTCCAAATAAGTTTTCAAAACTCCCAGCATTTGTTCTTAGAATTCTTTCAATCGCCTATGAAAAATACAGGGCTGGCACAAAATGGGAAACAGGTGAGCTCCCATTCGGGTTTTTAGTAGATAACGTAGTAGTATGCCCTAATAAGTTTTTCATCTTAATCGGGCCTATTACTTAGCAACGAATGGATTGGCTTTTGTTCAAATTGTCAGACTGGTTCCCCAAGACACTGAACATAGCGGAAATCATTACGATCTTTCGTCCCATGTAAGGAGATCCAGATTCAGGAATCCGGGAAAATCAGGAATCCTGAGCTTTGAAATCCGGATTAAAACTCAAGGAATTCCGGATCCCACTAGGTCCACTAACAATTGGATTCCGGGCTATTACTTAGTAGTGACTGGCCGATTACCTAGGAGTGACTGGCTTGTCTTTTGCCCAGATTGTCAAACTGGTTCCCCAAGACACCGAACTTAGCGGAAGTCATTTCGATCTTTCGCCCCATATAAGGGAATCCGGATTCCGGAATTTAGGAAAATCAGGAATCCTGAGCTTTGGAATCCGGAAGAAAGCTCAAGGAATCCGGAATCCCGTTAACGATTGGATTCCAGACTCCCAGTTCCACTGACAAAGAATCCGGAATCCAGTACCTGGAATACGAAATTCACTGCGTAGAATCCAAAATCCAGAGCTGCCTTGGATCCCCTTATAAGGGGCGATAGAGAAAGTCATTAATATTAATCTTAAGTGCCTTTGATTGGTGTTTGGTTGGTTGGTTTTGGATAATAAAAACAGTGTAAATCATAAAAAGAAAAGTGAAAATAGTCTTTGAGTACGCACTTAAAACAGGCCTATCTCTATAGTACTGAACGTCCGAAAAGTAGACCTTTTCATGAGCTATACTCTTAGAGTTGTCCTTATTTTTCTTTGTATTTCTTAATTACAGTATCTTTTTAAGAACGCCACTGTACCCGACTGTTTTCGGAACACTGGTTATCTGTCCTTGATGCATGTCTACTTAGATTCCAACCCATTCTTCAACATTTGCTAGATGAACTTCCGCGGAAGGAGCACAAAGAGGAACCGCGTTTGCTACTCTTTAAGTATTAGAAAGAAATCCCGTATTTCTGTAGACGTTCAGGACCCGAAATAAAACAATGAAATAAACATCAGTTATAAGTAGTTTCCATTTTGCTTGGCCTGGGTTGGGGAAGGGCGTATTTTTTGCCTACGGGATTGTTTAGTTTCATTTCCGGCTTTAGGCTTCTTCTGTTTTCGTTGCAGCTGTTGTCAGTCTTGTTTTCTCTTTAGTTCTGTTTGTGTTCATACGGTTGCTTTAGGATTCTTTTAACCTTGACAGTAGGAGCCTCCAGATTGGACCATGAACGCGATATTGAGAACCAGTAAATGTTCTCGACGGACAGTCTACACATTCACTCTTGTTTCAGCTACTCTACAACGGTCACTTTCTTCCGTTCCCAAGGTGGCCGCTGTAGACAGGTTCAACTGTATTCTCTTAGAAGTCAAATTTAAACCTTGCAAATTAGAAGTTTCATATTGCAAACAAAAAAAATTGATCTTATCTTCTGTACTAACTTGCTTTTAACTCCGTTGGGTATTGGCCTTGCAAGACATGTGACAGCAAATTTAAACGAAAACAGGTGACGAGAATATTTTGAAAAGTAAACGAACTTGCGTAAATAAGTTGAAAGAAACTCTAAATTGGACTCAGACTGAGTTTATCTTTACTATTGCAGTTGGCAATCACGTTGAAATAACAGTTGAAGATTTTTCTTCTTTCGGTCTTGCCCTCCTTAATCCTATTTTAACACATGCTATATTGTCTGTATTCAAGCAAGTTCGAAAACCAATTTCAGCTTATTTCTACTGATTATAATTGTAGATTAGTTCCTTGTATTATGTATTTTTTGCATATGTTGATAGTTACCGGACCACCTTGCATCAAATAAATTAAAAAAACAAAACAATATAATCGATTAAAATTTTTATCTTTCCATTTCCTTGGAACATGTTCTCTTCTTTCCAAAAATTTATATTTCATGCGACCATTTCCTGAAATTAAATGACAAAAATGCTTGGTTTTCCTGTGCGGCTACTTCGTTGTGATGGAAACCGAGTCAAATATTTACGATTTGCATACGTAGTTTGTAACAACCAAGAGAACAACAAACCTTGTGATCGCGTGCCGCCTGTACGTCACAGTCAATTAATCACGCGGTTATTCACTTACTTGGTCATATCTAGTTCATTTGGCGAGCGAGATAAGAGTTGGGATTATTTGAAACACTGGCTGTGTTACTTAGTCAGATACTTAACGCCATGGTGCAGTTGGAAGGTGAATTAGTGAAGAACCAAAACCTCGAACTCGACAAAGATTACCTCGTTCTTGCAAGTATCGATTCCCCATCGGACGACGACGGCCAATGCGACGAAAACGATGTCTTCAACACAAGTTGCCACGGAAGTCATTTCAAACGAATGAAGGAGGAACCGACACAGTGCGACGAATATGCCATCAAGCGAAGAAAGCTTCACACACAACTAGACTTGATGAATTCTATACTCATGTCCATGTCTTTTGGTGGGAACGTTACATCCTCTGATGAGCTATTCAGTGACGGTTCTGCTTCATGCAGTAAACGAACGGTGTCAAGGAAATTGCCAACCAAACGACTGGCCGCACGAAAAACGAAAAGCAACAACCACTGTAGATAGAAGAGGTCATACACATTCTCGCGATTGCGATACGAACACAGCAAAAGGAGATACCAAGCAAAAGAACTAAGGGAAGTCGGCGAGTTTATTGACAGCGAAAAGCATAAGTAATAGCCATCGAAGTCTCCAAAATAGTGTCAAAAATAAGTAGGAAACTATCATGAACTTGAACAACTAGCTAGAAAATAGAACAGGAGCAAAGAACCGATGACTTATGACTACCTTAAAAAACAATGTTACCAAGAAGAATTAACAGATGACATAATACGACCAATGTAGCTGAAGAAATCTAAAAATTTGTACAGTATTTCTATGACAAAAATTCTAATTATATATTGGAGAAAAAATATTTATATGCTTATTTATTGTAAAAAGGGCTAAGAGATAGATTTAAATGAAAAAAAAAAACAAGGAAAATTGTAACTACATCAGTTTTAACAATAAAATTATTCCATTGTCAGAAAGCTAAGAGTTGTTTTGAGTCGGCAGTGCTGGTTCTAAATCGTAAGACTCTTTTCGAGTATTTCCAACGATGAAATCTGAGTCGCGACGATCGCTATTGATGAAACGACGATTAAGTTTTAGAGTAAAGCGACGATCACATTGCCATTCCGATCATATTGAGTTCGACAACGTTAGTCCTGCGCTAAAGGCAAAGAAATCTGCCAAAAAGTGTGCTGCCGCTTCAGAGTTTTTGTTTTGCTTATTAAACCTGTTCTTTTTTATATTTTCTCATTCCGTCTTCGAAGGCCGCGCCGTGTGTTAAGCTCTCTGGCAGTGTTAACTCGGGCCCGCAAAACAATTCTTGATATGCGACAATTTTTTGCTGTGAAAAATCGACGATTTGATGGCTAAAAACGCGCGACGAAAACAACGTCCGCAGACTGACCCAAAGAGAACCTCAGTCGTGCCCCAAGGAAGAATATATCAGTAAATTAATAGGAAACATCGCTTGCATCTACCCAGGACTGATTACTTAATATTCTTTTAGGTCCAGCAAAAAATTATATAGCCTAGCTCATTAGATCCTCTGAAAAACCATCTTTTGTGTGGTTTGCCTTCAGAAAACGTCATATTTAGATATTGAAGTTTTTATATTTTTGCAAAGTAACGCAAAATTTAGCCAAGCACGTTACCAATATGCGTAGAATTATTCTAATCCTACTAAACACTGTTTTGTGGTAACGTAAATTAAACGCATCACTACATGTTTTGTTTTGCCTTAACTGTGTTGATATGATGGTCCGCTTGTTACGTTGCCCATGGAGATGAGTAGTAGCCTTGACTTTGCACAAAGGAACTCATTCAATACGCAACCATCGAAACGAAACAAAACATTTTTTTTTGTAGATGACTATATTGAGCCAAAGGATCAACTGACTTCGGGTGGTCTTTAAAAAGAATGTTCGAATAGTTTAAACGGATTTTTAGCATCTTTTTTATGTCTTCCAAAGTTTGTTGTTTCGTTTCGGTTCTAGTTACCGAAAGAAGGCACTGGTCACACTTAAATAAGTCTTTAATTTAATTGTATGGACTCAGACAGATAGATTCAGATGAACAGCGTATATCAAAAGAGTATACTTAGTAAACAACATTTTAGACTTGTAGGTTATACTGAGTGGCATGATGTGGCTACCTTTTATACATAAAAACACAGTAATAAAATGTTGCTGTCGTTAAAGGTAAAAGACAGTATCATTTCCAAATATACCGTCTTTCGTGATGTTGCCATGCAGAAATGGCGTGTTTTGTAAAGGGTTAAATGTTAATTTAAATGTCGCCACCTGCATGAATGCAATATTAGTTATGCACGCAAGTCATTTTTTTTCCATTAACCAAATCAAGATACCATTAATTCGGTTATAAGGTTCCTACCAAATTCAACAGTACTAAATATTATCATGTTAATACTGATAATGTTGATCATGACGTACCTAACCTTATCGAGGTGTTATAATGACTATTTATAAAAGCAGATATTTAACAATTATTCCACGAGCGCGCGTTGGATATGAGATGGTAGATGGTTTAAGCTGCACCACATAAGACGCTAGTCACCAATGGATAGGGACATTTTCCGAGGTTATAGGCCAAGGCCCTTAAGTTATCAAGAAATTATTTCGTTAGTAACAGGTCGTAGTCTTATCTTAGGGGATGCGTAAAATTTATCGTTCAAAATAATACCACCAATCAAGCCTCTCCGAACAGGGCCGTTTCATGAATAACCTCTACTTCACAAGGGGTGGGGGAAGGGGGGGGGGGGGGGGGGGGTTAAATTTTTTCAGGATACTTACAAACATGGACCTAGAAATCAAAGCTGCTTTATACTCGTAAACCTTTCATTAAGCTTATACTCTCAGATACACCAGTCACACTAACAGTATCCAATGGCAACCAGTTCTTGGATTTCAGTCAGTCTCCTGATGATAGCTGCTGTCATATGTGTATTACAAGGTAGTTTAACATATACAAGGGCAAACAGTAACCGTCAATAGTGTTTTGAAGGCTGCTACTTTTTATACCTCTTTTTTTCTTGTTCCCCTCTCCACTGGCCCAATGTTGAATACAACCGTGAGTATTCGTGCGGGTAATAGTTCTATATTGCAACATTGAATAGGGGTGACGGGGGTTAAAATGATTAAGGAAGACTTTAGCGATAGTACCGATCGTAAAGAGGACGTGAGGGGAGGGGACCGAGGCGAACCTACAAATTGAATCTCAAAGAAGCCGAGCACTTTCTCGTCGTCGAAGAGCATCAATCGAATATACCAAAATATACCGACTAACTGAAGTCTATAAGTGACAGCGTTGTAAAATATAAGACGGTAATTTCTTCATGTCAGTTTCTTGTGAAAATACAGAAAGTCTGTTATGTTGCTGCTTTTTCTCAAAGTAGAGATACCGCAGATACAAAGTCGGACCCTGTAAGGTCATCCAGATTCCGGAATCCGGGGAAAATTTTGCTCGTGAATTCCGGAACCCTCGGCTTTCGAGTCCGTAATCCAAATCAAGGAATCCGGGATCCAAGTTCCACTGACAAGGAATCCGAATCTGGCAGTACCTCGAAACCAGAATCCACAGCCTGGGATCCAAGACTGTCTTGGGTTAACTGACATAGGGCGAACCAAGGTAAATCAGTGGTAAAAAATAAGCGCAAAGCGGAGGATATTTTGTTGTAATAAGTAATATTAGCCCTTTTCTTGTTGCAAGACATAATTCCATGGTTGAAGGTTTGGGTAACTGGATGACTGATTGCGAGCAACATAAATCATCAGGCGGCTTCCGTGTTACGACTCGATTGCGCCTTTCCACAGGCCGCAATGGTTGCTACTGGGGACGCGAGAGATGACGAATTAGACGAGGTCTGCAAGGAACATTTTAAAACTTGGTAAAAATAACAGAAACTGGAAAGACTTCAAGTGCTGTGTGTACACACCTGAACATGAAACGTACGCACTTATGGTAGGGGTAAGTGTAGAAACGTGTGCTCTTCTATAAAGCAACAAAGGCAACAGTGAGATCGTGAAGGCTTGTTGGATCATATCACACTCACTTCTTTTCCTTCCCCAGGTCGGGTTAGTCCGTGAAAAGGAAAACGAAAGAACCTGGAAACAAAGTTGTTTTGGTAGTAGTTTCCCGTTGATTTATTCTCTTCTATAAGTTTTTGACCAACAAGACTGACGTTTTATTCATTTATTTTTCTCTCCACCAAGTATTACAATTCTATTAATTTTCTTATCTTTTAATAAACAAGATCCTGATTAGGACAGAAGGGATGCTCGTTTTAAATGCTTCCTTCGTATCTCAGCAACCGAACGCAGTGACTAGAATCACCACGGTCAGCGGCTTTAACATAACATAACATAATCTTTATTTATTATATAGACAGCAGTGTTTTACTGGAAAATATACCACTCGTAAAATTCATAAAAACTACATCCGGGACCCGAGTGGTTTATTTTCCATAATCTCACACGTGAGTTTATCGATGACGTAATTTTGGTCATTTCCCTCTATTATTTTATCGATGTCTTTTGTTCTATATAATAAAAAGAACATTACACGGCGGCTTGAAGATATGAATTTTATTTTCTCGTGGCAAAAACAATATTTTACTCACTCGCTGCGCTCGTTCGTAAAATATTGTTTTGCCACTCGAAAATAAAATTCATATCTTCGCGCCACCGTGTAATATCCTCTATTTAACGTGGGAGAAACACTTAGCTAAAGCTATTTTGCAGGTTTTCCACAAATCAATATTAAGAAAGAAAGAAAGAAATATGTACATAGAAATGTAAAAAGATGAAATATCTAGCATCTAAAATTACAAAATTAGATAACTAAAATTGAATGTTCCTCACTTGTTTGTTAAATTCTAGACCTCCAGCTATTAAACGCAATTCATTTGGAATACTGTTCCATTGTTTTGCGGCGAAATATCTGAAGGAGTTTAATCCATACTTTGTAGTGTTTACTTTTGGCAGTGATAGCGTGTTATTGCCCCTTAAATCGTACTTGTTGTTTCTCATTTTAACGAGTTCCTTAATGCATGTGGGGACGGTGCCTTGAAAACAGGCGTTGATAGTTATTAACATGTCCTGGACACGACGGTTTTCCTTAAATGGATTAAAGTTGAGCTTACTCCCAAAGGGAAATGGGCGCAGGAAGCAAGCTGAGTCCCATTGCAGGAAGATTTGTGTAGACCCAAAACACCAAAATCCTTAACCGTGATCAAATTATCACGTTGTCACGGAGAGAAAGAGTTGCAACCTCGTCCCCAGGGCTTTTCCCGCCCCAACCATTTTTTAAGGGAAAAGCCCTGGGAACGAGGTTGAAAGAATTGGTTACTGTTAGTCCTCTTCCTCCTAATTCCAACGATAGAATATCCAACGATAGCATATCTCCAAATGAATTTGCAATTATAGGATGAGACTGAGGAAAATATGAAGAATTATGCAGATTAAGAGTTCGGATAACACCCTCCGAGGTCTGCAAAATTCTTCATATCATACGAAAGCCGAATCCAGTAATTTGAGTCCTGTAATGCGTAAGGGAAAGATTTAACGACAATTTGAAAATTTCAAATTCAATTCGCAAATTTCCAACCCTCCGTGCTTTTGCACTCAACAGACATAATAGAGAATTCTGCTACATAAAAACTTGATAATATATCTTATTGGACGGGCCAGGTAACCTCATCTGACAAGTCATAGGCAGCGAGTCCTGAAGTTTTGACATATCTGAATATCTACATCAGTGATTGTTACATTATTTGCTTATAAGTCGATCTCAGATGACCTGACATGAAGACGATAAACAGCAAGGGGCCTCACACCCTTCCTTGAGGAAATCCATGGCTGCCAGTTGTTAAAATCTTTCGTTTCGGGATTTAAAATGATCCTCATCATCGCAAACTACTTGGAATATATGATACTTTAAACTGATACATTTAGGTGCAGTTGTTGTTTGATACAAGCCACTTGCTGGGTTTCACTTTTGTAGTATTAATCGAATTCCAATTATCAAATAGCTATCTACTTTGTTCAGGAACAGTCAACCTTCTCAAGGCGGAAGGCGCACAGCCGTACCAAGCAACTAGAGTTCTGACCCTACCTTAGGTTGAAAATTCTCACAAGGGAGTGTCAAATATACGTGCATGGGTTCTCGGCCGCAAATTTAGTAAACTGTCGCTATCAATGAAGAAATTCCCCTCGCCTGAACAATGGAAATTCATTGATGAATCCTGCAGGCTTTGTACCTCAGAAATATCGTCAGCGGCCAAAGCTGAACTAGAGACTGGAGAATGGACTGATGAAAAAGACAAGAAATCAAACTCGAACAGGTTGGAAGCAGGAGAGATGTTGACGCCAGGTTGACAAAGCAGACGGTTGAGGGTTTGGCATGGTAGACGAGACAACGATCGCGCATATGAGATGATCTCTGGACCCGTCCCAGAAAGGTCGCGTGGGCAAAGACTCAGGGACGCGAAAGTAAGCTGCCTTTTAATGCTCTTGATGAGCTGTGTGCATTCACCACTATCATCATCATCAGCATCAGCATCGTCGTCATCATCATTGTCGTCATCATCACTGCTAGTATGTAAAGGCTTTATTGTTGAGTTTCGGTTTTTCTAAAAATAAAGTATAAGAATAAATAATAATATAATATAAAGGGGGCATAAAGTCAAGTGTGTAGTTTGTAAGTGTTGAATAGCTTATTGTTACTTCTGACAAATAAAAGACATTCATGCCTGTAGCCTCTTTATGACATCATATCATGATTGCCTTCTATTGTTTCAAAACATTGGTCAATCCATAGTTTCAACATATACCATAATGCACCTTGTTTACCCCCCCCCCCCCCCCCCAGCCCATTGTTTCCAATTTCTCCTGGGTGTTGTAAACCTTGTAATTGTACCGTGTGGCACGAAGTTTTTGTGGGAGTTTATTTTTGCAGATTGGCGATTTTTTGTGTGTTCCGGGAACTAATTTTTGCGATTAGGACAGATTGATTTTTCTTGCTGGGAATTAATTTTTACGATTTTCAGAAAGTACCAAAAGCCATGTTTTGGTTCTTGAAATTACCCAGTACCCAGCATTGATAATATTTTCGTTTTTGTTAAGTACGTGCAATAGAAATACATATTACAATACTACGGTATGCGTATGAGGGAAGTTGTAATTGAACAGAACCAAGAACGAGAAGTCCAAAGACTACTGCAAAGCTGATTTAAGACAACGTGTATTGTTTTTTATAACAATATTTCGGCTGGCCATGCCAGCCTTCTTCAGGTTTACAGATGTTTACGTTATGTTTCGTCCACGGTTTTTGCAGTTAATTTACTCCTTTATAATTGAACAGACACGATTTCTTAGTACTGTATTTTTGAATAGCGAATTTAAGTTAGAGGATATTTACTCTGGAGTAAATTTTGGGAGGAAAAATCTTTGCGTTAATTTTTATTTGCGGGAACTTATTTTTGCGGATCGCTGGAAAAATCGCAAAAATCAAAACCCCCCAAAATTTTGTGCCACCCGGTAAGGTAGTGTTTCCTTGGAGAGAACACGTGGATAAAAAGCCCAACAACAGTGAAAAAAGTTGGAATCACTTACCAGAGATGACTTGTATTTTACAGAAGTTTTCCTCTTTAATGATATTAATTCCTCCTCTGTTCGCATGAGGCGTTCTTTCAAACGTTGAGTTTCTGCGATGGCCATTTCTTGACGAAGGTTATACTCTTTAGTCTCCATAACTAATCTTTTTAGAGTTTCGTCTTTCTCTATCAGGGCTTCCTGTAACTGCTGGTATATCAGCTCTCTTTCACTTCGAGCTTCAAATTTCTCGTTTATGGCTTTAATCATTTCCTTACCGTGAAAGTCACACTGCTCCTTGTATTTATTGACAAATCCAGTAAGTTCGTCGTTTTGTGCTTTGACATTCAACTCTTGCTGTTGAGAATTTGCCAGCTCGAATTTCAGCTCTCGGATTTGTTTTCTGAGCTGAGAACAATTGGCCAACAGATTGTCATACCTCTTTTGCAATTCCTTCTTATTCTTCTTCTCGATATCAAAGCAGGCTTTCAGGGCTTCAGACCATTCTTTAAGCTCACTGAACTCCGCTTCCGCTTGGTCCTTCTCCATCTGAACTTTGTGCAAGCTTGTCGTCAGCTTCTTAGTTCGATCCAAACTACTTCGCCGTAGGGCTATCTCCTCTGCAAGAA
This sequence comes from Porites cylindrica, assembly GCA_964035525.1. Lineage (NCBI taxonomy): Eukaryota > Metazoa > Cnidaria > Anthozoa > Scleractinia > Poritidae > Porites > Porites cylindrica. The sequence goes on along the minus strand of OZ037780.1, from coordinate 1,560,318 downwards.
TAAGGGAATGCCTTCTTTCTTTCTCGTTGTAGTGCATTAGCTCTTCATTTCTTTTTCTCTCTTCTTCTAACTTCTTTTTTAATTGTTTCGCTTCTTCTTCTGATGTCACCAGTTTCATCAGCACCGCAACAAGCCCAAGAAACCAACCACCCATGGCTTTCTCGAACTCTTTTCTCTGAACACTGGCGTCTTCTTCAAATTTCTGCGCAGTGTTTTGCGCTTCCTCTGCTCGTTCGACTGCCTTTCTTAGTTGATCCTCCATGGTCTGTAAACGTTTGAAGTCCAGCTCCCGATCAGCAGTGACCTTACTAAGAACCTTACTTTGCTGTTGATTTTCTTTCAGTAGTTGGTCATATCTTAGCGTCATCTCCTGCAAGTCCCCTACAGCTCTTTTCAAATGGTTACCGAGAATGTCCATGTCACGTTGAGGGTCCAGGTCTAGGATGCCAGGGTAACACATTAAGTTAATTGATGCTTGATTAAACTTCAAAATTCCCAAGATATGATTAGCAATTAGCCATTCTCCATTATGCAAATCATCATGATTTGCATAATGATGGGGCCGTGACGTAAATGACTAAATGTCTACGCCAGTTAGCTGCACGTGGCAGTGACCAACTCGAAAGCCTAAGCTTCTTTGGTCACTGCGCACATTTCACCTTTGCTAATTTATGTAATTTATTCTTCTATTTTTTTTTTGCTTACTTCTGTGATGTATTGTAATTTTTGTAGTAACCCCTTCAAATAGAGCAAAAAATAAAAAGAATCTGAAGTGAATCTGAATCTTTCTGGCTGCTATACATCTTATTGTACACTAGAGAAGAGAATTTGGGTTTATATCAAAAGCGCACGTTCTGGCTGCTATATTTGCCTATTCTCATTTTCTTTCTGTTGAAAAATGTATTGTATATCATAAGGAGAAGTTAGTTGCTGATCACTTCTGGGGTTTAAAGTATCTAGGGACCATGCAGCAAGTTGTGGTTGTCCTTGAAGAACTCAGTATCAAGAACAAAATAATACACAATTGCGAAACAAAACACCTGAAAGACAAGTGTTGTCAGAACTGAAACGTTTGTTATTGACACCTGTCGTACAGTTAACCTTCTTATGAAAAGATTATTTTACCTGTCAACACAGACATGCCACTGACTTCATTAATGATGGGATTTTCTCCTGTTTGATGTAAAAAAAAAAAACCAACATTACAACAACACTTAAATAGCTTTCTCTAATGTTCTTCGCTTGGTAATTAAAAATAAGGCACAGCTAGCCTTTAGAGGTAATAAGGCGAATTCTGAATAACAGATTGACATAATAATAAATGATAATAATAACTTTATTACACAACGAACGAAAAACTTCGTCTAAATCTCCCTTCAAAGGTGTCTAAAATTTAGCCATAATAGACTACTGTAGTTTTTATCGTATAAGGTGCTGTGAACCCACGCCCTGAAATGAGTCACAGCTGTTAAAGTTCTTTGATAAGACTGTTCAGGCCAACGCTGCATGTGCTCAAATGGATAGAAACTGAGGCTGAATCAGTTTTTGGGTCCCTAAGGCCAGCTAAAATGAGTGGCACTTAAGCAGTAAAACAATGTGTTTGTTTTTATAGTGTAAGTGAACACTTGGGAGCTAGCTGGCCAAGCCCAAGGGACTTCCAAGATGTGTTTGCAAGAGAGTATTATCCCCTCACTGTCCCCTCTTGGTGCTTGCTATATTGTTCACACAATACGGGATAACTCAGGGGCACCCAACGACAATTTTCGGAAAATATCTGTTCGGAAGACGATTTGACATCTAGAATTTTCGGAACATTTGTTGTAAAATTTCTTGCTTGCCTGCCTCTCCTAAGATTTTCGAACATCTAAAAACTACGATAATTGCCCATTTTTAAACGGATTTTTACCGTTAAAACGTCACCTAGAATTTTCGGGAGCCTTTTTTACGGCTGAAATTTTCGAAAAGGTAAGTTTTGATCCCTATAATTTTCGGATCACTAGACTTTCAGCTAGGAAATCCGAACAGATGAAAAATTTTTAGGGGATAAAAATATGCCTATATCTACTGTTTAAATACTAAAATAAATTTAACAATGCTATGTTTAAGTGGTTTTGAACTATATTCTCGTTGGGTGCCCCTGATAACTTTTCGTGCCGACAAGGAAAACTATCCGGTATAGCCAGTATCAACATCTATCTGGTATGTGAGACTAGCTCCACTTAAGAGATCGGCAGGGAGTAACTTTCCTGCGTTACAGGAATTGCGTCAAAACAACCGTTCTTGTGTGTGAACAGAATGGGAGAGCAAAAGTTATCCGGTAGGTTGTAAACATTTACGATTAATATATGTTTCCAGCCGTCTCTTCCCGTTGTGTAGGGTATCGAGGTTTTAAATCTTATTGACTTTTTCATATCACTTCAAAAAACCGACTAAAGAAAAATATTTCCGCAGTTTTATAGCTAGAAACAGAAATTCACATCATGAATGAACAAGGCTAGAATTTTCCGGTTTTGTAAGGTAATGACGACGCGTTCGTTTCCGGAAACATATCCATACTCGATTAGAAAAAGCGTTTTAAAAAAATACTTATGAATCTGCTGCATCATGTTTCCGCTGATTGTTTTTACTTCGTCCTCAAAACGGAGGAAAGAGGAACAATAATGCATGACTAGGCGCTGTGCTGTGACATGACAAGAGTTAGACTGATAAAGAACGTTCGAGAAATGAACAAGGAAAAGCGCCATTTATAAAACGATACAATAACACATATACTTTTTTTAAAAGTCCTATACTGATTCGATCAATTTCGTTTTAGTTTAGGTCTCCTAATAAACGCAAACAGGACAAAAATTCTTTGACTCACTTGTTGTTGCTTTTTGACCGGTCAGCACCTCATAAAGCCCCGGATTTAACAGCTGCAAAACATCAAGAAAGTGCACCAAACCGTCTGAATCTTTCGTTTTCAGAATGTCTAGCAGTTTGCTGGCTTTTCGTTCTTTTGTCCTCTCGGCGTTCACCAGTTCGCAATCTTCACTGTCAAATACCTCTTTACTTCGCAAATGATCGAAAAGAAGCGAGCGATCAACACGTAGTTGCTGGACTATTTGCACTCTGTGGCTTTTTAAACTCTCCCAGATTTCATCCATGCTAAAATTCTTTCGAACGGCGTATCAACTTTTCAAAGTATCAAGAGAACTCCTAAGTGAGCCACAACCGCGAGTTCAAGCCGCCTTTTATTCTGTAGCGATCGATATAGTTCGGCAATTTTAAATTTCCTTCTTTGGTAGAAAAAAATGCCGAATTACTCAAACAACGCTGATACGACAAAAAAAGCTAATGGAGCAAGTAAGTCGTATTGACGTTTGTGGTTTTAATTAGGGCGGTGTGTGGGGCGTTGCCGTGAGATCGCAAGTAAATTTGTTTCTATAACACACAGAGAAGCAAACTTAATTATGCAAGTCTCATTTGTTTCAATGGCACAGTAAAGGAACTCAGAATACGTGTCAGCCGCTTGAATTATAGAACCTGCCTTGATCTGTGATTAAGGAATTCTTACACTTTTAGTCAGTATTTTAAGTCAATACGGAAGTAGGATTCTGAACCCAAAGAACACATCCGGAATATTAGAGAAATGAATTTTCACAGTCACGTTAGTATATAAGTGTATGAATATATGTTAATTCTCGAGACGCCCATGCATAGCACGTAGAGTTTGCCGAACCAAAAGAACCAAAGTCAATATGGCAACGAGCCCAGTTTCTCACAAAAATCTACTTTTAAGCGTTTTTTTGACGTCCTGGTAAAAGTTGGTATAATTAAGCCTGAGTGACAGACGTGGAAAGGGAAAAGGGAGGGTGGGAAATAGCAGGGATAAGGAAGGGGGGAATTGGTAAAAAAGAAAAGGCCTTCTATCTTTTCCCTTTCTAGCTTTTCTCCCTATTTCCCCTCCCTACCCCTCCCTACCCCTATTGTGCTGTTACAGTGATATGGGCATCCCCGCGTTTTGGGCATTCCCATTCCCAAAACCGTAGTGATATGGGCATTCCCTGTAACCCTAACCCTAACCCAAATCGCTAAGGTAGGCCACGCAAGCTAAGGGTACACCTCAGCACAGGCCTCCTTGTAGTAAAACACAAATGTAATACGTCACTCTTAGGCTCAATCGTTCAATGACTTTCTATCGAAATAGAGAGGAGAAGTCCTTACGTCACGTTGCCATGGTAGCAAAATTTCTGGACGACAACAAACCCAAAATATCACTTACAAAGTGAATTCACATAGTTTCAAATTTCACCAATCTTATTCAATTTCATTTAATTTGCAAATGTTGGCGAAATTTTCTGGCGTTGAATCCGAAAGGACTGCATCTAAGTTTACTGAAAAGAAAAAGGACATTTTTGTGTTTTGTTCACCTACTCCGTAAAGTGGGCGCCTGAAATTAGGAAGTTTCACGTCTCACCCCTGCAACGACGGCTAAGAAATGTACAAATAAGTGTGATGCACGTGCAAAGTTGTTCTGTTAATATAAACCTATTGCTTTTTTTGCCGTTGTCGTTGCCGTTGTCGTTGCCGCCGTTGCTAAAACTCCCTGTTCCAGAAATTTTGGTGCCATGGTAACGTGACGTCACACTTCTCCTCTCTGTGGCGGGTACCTTTTCAGAGCTAATGTTCTTCGCTTGGTAATTAAAAATAAGGCATTCTTTGTAAAGTTCTTCAATCATGCAGCTAGCCTTTAGAGATAATAAGGCGAATTCTGAAGAAAAGATTCAGTGAAGATTGACATAATAATAATAAATAATAATAATACCTTTATTACACAAAGAACGAAGGGTTTTTTAGGTCTCTAATCGGTGAGTAAAATCCAGTAGGGTTAAATTTGGGTGTCTAAAATTGAGCCATAATAGACTACTGTAGGTGCTGTGAACCCACGCACTGAAATGAGTCACAGAATAGGCTGAAGAAGTTCTTCGATAAGACTGTTCAGGCCAACGCTGCATGTGCTCAAATGGATAGAAACTGAGGCTGAATCAGCTTTTGGATCCCTAAGCCCGGCTAAAATGAGTAGCACTTAAGCGGTGAAACAATGTGTGTGAATTAACAGTGTAAGTGAACACTTGGGAGCTAGCTGGCCAAACCCAAGGGACTTCCAATATGCGTTCGCAAGAGAGCATTATTCCCTCTTGGTGCTTGCTATATTGTTCACACGATACCCGATAACTTTTCGTGGCGACAGGAAAAATCATCCGGTATCGGTATAAACACCTATCTGGTATGTGAGACTAGCTCCACTCAAGAGATGGGCAGGGGGGCAACTTTGAGTCGTAACAGAAATTGCGTCAGAACCACCGTTCTTGTGTGTGAACAGAATGAGAGAGCAAAAGTTATCCAGTACGGTATGAACATTTAGGATAAATATCCGTTTCCAGCAGTCTCTTCCCGTTGTGTAGGCTATCGAGGTTTTTGAATCTTATTGACTTTTTCATATCACTTCAAAACACTGACTAAAGAAAAACATTTCCTCAGTTTTATGGCTAGCAACCAGAAATTCACATCGTGCACAAACAAGGCTAGAATTTTCCAGTTTTATAAGGTAATGACGACGCGTTCGCTTCCGGAAACATAACCATACTCGATAAGGAAAGTGTTCTAAAAAATACTTATGAATCTGCTGCATCACGTTTCCGCTGATTGTTTTTACTTCGTCCTCAAAAAGGAGGAAAGAGGAACAATAATGCATGACTAGGCTGTGCTGTGACAAGAGTTAGACTGATAAAGAACGTTCGAGAAATGAACAAGGAAAAGCGGCATTTATAAAACGATATAATAACACATAAGCTTTTTTTTGAAAAGTCCTATACTGATTCGACCAATTTCGTTTTTACATGGAGGAGATATTTTTCTTATCTTAAGTGTTTAAGGCCACGCTGCGAATCATGTAAGGCAATTTCAGCCTGTTAACAGCTGGCTATAAAATTGACTGAAATACAAATGCCCGAAATTTTAGACAGCCACAATGTGAATAAAACCTGAAAAAAGCCAAGACGGCATTCAGTAAACTTGAAGAATGTTGAACAGACTTTGACAATAAAGTTTATGGTCATTTAAATAACTTCACTAAAGTGCGATTTACAATGATCAGCAATAATCAAATGAACACAGTCGACTCTCTCAACGGGCACCTCTGGTCCCTGCCTTTCTTTACATTTATTTAACTCTCTACTGAGACGGACATCACCCTCAGAGACGGCACCTTAGCATCGGTCTCAAAAGCCGCCTTAGAGAGCCCTAGAGAAAGTTAAACGTGCCCGTCACTGGCGGATTTGATCAATAAAATACTTTCGCTTTGCCCCATTTTTAGTTTAGGGCTCCTACTAAACGCAAACAGGACAAAAATAGCTAAATAATCGTGGCCGAGGACCTTTAAAACGGGTTAAATTCTTTGACTCACTTGTTGTTACTTTTTGACCGGTCAGCACCTCATAAAGCCCTGGATTTAACAGCTGCAAAACATCAAGAAAGTGCACCAGACCGTCTGAATCTTTCGTGTTCAGAATGTCTAGCAGTTTGCTGGCTTTTCGTTCTTTTGTCTTCTCGGCGTTCACCAGTTCGCAATCTTCACTGTCAAATACCTCTTTACTTCGCAAATGATCGAAAAGAAGCGAGCGATCAACACGTAGTTGCTGGACTATTTGCACTCTGTGGATTTTTAAACTCTCCCAGATTTCATCCATGCTAAAATTCTTTGGAACTACGTATCAACTTTTCAAAGTATCGAGAACTCCTAAGTGAGCCACAACTGCGAGTTCAAGCCGCCTTTTATTCTGTAGCGATCTACATATTTTTGCAATTTTAAATTTCCTTCGTTGAGTAGAAAAAATGCCGAATTTCTCAAAGAAGCTGAAACGACTAAAAAGCTAATGGAGCAAGTAAGTGTCGTATTGATGTTTGTGGTTTTAATTAGGGCGGTGTGTGGAGCGTTGCCGTGAGATCGCAAGTAAATTTGTTTTTATAACGGCACAGAGAAGCAAACTTTAAAGTCTCATTTGTTTGAATGGCACAATAAAACAATTCAGAATACGTGTCAGCCGCTTGAGTTATAGAACCTGACTTGATCTGTGATTAAGGAATTCTTACACTTTTAATCAGTATTTTAAGTCAATAGCGAAGTAGGATTCTGAACCCAAAGAACACATCCGGAATATTCAAGGAATGAATGTTAGCCAACATTAGCACAGTTACGTTAGTATATAAGTGTATGACTGTATGTAAATTATCGAGAAGCCCACGCATAGCACGTACAGTTTGCCGAACCAAAAGAACCAAAGTCAGTATGGCAACGAGGTCAGTTTCTCACAAAAATCTACTTTTATTAGCCTGAGTATCAGGCCTTCCTAAGGGGCTAGGGGAGAGGAGATTATAGGTGGGGGAGGGGGGAGGGGGAGAAGAGAAAGTTTCCCTCCTTCAGCTCTCTCCCTTTTTCGCTTCCGTCTTTCCCCTTTTCCCCCAGAAACGCCTGATACTAAGGCTAACTTTTATGCGTGTTTTTGAGGTCCTGGTAAAAGTTGGTGTAATTAAGCCTGAGTGACTTGGGGCGCCCGGGCGGTGGGAAATAGCAGGGAGAAGGGAGGGGGGATTTGGAAAAGAGGAAAAGGCCTTCTACCTTCTCCCTTTCGCTCTTTTCTCCCCATTTCCCCTCCGTCCCCCCGCCCCACTTTTATTGCGCTGTTGCAGTGATATGGACATCCCCTGTAACCTTAACGCTGACCCAAATCGTTAAGGTAGGCCACGCAGGCTAAGGGTACACCTCAGCATAGGCCCCCTTGTAGTAAAACACAAATGTAATACGTCACTCTTAGGCTCAATCCTTCAACGATTTTCTATCAAAATAGAGAGGAGAAGTCCTTACGTCACGTTGCCATGGTAGCAAAATTTCTGGATGAAACAAACCCAAAATGTCACTTAAAAAGTGAATTCACATAGTTTCAAACTTCAGTCGATCTTATTCAATTTTATTTAATTTGCCAAATGTTGGCGAAATTTTCTGGGGTTGAATCCGAAAGGACATTTTTGTGTTCTGTTCAGCTACTCCATGAAGTGGGCTCCTGAAATTAGGAAGTTTCACGTCTCACTCCGGCAACGACAACTAAGAAATGTACAAATAAGTGTGATGCACGTGCAAATTTGTTTTGTTAATATAAACCTATTACTTTTTATGGCGTTGTCGTTACTGTTGCCGTCGCCGTCGTCGTTGCTAAAGCTTCCTGTTCCAGAAATTTTGGTCCCATGGTAACGTGATGTCACACTTCTCCTCTCTATATGGCGTGTACCTTTTAAGTGTTAAAAGGAAACCGCAATGGACGTTCCGGTTAGTCGTGGAGTACATAGTAAATAAGAATATATTGTTTCGTTCTTTTTTACCATTAAATTCTGAAGACATGTCTATCTATCAGTGTTGTGACATTAGAAATCTACCTCGCAAATGGCTGATATTTTCTTGGATATTCCGTGCAAAGAGTTGAAAATTCCCCAAATTGTTCCACTTACTGCTTTCTTTAAACTTTGAGTTTAGTTTTTATACAGGGCCACGGCTTTTGTGGTTAAATTAAATCGTATCGTTATGGCGAGGGAAAATGTATATAATGACGCGAGGAAAGATTCTCTTACACACTGTACACTAACAGTACATATTGTTATATCAGACGGTCGGGTAAAAATTGATTCTACTGACGTACAGAGAAGAGGAAAAAGGTGATTGAAGTTCACATATACATGTACACGGGAAGTTTAAACTAGAAACATTCATGAAAATTACGCAGTTGGCACTATTTACTGTTACGTGATGTTGTCCATCATAAAATGGTTTCTATGGCAAATTAATTTGCCTCTTGTCGAGAGGAACACCGGCTAATTTATAGTTATCCAATATCAAACGCGGAAGTCATAGGAAGTCATATTGCCGGCGACATGATACTTTATAGCATGCAAGGCGCACATACCATGTTTAGCCGTACATTTAACGAACTCACGTCAGAGAATATGAGGTATGAATTACCTTTTTCCATTTGGTTAGAGAGGTCTCCGAACAGAAAGTGATTCTGCGCTCCAAACCACTCGCTACACTTTTCGAACACCATAATTTAAAAAGCGGTTTAAACAGACACTTTGGGGGGATAAAGATGAAGTACTGTTTAAATTGAATCCTCATCGGATTATTTACTTGAAAGCCTGAATTAAGAAGCCGTTTCTCGTGAGAAAATGACGAAACAGCACAAATACGTAAATGAAGTACGGAAAAAAATACTTCTCTAGTATGACAGTTTCTACACTTCATGTTCAAGTGATATATCTACTTCCGGCTAAGCTAAAGCGTTATTTGTATCGTTTATTACTTAATGTTAAATTTCACTCGCAGTAAATAGCATTTTAAATCGTGAATACATGTAGTTGTCACAGTAGTTTGCATGACTCGGAGCTAACTTAGGCGTAGAAAAAGGAAGTATTTGTCACCGAAATTTGACCGGACTGCATCTCACCTTAAAAAACCGTTTTTAGGATAAAACATCAAGACTAATTACAGTATTAAAGCTTAAAGGGTCGTGCATAATTAGGGAAACTATTGTAGGTAAAAGAGGTATGGTAATTAACGATACATACGATAATCGCTACTCACCAAACTGCAAACTTCATCATCATCATTATCACCATCACCTTTCTACTGAAGAGCAGGCGACCATAGTCTTACTCCGCTTCACTTGGTCCAAGGCCATGGCTGTTATTCATCTGTAGAACCTCCAGGTTATCAAACGTGACAACCTTATAACGTCACAACATGGCACGCTTTCAGAACTCGGTAAGCATTCGACAAAAAAATCTATTTGGTCGGAAATGTTCGGTTGTATCCGCGCGTCATATTCAGAGTTTCACGTGACTATCCAGTCGAGTTCGATCATTGCCTCCTAGTAGTCGTTGCGTGTCAGTTTTGTGGAGAGGAATTCTTGGCTTTTCGGGCTGCCTTTTTTCGTGTTTGGACGTATACAAGTTCGTCATCTGGTAGATCAGCTCCTGGGTAGATCTAATTTATGACCTGAGAATAGTTAAGCTGAAGCTGATCATGAAGAGAGGCGTTGTCTTGGTGCGAGAGTATACTTCAGTGTTTGGCACCCAGTCGGATTGTTTAATACCTGGCAACCTCCTGCTAGTCAGCCGGAATAAAGCAAAACAAAGATATATAAGAAAAAAGAGTAATAAACTGGAATTTCCGATCAATCTATTGGATTTCAGGTTAAGTTTGGATCATCTTCATCTTTTATCATTATCATCTTTTATTCCCCTCCATTCATATTATTCACGAACAGAAAAAAGGGATAATACAAGAAGCTGAGGGAGCAAAATGGTAGAGATCATATAACTAAAATGTACAATTTTTAAATCAGTGTGCAACAGTCAAAGTGGTTAAGCTTTTGAGTTGGCTGCTGCTCTTTTAAAAATACGCTAAAACGCTAAAGTTAGATACCTTAAGATCCCACGACGTCGACGGCAACGTGAACGCACTTGATTAGTTTTTTAAAGTTCCAACAACTACTCTGCACTTGCATAAACTTTTTTTACCTTTTTTACCATTACTACACGACTACGACGTAAAAATGCCCAATTTCACGTTCTATGGAAGTAACTGAACTGCAAGCGACGACGTGATTTTCTTTCTCTTTCTGAACTTGGATATTGTCCTCCGGAATACAATTCGACGAGAGTTTACCTACACTTAATAAAGTGAGTGATTTGGAAAATTCGCGAAAAATGGCTGAGAGAACGCAAAGTCACTTTTTAAGCGACGCTTTCCCCGCCGTCGTCACTTACGATCGGATCTTAAGGTCCCGGCCTAACGATAAAGGAGAGGGATGGACGTGTTTTGAATTCATTATCGCCCGCCGCCGGGTAGCAAGGTTAAAGCAACGAGCTGAATTTAAAACCACTCACCAATCATTTTAAAGAGTTTCATTGCTGTATTTTAGGGGCATTGCTAGACAACAACTAATTACTTGATTAATAACGTAATCTTGGAAGTAACTAAAGCTCCTAGTCTACAGCACTGTACATTTTTCGGGAGCGCGAGCGCTTAGTTATGTTTTTCTCTGACTATTTTGATTTTGAAAACAAAGGAAGACTGTGGAGAATCAAAGGTTCGATCACATGCACCACAATCTGAGCAAATTCTAATGCTCGTGGTCTCTCCACCAATGCTTGCCAATAAAGATGCACTATCGAAGATGAACTTAACGTCGATGGAGGTAAGCATGTTTAAGCGGAGGGTTTTCACAGAGGGTGTTATCCGTCTCGGGCAGATAACATCCTCCTCGATCTCCATAATTCTTCAGATGATAATCAGCCTCATCGAATAATTGTAAATAATAATAATAATAGTAATAGTAATGTGTCTTTATTGTTCATCAGATTCCAATGTTACAGGAAAAAGGATTGAAAAGTTCAGATGAATACAACAGAGTAAAGAATTATAAAAAGATTTTTAATGTTAAAATATTTAAGAAATGGTCGATTTGTTTTTTACAATAACATTTACTTTTAGTTTCTCGGAAAATGTTACGTCATTTCCATGGTCCATACTCTCATAGATCATAGCTCCCGACCAATCAGCGCGCGAGGATTCGCTCAGTTATTGTAAAAATATACATATCTCTATACATAGAATTAAAAGCTAATCTGTTCACAAACGTATTGTTAAAACGTCCGGTATTTATATTGGGTCTATGACAGCCTTCGCGTCTTAGTTTGTAGGTTAAATCGATTTTACGGAAAGCAGACCTTCATAGGGTAGTTACCACACTATTTAATTTTTTTCACGATCGCTGTATCCTGTTTATGCAGTAAACATCACCATTAAGATGAATTATCTCCCACTCTTTCTCTTCTATCCATTTACTACTCGGTGGTTAGTGGTTATGTTTTTTTTTATATATATATATAGAATCCGAGAAGTCTCCTATTTTTCTTTTCAAAGTTACTCCACGAGTAACCCAGGACTCGAGCGGCGATAAACGAGGGCGTAAGCTCCTCAGTATCTCTATTTGCAGCGGCGTTGTTTGGAAACACGCTTGCTTGGAAACACTCTACAACTTAAAGACATACGGTTTCAGGGCTTTTTCAGTCATTGCCCCTCTACTCTGGAACGATTTGCCCATTGACATTAGATCGATCGATGATGTAAACAAGTTTAAATCTAAATTGAAGACCTTTCTTGCGAGTTTACGAACTATCTTAGGGTTTTTATTTTGTATTTTTATGACTATGTATATATATAATATATGTAATGATTTTAGGATTTTTATTTCTTATTCAGACCTTTTTGAAGCATTGTAAAGCGCTTAGCACTGAAAAGTATAAGCGCTATATAAATATTTTATTATTAATTATTATGGGAACTCGACAAATTCTGTTCCTTGGACAGCCAAAGAAAGCTGGGAATGTGGCCGGGGGAGGGGCCTCCCCCTGTGGTACTCCCCCTGTGTCTCCTAATGGAACATAGTTTGCTTCCTGGTTAAATCGACTGAAATAGTAAGTGAAAACGAAAAAGATTAATTTGTCTAAGAGCTCATGAAACTCTCTCACGATTTGGGAAGGTTCAGAGGATTTCACTTGTGTGCAAAATAATAAGGACTCTCTTATGTATGCCGTGCAACGGGAAAGACAAAACACCAAATAAGGGCATCACGGGGACATCAAAGCTAAGGGGCCGAGACCCAGGTGTCCCTAGTTGTAAGTGTCCATGCTATATAAAGGTGAGCATTGTGCGAAGGACCAAAAGAACTGTCCGTATCAGTCTAGCAACTGAACTGACTATAATAGAGAGGTGTGCATATAGTAAAGGTGCCGGTTCGTCTGAGACAAGGATTTCTAATTTTTGACTGCCTGGTAAGGAACGAGAGAACATCCACAACAGACCTGTTTGCATTGTAAAGGTAAGAAATAGTTCTGTAGTTAGTACGTTAATGAAAAAATCGACCAAAGAATTACCATCTAGGAAACTTCAAGTTCATCCGTGCTGTATTTCCTTAACTACCCCGTTATACACTCGACGCGAGTTCAAAGCGATCTATTTTACTCAATCACTCCTTGATTTTCTAGGAAACATCCAGTGATTAAACTGAAAACCTTCTGAACCTTCCCTCTGCGAATAATCGCTCGGCTCTTCTTCCAGTAATGAAACCGACCAACATTATGGCTCTTAACTGAAAACCTTCTGAACCTTCCCTCTGCGAATAATCACTCGGCTCTCCTTCCAGTAATGAAACCGACCAACCTTATGGCTCTTGAACCGACTGAATAGCAGTCAATACGACGATATTTCGAACACTTTACGAAGCCAATAACTAAGTTTATTTAGATGCCCTTGAAATGTTTTGTTTCATTAAGAAAAGTAAGTCGCTCAGGCATTTTTGATCCCAAAAGCCCATGTCTTACAAATAATCGGATATACGCAGTCAGTTCAATTAATGCTTGTTTGCAGAGGTTTTAAAAACGCAATTTAAAAAGCCATGAAAGTGTTCATTAAAACTGAGAAATATCTGTACTATGTGACGTTTTTAAGGGAGAAAAGACGTGTTATTATAACTTTATCCGTAAAGTGAGATTCAACGGCTTAAAACTCAAATACATTTAGGAAGAAACTTGAAAGTGTCGTCGTTTTTATAGCTATTAAAGCTTTCCTTGCGAGAAAAGATGACAGCAGTATTTCACTATCAATTTATTTAGACATTCCAATTCTTATTATAAACACGTTTTAACAGTAAGCGCCTGTTCCTATAAATAAAAAAAATCTTACGGAAGCTCAAGGTTTCGTTATGCGGAACTGTTACGTTCCGCCCACTCAACGATGTTCTAGATTTTAACGCACACGTACACAATTTCCCTAACAACTGACGCCGCTTATTTTATGGAAAATCAGTTTCAGCTGAAGCTGATTATTAATAATAGAACTAAGGTCTCTGGACAACTGCATGTTCTTGTTTCAGTTTAAGCATAAACCTTATTCATAAAACTATTATTCGTCTGTACCGGATTGCCCACCATCAGTAGATGGCATTTACTAATTGCGGGCATGAATTTATATTGGCTTAAGTCCGAGACGAGGCCACAACCCTTTCATCGAGACAACTGATTTATGCATGTGGCAGTATTGATAGCAACTGATGATCACATCATTTTCCAAAATGCGAAAGGTGTAAATTAAACAGACAAATGGGAACGCACCAGTAAAGTTTTCACTTGCCTAGAATGAGAACACTGGAGAGTTTATAAGCCACAGACTTGGACGTTAGATAATGGAAGCTCCGCTCCGTTTCTTTGCACAACTGTGGTGCGTACGGTCCATACGTGAGAACAAAAAACTAATATGATGTCGCTGAAACATCACAAACACCTTCCGGTTTTCATTTTTGCTGCAGGGGGGCTGATTTGTTGGACATATTTGATAGTCGAAATTCGTGAACCTGAAAAATAAACTGGCCCCAGTTGTTCAAACGTTGGATAGCGCTATCCAGAGGATAAAATGACTATCCAGCGGATAAGTATTAGGAAAACTAATTGCGTTATCTACTGGATAGAGATTTATCCGATCCAGTTGATAACGTTATCCACTTTTTAAACAGTTGTTTAAACAACTAGGGCCAGATAAATCACTATCCAGTGGATAAGTATTAGGGAAAACAATTGAACTGTTTACTGGATGGATATTTATGCGGTGGCCTAGTGCTATCAACCTTCTGAACAACTAGGGCCCGGGGCCCGTTTCTCGAAAGACCCAGAAACGTTTCGGGCCCGAGGGAAAAATTTAAAATCAAAACCTCAGTGCAATATTGACCAATATTAGGACAGTTCCTAGCCCACGAACCAGTCCATATTGCTTCGATAACTGATAGTTTTATTGTATTACTGTGTTTTCAAAATTATTGAAACTTTGACCTTGAATGCAAACACGCCAAACATAAAACAGCTTTCCGCGCCAGAAAAGTTACCGGGACTTTCGAGAAACAGGCCCTGATCTGTATAAAAATGGCGTAATGCGAGTTTAAGGGAGTTGATTGCTCCGTGTTAGTTGTTAAAGAATTCGCCCTACTGAGATTTAGAAGTTAGAGAAACGTTTTCGGCCACAGTAAAACAATTCATGACCCTGTAAGCATTCCCCTATTTGAATGGACGCAATTACGTCACACGTCCCGGATTACGATAATTGTGGCCACGACTCGTGTAGTCTTCCACGCAGACGTCCTTTTGAACGCATGACGAAGCGGCTATTTAAGAACAATCGGAGGCAATTGCCAAGACAAATCCATTCGACACCTGCAAGAGGGGATCCCCCCTCAGCGCCTCAGTTGGAAAAGACGACTAGACTCTGGAATGGACTTGAGTTCTTGTTTTTGTTTGCTTTTTAATATCTGGAGACTTTCTTCACATACCCAGAAGAGGTCGTGAGAACTGCGTTTCCACTGACCAAAAGGTCGTCAAATAAACCAGTGTTGCCTTTGGTCAGTGAAAATCCAGGAATTATTTTCATTTTTCTCACGACCTCTTAAAAAAGTCCAGTCCGGAGTCCCGTCCATATTTTCCAACTCAACCTATTGGCCGTAAACCTTTTAATGCCCAAGTTTAGCATAATAGTACCAGTTCGTTTTCTGTGATCTGCTTACTTTTACGCACACATGCAGTTCGTCCCGCGAAGATTCAAAGCGTTAACAGTCTTATTAACATCGTTCAAGGACTTGTATTGAAAGCACTTGAAGAAAACATGACTGAACAGTGGCAATCAGAAAAATCCAGTATTGTTATCGTTTACCTCACAGCTTGATCTGTTGACGACCGAACAGCCAAGTTCATACTTTTAAAGTTCTGAAAGCTGCTAGCAGATGAGACTTTTAAATGAAGGACTTTCTTTTTATTATAAAAAACCCTGCGAGCAGTGGCCCTTCAGAATTGTCTGACAATACAGTATATCCAATCATGCATTTAGTGATCCGCGACGTACTCAGAGTTGTATTCGGCAAGTGAATATCAAAAAAACCAGCTCATTTCGAATGTTGTCTGTCGGTCACCAACAAAAGGAGAAGAGTTTTTAAAATTAGCACAGAAAACGAAATGAGTTACTCATGACCAGACGACAGACAATAAGCCTTTCCGTTTGCTAGGAATAGGCAAAATCGAAAAAAAGAAGTCCCTACACTAAAAAAAGAACGAGCAAGTATTTTTAAGGAGGTTTCGCCCACAGACTGTCACACCGACTTGTACGGGCCCTTAAAGAGCTAAATTCATGGTCTATAAAATTGTTGTGCGGCAGACTGTTTCCTTCATTGCTAAACAGAAACCAGACGTGATCACGTACTCAAAAAGCTTTGTTTTCTTTTCCAAAAGCCCTTTCACTGGACAGTATAGTGTTGCTTTAATTTTATCTTTGGTTCATTTTTTATCTTCCGTTTGTTTTATCCACAATTGGCCCTTCACAAAAAAAGAGATATATAAATATCCAAACGAGGAATGGAAGGATAAATTGAACCTCGATGACTACATATTTATATGTTTATTAATAAGATGATTTTTTTTAACAAAAAAAACTACAACGGAAGTTTAGAAAAAGAAATCAAGATATTAAAAGAAAGTTTTGACATTTTTGTCCCAGTTTGAACCTTTTCTGTAAAACAAAGATGAAGAGGATTATCTTCTCTTTATTCTTCGTGGGCGTCTTCCCATCTACAGGACCCTACTCTGATCACAGAACACTTAGAGACAACTTAGCAACGATCACAGCTGTATGAGACCACGTCACGGTCTGTTGGTTTGACTTCCTGTGTTTATTCATTCAACAGCTAGTGCCTCGATCGAGTTGAGTGAACTTAAGAATGAATGGTTAAAATCATTAGTCGATGTACATTGTCTGCAGACGTCCTGCGCTGAGCATGGAAATGGGTGAGCTGACGTTTGAAGAAGTGTTAGAAACAAATCGTGTAGAAATTGTCCAACGTCTCCAGCTAGATCGGACATTTCTGTTTGATTACCTGAGAAGCAAAAATGTTTTCGACTTCGGAGACTGCGATCTAGTCCAAGCAGAAAAGACTCGAGAGCAGAAGGCCGCCAAGTTCCTCGACGTTCTTACAACAAAAGGAGAAGAAGGCTATTACCATTTCGTCGACGCTCTTCAACTGTTGAACCCGTCCTTGTACGAAAGGATCACAGGAGAGAAAGCAACTGCACGTAAGTTTTGATACTGGACTATCATGAGTAATTGCGCGATCGACATTTGCAACGATATTAATAAATGTATAACTTAGATCACTGGGAGAGCATGGGATTTCGAAACCCGTCAAGACATAAACTTCCATTTTCAAGAAAAATCGTGGCTTAGGTTTCGAACTTTCAGTCACGTATAAACTCGCTTTCGGGAAGTATGGTTTTCAACAAGCTTGAAGAGAGTATCAGATTTATTGTGCGCTATGTTTACTAACGTCACTAACTAGGGTGACGACGGAATCTTTCCGTTCTTTTTGCCAACTCCCAAGAATCGTCAACATCATCGCCTTTCAACGCAAAATATGTTACATTTTCGCCTAATACAATAAAGTAATATGATTTTTGAAGCCAATGTAGCCATGATTTGTGAGACTGCCAGACAGCACACGCTACCTGATTTCGATAAAACGCGATCGTCATTCATTGCAACGTACGTGAAGCGTGAATTCCTCTACATGTCACGCGATCTATCAAAAAATGACAAGATACTAATATTTTTGCTGTGACTCGACCAGTTAAAGAGCATTTTGTGTGTGTTTGGGTAAATTACTTGTTTGTTTTAGCGTGTCTGCTGCCATTATATCCAGGCCAAAATTTGTTTAACGATTACTGCTGAATATTTCATGAACTGCGTAATGTTCTTTAAATAAACCCTGAAATTTCAGCACAGTGCTAATCTGATAAGACATGCTAATGTAGATAGCATGTGGTAGTAGTACTAGTTAGTTCTACATCTACGTTTATTAATCAGCAGAAGCTATGTACCGTAATCACGCTAATATTAAATCAGGAAGTAAAAAATGATGCAAAATTTTAAGAAAAATACAATAAGATATATTAAAAATGCAAAAGAATAACAGGTATAAATTGACAATAAATAACAATACTGAAGGTGGGTCACCTCCTACTAAGCTCCTTGTAGGTAATCACTTTAAAATATCTAAAGATTTGGCAGACTCAATATCAGAGGGGAGGCTATTCCATTCTCTCTTTGTTCTAGGAAAATAATAACCTGTTTCAGGCTTTCAGCTAGGAAAACAAGAGTATTTGAATATATCATTACTTGTATGTTCAACAAATCATTTAAAATCATGGGTTCCACAAGACGGAGTTTCTGTTGCTGGTATTAAGTATTTAGAGTTGTTAACACGAATGATATCACTTGAAATTTTATAAATTGTTAAATTTGTCCAGTTTCTTGAAAGAAATGCTATTTAAATACCTGTGGATTAAATAGTTAGGTCTTCCAAATCATCAATTTAGAATTAATGCAGATTATCTTGCCTTTCCTACACTATAATGTATTGTTTTAAAATCAAAACTTCAAAATCTTCTTCCCTTAGGGATACCCCAGGGATATGACACCTTTGCCTATAGGATTCCAGGAGAGGAGGGGGGGGGGATGGCGGGGGGGGGGGGATTTGACTCCATCGTGCATAAAGGGTGGGGTCCTTGGAACCCAGCTTCAAGTCCATGAGATGTGTCTTGGTGCTTGAACAAGGCATGGTAAATTATGGCGGAGGCCGGCATGGCATTTTTGGATGATTTACAAAGGAAAGATTTGCACCCTCATGGCAGTCTATTGAAACCAACCGCTTCAATTGTATTAGAAAGCTACATGTTTAAAAGAGCAATCACTTTTACATTTGCCTAGCAGGGTGGGTGGGGGCATTTGATCACCAAAACTGGACCTTTGATGGGGTATTTGAATGTCATTTTGGCTAGCTTGGGGAGGGGGAATTTGAACTCTAATTTTCTGAAAAATTCAAATGCCCTAGTGGTTGCCCATGTGCTGGATTTCAAAGCTTCAGTTTGATTAATTCATAACACAACAATGAAAATCTAATAAATCTGTAAATTCTCATTGCATATTTTTTCTCTAAACAACTTGTTTTCAGTAGTTACATTTGAACACAGTTTCTAGGGATGTATAGAAATCTTTCAGAAAATACCCTTTTTTGTTATTTCCACCTAAATTTAGCAAGATTTTTCAAAATTAATTCAAACTTCAAATTCTACTGACAATATCTCAGATCATTACAAATATTTTTAGATATGGTCCTTAAAAAGGAAACATTTGAAACCTAATTTGTTTATAATTAACATGATCTATGACTAGAAAAGAACATATTCATTAAAAAGTATAACTAATTTAAGTGTTAAACAACAATACTTTGAGTTATATTGTGTGTACATGTGTCTGTGAGTAAAAAATAGATTGCCATAATTTAATCTTACTATATTGAGCTATTTGATGCTAATAAAAAACACAGCAAAGTTAAAGAGAGTATGTCACTATTTAAAGTGCATAAAAGATAACACTCCCTGCATAGTTAGGAAGAAGGCTAATATTCAAACTTTATTTTATGTCCCAAATTCTGGAAACACCTTAAGCACACTGGAGCACTAATAGCCCATTTTTACATGTTAGAGACTTCCAGCTCATTGGATATGATTTTTGTGAACTATAACTTTATCTTTACTCTAACTGAACAAATTTCCATTCTCCAAATTAAAATGTCATAAATTAATCAATATTAGCTCCCAAAGAAAGGTTAAGGCAATTCATTCATTTGTATAATTGTTTTTATTAGAAGTCTACAAATTTTACTTATTTTCAACACTTTCACTTGGACATCTGTTGTTCCTGTTCTTTTAAAAAGATCAGGTTTCAATGCAGAGCTTTCACTTTCAATATAATTTATAAGCCAAGGGTTAGAGGATTTTAGTTTGTCATTTTACTGGCAAACAGAGGCGCTCACTGACTGTGGAAAATGAAATCAAAATTCTTGATATTTTCAGGACATGCCCACAGGTAGCTAGTACCACTAATCTAAAAAGGCCAAGCCTCAACAGATTAAATTTACAGATGCATAGTATTAAGTAAAATAATAGAGATGATTATTTAAATAATATTATCATGTCAGGAGACAGTTTGTATTTGATTTAGACCCACTTGGAGTCGCAAGTTTTGAAAATATAAGTCTCAAAGTCATGTAAAACTCCTAAGTACCTATTAAGTTTTCAATACTTTTAGTTATTTCGTTTTGAAGCAACTTCTGTAAACCATGCAACACACATCTGTCAAGTTTATATCCCAGCAAATCACAGCAAGCATGTTTCCAAAACAACACGTTTAAATTAAAAGAAACTTGCAAAGAAAAATAAAGGATTGCTCACACTCTAATCCATTTGAAGATTTTAGTTAGTTCTTTAACTCTGTAGGCTCTGTAGCAACTTTTGTTTGGTAACTTCTCAGTTCTTAAAGTTTCATTGTAGGGTTCAATATCTCTTATCAAAAGCTAGGTCTCAGATTTGTTAGATGAAGAAAAGTCTCAGAATCAGATTTTAAGATCTCTCAAAGCCTTGGTTACCATTCTATACCCCTAGCCCTTCAGTTCCTTCCCTTATCCTTTCAGTTCCAGTTCCAGTATACTCCTCCTCCCGTTATTTGTAACTCCCAGTGGTTTGACCAGGGGAACGAGGTTAATTAAGCCATATACATTTTAAGGAGTGGACTGAAAGTACATGTAGCTAATTACATAGCATATATTGGCTAAGTGACTATTAACAACAATTATCAAAATACTATTATAATCATTAATACTATTACAATATCCAACAAAGGGGTAGCTATAAGTAGAGGGGAATTTCTTAGCACGGGGTGGGGGGGGATTCTGAGTGGGGGGGAACTCTGAGCAGGGGCAGGAGGAATCTTAAGTTGTAATAATCCACAAAAAACATAACATATATAGTTCTAGCTCGAGATTAAGGCAGTTTTTGTGGGTGAATCACTTTTGGTTCTGAACAATTCTTTCTAAAATTGCTCTTTCAGGGCCAAGTCCACTTGTGATGGGTACTGGAGAGAACTTCTTTTTCGGTAAGACAGTGACATTGTTCATGTTATAATATTTCATTTTTTCATGGTCAAACAAACGTGTCTTAGTTTATATAGTTCAACATGAACTTGTTCAGGGCTGTCAAGATTATAAGTTGCCAGGTAAATACAAGTAGGTGGGGACTGAAACATTTAGGGATTTCTTTTGGTATTATTTCTTCTATTTTCCTGTGAAAGTATATGTAGTCAAAGTATACATAGTAGCTGGGGTAAATACCCAGTCCCCAGTCCTTAATGAAAACCCTGACTCGTTAGTAAGTAGCTTCATAACTGTTCAGTGTTAACTCAAGTCAAACCTCCACGGACAGAAACCTCAGTCTTTCAGTAAACACCTCCTGTATGTGGATCTACACTTAGTCATTATAGTAAATATATGTGACACAATACTTAAGGCCATACTACATCTGATGACAAGTTATCAGCTGGTAAGCAGATAACTTCAAAAGATAGGTGAGTTAGGTAGTGCACCAGAGCCTACGATATGGTCTATACCTGCCAAGTGTCACGCCTAAGGCGTGATTGTCACGCCTGTGGATCAAAAACTTGGATCTTACGCCTACTCATGCCTGTGTTACAATTTGTCACGACTGGTGGAAAAGTTTGAGCCATTACAGCATTAACTGACACATTTTGAATAATATATTAATTATTTAAAGAAACCAGAAGCAAAGAGAGAAAAGAAAAGTCTATGTGGATGATCGACCTTCTCCGAATTCTCTTTTTTTAGTAGGGAAGTCAATGTTCCTTTGTGTTCCCGTGTTCGTGTTAGACGGAACTCTTCGTAACGTCTTCAGACATTTTCAGATATTATCGGACCTTACGAAAAATCTTGGCACTCTTAAGATAAAAAATGTCACGCCTATAAATGTAAAAAAGTTGGCAGGTATATATGGTCATGTGGTTCAAGTCAGCAGATGTTCCATTTTGACAGCTGCAATTGACTTATATTCGAATTGCATATGTCATTGTTTTAACAACAATAGCATTGCATTCTCATTTCAGTATCACCATTCTGTTACTATGAGGGCTCTAGCTACAAGCATACTGAAGCTTTAGCTTGTTTAAGTAATATTTTTCTAAAGACTATGCATAAATATCTTTAATCTTCCTCCACCATGGCCCAAATTGTAAGCAAGTTATATATTTCAGTCACAACTTAGGTAGTCTATTTATGAAATGAGGAGATACCTGAAAAATATGCTAACTCCTAGATTCTCCTTGGCTGCGAAATTTCTGATATCTCCTAGTAAAACAAAGGGATAATTAGGGTTACTTGTTATTTAATTTGCTCTGCCAGCAAAATAATGAGTCAGTATTTTTTCTATGGAAAAATGCCCACTTTCGATTCTTCACTGAAGGGTGAGACTAGGTGACGAGCTAATGAATGAAAGAAAAAAACGTTTCCGAGCTAAACAACTGATGTTTTCTTACCGGAACGAGCTGGATAGTTGTATCGATCCATCATGTAATGTCTCCAGGATGCTTCGACAAGTATTTTTTTAATAAGAGATGAGTTCATACAATTTCAGTGAAGATACTCCTTGAGATAGCAGTTTCTTGGAAGTTCATCTCGTACCCAGAGTTCTCAGGGGTCGCCACTAGCCGCTGACCAAAAGGAAAGAGATAGTTGCTATGGGTACAAGTTTCCCCCAAGTGAATGTCCGTGTTGCGAATCTATATCTGATACATACCAGTTAATCGGTCATAGGTTAAAATTATACTGAAAATAACACTCTTTTGGCAATAACTGACTTTATCTGGTCAAGTGGGCAATAGCCAACGAGTGTAAAGCACAGTGTTCCTATTGGTTATTACTTTACTCACCATTTTATCATGCTGTTAAATGAAAAATGATTGGATGCCAACGAAACCTACCTCGCGCGCAAGATATAACACGTCAATTTACACGCTTCTATAACTTGTTTTTACAAAAGAAGAATTACTATTCATGTTGAGACGGAAAACGACTGATTCAGTACTCTGTGAGCGGAGGCTACATTTGCGCTGTGTGAGCTAGTGCACGACAGCTCATACTGATTCAGCAAAAGAATTTCAGAACGACAACTGTATTGGCAAGGCAGGCATTGCGCGAACAGGGTATGTTGCATAGTACAAGATTATTGTATTAAAAAAGTTTTCTTACCAGAATACTATATAGCTGATATAGATCCAAAGGAAATTTCTCTCCCTTCTGTTTTATGACTTTGTTGCTACTGAATTAAGTTAAGCAGATAGTTTTAAAAAGCGAAAAATATAGTTTGACAGCCAAAATTTACAACATTGTCATTTTTCCCTTTCAACTTTGTTTTAGTAGGGAATGAGCGCGTGTAATTTCTGATAATTGCTTCCGGTCTCGATCTTCAATAGGGTCAAAAACCTTTCGGACAATAGATTTCCTGTTAGTGATACAAAGTATCAAACGAATTGTTCAACTTTATTGGACTGAAGTTTATGGTCAGTCTAATATCGTTAGTCGGTAAACTAAAAGAGACATCCAGGCCGGTTTCAGTGTTTTCTTTAGAACCAAACAGCCCATGCATTTTTGCACGTTCATAACCGAAGTAGTTCGTCAATAAGCTCAGCTGTCATCATCAGCTTTACATTTATAGGCATGACAATTAAAAGTATCAAGAATGTTTTTCCCTTTTCAACGTACTGTTTGACAATTTTTTCATCAACACTACAGTTTCATTGATTTCAGGTGAGCCGTTTTTTAACTAACCGTAATAACGTGAGGCAACCGCCGCAGTTTGTTGTGCATGCTCTGCAGAAGCGTCTCTAAACCTGCACTCAGTTCTTCTCAGTTTTGCTCATTACTATCTCATAACATGTTTTATAATCTTTTCGGTCGTTTCTCTTTCCTTGTTTAAGTGATACAAGTAAAGTTTTCAAGATTGCCGAAATTAATGCAAGGAGATTGTTCAAAATGAAGCTAGAGATTGCAACAAAATGTACTTGGGAAAAGTTCCCAGGCCACTTTAACCAACTTGATCCATTTTAGGTTCATTGCTAGAGTAACAACGATGG
Organism: Porites cylindrica; assembly: GCA_964035525.1. Taxonomy (NCBI): domain Eukaryota; kingdom Metazoa; phylum Cnidaria; class Anthozoa; order Scleractinia; family Poritidae; genus Porites; species Porites cylindrica. The sequence goes on along the minus strand of OZ037780.1, from coordinate 1,536,101 downwards.
AGGTTTCTGAATGAACCTTAACCGTTGAGCTAAAACTAGATTTGCGGTTCGCCAAGCGATCAATCTATTTTAAAATTTGACATTATTTTGTAGTTTGTGCGTGGTCTTGACCGTCTTGAGGCGGAGGGCGATATTTGGGAGTCGCATGTGTTTTCAACTCGTCGTGCGAACCACTTAAACTCTAATATCAAAAATTAAGGTCTTATACCCCCCACCCCCACCCCCCCCCCTCTCTATACATTTCCTATAGAAGTATCAATTTAATTCATCTTGCGTGATCATATCCTTAATTCTCATTACCATTCTGTTCTATGAACCATTGACATTACACAAGGAGAAATTTGCTGCTTATCACTCTTATGGCTTGAAGGGTCAAAATACATAAAAATGAAAGCTAGGTATTAGAGTGCTTAAACTTTTGCGGGCAAAATAGAGTAAATTGATACAAATCGTAAACAGGATGTTCTGAAAAGGCGGAAGATATTTCAGTGTCATTCATCTTGGTATTTTGAAAGTTTTTGGATTCCTTAACGCTAGTCACAAACCATTAGTTTCTTTTTTCACTTTTCTTGCTACTTCTGCATGAAATTATTTTATTTAAAGTTGAATTACCTTCACACCCCAGCATATGCTCATTGGAAACTTTTAGGGGCTTTTTGGGCCATATTGACTTACTTACACCCTTATCATATATTTGGAAAAGGTCAGTGGGTTTCTCCCAGCCGTTCGAATACGTACATCCGGTTGACGGGCCATAGCTTGTTCCTGTTTCAGTGAATAGAAGAAAAGTGATTATTTTGACTGCGACACTGAACACACTGATTTCTTATTGATCAAAAGGTTTCTTTTTTGCTGTTTGGCAGGACCGAATGGATATATTCCTGATTTGGACATTATGAGCAATCATTTAAAACGCACTATGGCGGACCTTCAAGATATGACCATTCGTTACGAAGAGGTCTTAAAACAAAAGGAGCAGATGGAGAAGAAATTAAGCAGAACATCTTGCGATCTACTGGAGAAAAATCGGCTGATTGATGAATTAGAGAGGCGTTATTTTGACACCGAGGCTATGCTCATGGAGTCTCACTCCAGCGCTAAGAAAGTTGTGGAAGGTGCGGCACAACATTGCCAACTGCAGGATCGAGAAATGCTGGAGAGGACGCACTTTATAATCGCTCTTCAAATGAAGCTTCTGACCACTAAAGAGGAAGTCGACACTCTGAGGGAGAAGCTGGAAGAGAGCAACAAAGAAAGAGAAGACCTTCGGAATCGATTTGCGCAGATTTCCAAGAACTACGACAATCAGAGGCGGGAATCCATTAAGCTGACGGAGAAACTGGAAATTCAAAAAGACAACATTCAACGCGCTGAAGAAATTAAGGTGAAATATCGCCAGCTTCAGTTCACCAATCAAAAGCTTCAAGAGGAAAAAGAAGAAGCTCTGAAGGAACTTGAAGACCTGAAGCACTGGACGGAGGCACTGAAGGCTCGTTATGATATCGTGGAAGAGGATAGAAAGCAGACGCAGGAAACTCATGAGAGTACAGTTGCCGACTTTTCTGAGCTCCGAGACAAAGCGGACGAACTGGAACTCAGGCTAACCATATCCGTTCGCGAAAAAGAGGAGCTGAGAAAGCGCTGCAAAGACTATGAACAGACAGCTAACACTTACCGAGAGCAGCGAGACTTGTTCGAGAAAACCTGGAAAGAAACTTCATTGGAAAGGGAGCAATTTAGGAAGGAGAGAGACGACTTAACGACACGCTTTGCAGAAGTAATTCAGAGCCGAGATGAAGCCATCGACCGACAGATGGAATATACTCGACAGTTTGAACAGAAGTTGAAGAAAACCACTGAAGAGCTGGATGAAGTGAAGGAACGCCTTTACCAAACTGAAATTGAGATGGAAGAGTCCAGGAAAGCCAAGCTTCAAAGAAACCCATCGGATCTTGTTGACCATCCCTATAATACTGCAAAGGTAAGTGAAGCATCTGTTTTTATTACTTAATCATTGACTGAGCACTGTTGAATAGTGTTTCCATCTTTTGCCTCCGTGCATCTTCAAATGAAGTGTTGATTGGTATTCTCGTGTGCGTATTTTTGTCAAAACCGTGCCATAGTGTTTGGTAGGCCAAATGTTTCGAACAGGTTACCTATTTCAATCCTTGCCGTCTAGATAGAGAGCCGAGCGCCATTGTTTAACATTTCATGATCACCACCCAGGGAGGTCTCTCCTAATTGGTTGCAGGAAACAATGGCACGTCATTTTCCCAATTATTTTAGTATTGTTTGGGGTCAGGGAAACGAGCCATTGGTGACTTCTCTTCCGAGCAGCTGCTACATGACCCAATAATGGAGCCTTAAGGTGCTTCAAACATTTGAGTCTGCGAATGAAATACTGCGTTGTTACCGTTAATGTTCGGGTTTTTTTTAGCATTTTACAAAATGAAATTTGGAAATTTTTTCGTCTCTTAAGTTTTACTTTCAAGGGGATGCTAACTGACATTGGTACGGATCGACAGCATTCACTGAATTTTATACGGGTTCTTAACTCTACAGTCACATGAAAACATTGAAAATTTCCGTGTTGAAAGAGTGACAGGTTTGGGTACCCACCTCGCTTTGACCCGGCCGCTGTTGGCAACCGGATCGATCAGCAGATGTCTCTTTATTGACTTTCCTTAATCGGAATCGTCATTGGAACAACCTTGTCAACCACTAGCAAAAACAAACCTTATGTCAGAATGCCTGATTTCTTCGATTCGTATGGGAATGTTTTTTAGTATTGGTGCGCAGGGTTTTCCTGTTCAGTGAACTAAGACATGCATATATTTAGACAGAATCAAGAATTTCCTTAATGGGCGAGTGTTTCTTAACTTTACATTTCTTCATTTTACATTTCTGTTAGTGATTTGTTGACTTGACTGTTGGAATTTTCTCTCTGATCTTTCTTTGTGGGAGAAAGAGGGACCTGCTTGGATCCTGGCTCAGTTAACAGTCCCTGTTTTTTTTTGACAGAAACACGGCAAAAATCTACACTTAGACTCCGAGAAAGCGCTGGAAGCAAAACTAGATGGGAGCGTGGAAGATGACGATGTAGACAGTATACACAGCAGTGAGGATTCCTTTGATTGGAGGACACGGCGAACAACCACTGATATTATAGACAGCGTCAAAAAACGTGTCGCTACGAGCAACTCTCAGGCGAGTAGAGCGGGAGGAGATTCTGTTGAGGAGGCTTCGTCCCCACCTGCTCAGAATGAAAAAGGTTTGTCATTGGATGAACAGCTGGATTCGATGATTCCAGAGAGGAGGAGTCTTTCGCCGGCAGCCCAAAAGTCCTTCAGTCTTAATCGCAACAGGAGTCTATTTAAAAGCTGTCCGACTTATAATACACTGGAGTGTATGTTTGGTGCTTCTGTGTGCAACACAACTCCTTTTTACACGGACAGCAGCAGTTCTCTTTATGCCTCCTTTCGCTCCACCCAGAGTGACAAAACTGGGCAGCAGCGAAGACAGTCTGATCATTCAGCAAAATCCCTCAGCGTGGAATCTGGAGTGCATGAGCTTATGGTCAACGACGTTTCTAAAGCCAAAGGAAAGCCAAAGTCTCCCAAAAGGGGTCGAAAAAAGCAAGATAAAAGTCCATCACGACCTCGTTACTTCAAAAGTGTCTCTTCTCCTTCGAAAATCATAGACTTTGTGCAGCGAAAAAAGTCATCGGGGAGCTCGGTAAGTTCTTATGAAGAAAATTCAGTTCGTTCATCAGCAGCGCAGTCAGACAGGTGCCGCGAGGAGACCAGTTCTTCAAGCGACGAAAGCGGTTTAGCGAAACGCCATCCAAGCTTTAAAGAGGCGTCGAGCAACCCGTCATACAATAAGATTTCAAAAAGTCAATGTACATCAATTACTTTGTCTCTCGATGGAGTGCAAAATGGAGGCGAAAGAGTGCTAACACCGGACGAAGAGGAAGTAGCTAATGCGCTAATGTCGCCAACTCTCAATAGGCCTTTCCGAGAAAGATCCAGTGCTTTGAGCGCAGATGAACGACCTCGTAGCTCCTCAGCACCAAACTGCCAGCATTTTGATTTCCAGCAGACCGACATCAAAACATCTACTTCTGATTAACTGGACAAAATCTCAAATAGTAGAACTGTCTTGTGAGGGTGTATGTATGGTGGGGGTGGACTGGGGGACAGGAACCCAGGAGAATAGGGGCGAGAGGTGTACTGGAGGGGGGAGAGGAAAAAGCGGGAAGGGGAATCCTCAAAGGGTGGTAGGAGGGAGAAAAGTGGGGAAATGTTTGAGTTTTGTTGTTGGTTCTCTCCCTTGCTCCGAGAGGTTTTTCTCCGGGTACTCCGGTTTTCCCCTCTCCTTAAAAACCAACACTTCCAAATTCCAATTCGATGTGGAACGCACGGACACGTTTCAACGAGTTCTTATGAACTCCTTAAGTGCTCTGTGGGTAAACAAAGTACAATTTTAATTTACAATTACGCCACAATACTTAATTTTTCGCAATCGAAAAAGGCCTTAAAGGAAAAACCCAGGAAAAAATGGGCGGGAGCTTTGCATAACCCCCCGTCCCCGCCCCCATATATAACATTCTTTAGGTATGGGTCTCTCGATTCTACGGCATATAATTTTCCAAGTCATTGAAAGGGCGTTTGGAGGGGTGGTAATTTGAATTTGGCCAATTGTAACAAAAGTTACATCCTCACTCTACAGGTCGTTTAGCGTTACCTGCTAGTCTCTTCGTCATCATTCATAATTCATTATATTTTAGCATTCGTTCTTATACACAACAAAAATTCCAGTAGTTACACTAAACGAAAGGTACAAATATCACAACTTGGCCACGATGCAGTTATTTAAAAAAAAAAATGACGAAATCTTGAGAGAAAGTTTTTATGCACTCACATAAATATACAGTAACATTAGACCCGTTAATTAACAGATTTTTCCTGTAAGTCGAATTCTGTACAAACTAATTTAAGAGTGGGGTTTTCGAAATCGTACCTCAAAAAGATCCTTGACTTGCCTTAAAGTTCCAAGTCAAACTGAGTTAAGATGACGTTTGACTTACCAGTCATATCCGAGAAAAAGTTACCAAGTTTTGATATTTTGTGAAGGGTTCCACCCGCTGGACTTATCATCCAGGCCCTGGTTGTTCAAACCTTGGATAGGGCTATCCACCGGATAAAAATCTTGGTTTGGTTTCCCTAATACTTATCCGCTGGATAGTGATTTATCCGGTGGATAGTGCTATCCAACCGGGGCTAGGAATCTATCACTTAGCTACAATATAATCTAGAACGTGTTTAAATCGACACATACTAAGTTATAGTGTAATAGTGACACAAAATCAGAAAAATGGGCGCATAGTGAACATAAGATTTGTGTGTATTATTAGTGACGACGCCGAAAGGAACTTATTAGAAATCATGGACATGGTCAGGGTTAGGTGTCCTGGGCATGTAATTAGCCAAATACCAGAGGTGGTAGCTGATTGGATAAGAATTTCATTCACAGTGTCTCGCTACCGCTCATCAAGTTTATATTAGTCATTCAAATGAAAGATGCAGAGCATTTCTTCACTTTACTTACTGCCGTTCGGTTTAGTAGATTTTTCAGTTCAAGGTTTAATAATAGCTTTTGATATCCTTTTGAAAATCCTGGTGTGTATGATCTTTAAATTGCGTTAAAGCAACTTGGTTTTATACTGACTCAAACTCTCCTGGCAACGTTAGGTCATCTACAAAGTAATCTAGCCACTCAATTTGAAAATGAGGCCTTAAAGTTTGTCCACTAAAATGAAAGTTGCTGAGCAGTGCTTTTTTGTAGTATTCTCTATTGTGCTGTGCAGGGAGATCCAAACTTTCAAGTCGGTATGAAATCTAAACGCGTGACTTTGAATGATACCCGCAGGGTGCGTTCGATTCATCGTATTTCAGAATAAGAACACAAACGTTTTATTGCAAATCTGTTGTACCGCGATTTTTTGGCTTTTGAGCCCACCCTTGAACACTACATACATCGGGATATTTTGTTTCAAGCAGATCTCTGGGTATCGCAAATCAATGAACGCCAAATGAGTGATTTTTAGAGTTTATTTCTTTTATCCTTTTTCGGAATGCGGTCAGTCGAACACGCCCTTAGCATTTTTTTGTTCAGTAATACTGCTAACTATACACTGTACAGCGCCATTTGAACGTCTGCCTCAGTGGCCCTGATATTAGATATTAGGAGTTAAGGAGTTGGTATATTTATTATATCCATTTTGAAATCATTGGTGATCCAAGCGATCTGATTGGCTCTCAGCAGTTTGATTAATTCACGAATGACACTATTTTTTGCACTAAATCACGTCTGTTGTAAATCGCGTCATTCATGTCCTAAATGACGTCATTTCTACTCTAAATCGCACCATTTTCGCTCTATAATGCATCATTTCTGTGATGTAAAGAATTTTTGTTTCCCCTTTTCGACAAACCTGGCACTTTATCAATAAAACATTGGTGTTGTCTGAATTCTGCGATTTCAAAATGGCTATAACAAAGTGGTAATTGAACTTCGTGTCGCGAAATTTTGGTCTGAGATCATACTTGTGATTTCAAATCGAACTTTGAAATCACGCGTATGATTTCAGACCAAATTGCACTCCACTCAGCTAAATTACCATTATATATTTTACCTCTAGCTTCCATAATCATTTAAACGAACTTAATAAATGTCTTTCAGAACTAAAATAATGAGAATAAAGACTAAGCTAATAAGTTGCTTTGAATAAAATGTAGCAATTTTATTTTATAAAGAAGTGGTGGGCGGGGAGGGGGACGCGGGGCTCGGGGCAAGGGCCCCACCTTAATTTGGTTCCCACTTGGGGCCTGGGAACGGGCACAAAAAAAAAGAAGTCAAACCGGGTACGCAGGGCTAAGAAAGCTTCGGAAGGAAAAAAGAATGAGGGACCAAATAAGTCCATATGTAGAACAACCCAGTCTAAATGAAAAGCCCTGGAGACTAGCTTGTTTGCAAACGCTTAAATTTTATCCGGGACCAAGAAAATTAAGGAGTTTTAATGTCTATCCATTTCATTTGTAGACAGTATCCCCTTCCTTCTGCCTTATTGTGACCGTGTTTTACCTTAAAATTTGGATTTGTTTGGACAATTAACGTCATAAAATTCTAAGAGTTCAGCCAAAATAGGATGACGTCACTTAAATTTTTTTGACAACTAGAAGTACTTGTGGATATTACAACAGGAGAGATTGAGTATTGCTCAGTTTTTACGCGCAAGGTATCTATCCATTTTATTAAGGAGATTAAATTTTTCAAGATTCACGAGTGCTAAAAGAGCCGAAATTAATTAATTGTTTTCTGACTTCAGTCTCTTTGAAGGCAATGAAAGCGGAGAAGACTCGACAAATATCACCTTCACATCAGAGTAAACCTCCGGAATGAGGGCCATGTCAGACAAGTTGGATTAGAGTTTCAATACTTGAGAGAGTTCTAAAATGATCTGGTTGCTGACGACTATTATTATACATATATTTTTGAAGCAAACGTCTTCAGAGCGCGCGATGTAATCATTAAATTTAAGTTTGAGAATGTTGTTTTTGAAATCACTGGCGATCATCAACCTCTTCCCCATGGAGCTTTTCGCTAACCTCCAAAGCCAGGGAAAAGCGCCCTCGGGACGAGATTGTGGTGATTATGTCAATCTGACTGGCTCTCAGGAATGTGATCTATTCACGAAACACATTTTAGCCCCAAATCACAAATGTTCTAAATAGGATCATCAGTTCAGTTTTGTTTACGAAATGAGATGTAAAAGCGTTTCCGATTCCACATTTAACAAACCAGCAACTGGATCAATAAAATATTGGAATATTGGTGTTGACTGAATTTGGCGATTTCAAAATAGCTGTAATAAAATGGTAATTGAACTTCGCGTGTCGTGTTTCGTGTCTGCGCTGCGCACGATTTTAAAATCACGTTTATTATTTCAGACCAAACTGCACTCCACTCAGTTCAAATATAATTATAAAACAATTAGTTCATGCTTCAGCTGAGCGTAAACTGCGTAGGTTGACTGTGAAGCACCTTGGATAGTTTGAAGAGCCTTCCTCTTTTGTGCTCTCAGAACGTATCTCTTTAATATCCTATCTATATCTGTTAGCGGAAGTCTTAGCCTCCTGATGTAAGTCGACTGCCCAAGGGGGGAGGGGGGTATACTATAAAATTGTAATCCCCGGAGGCTCCACCCTGATGTCCAACCCCTTTTATATACCGTTTTTGACAGAGAAGGCACCCCTTCTGAAAACTTTCTATTGACAATGATACCCCATTCACATACTTTAGTTAAGAATTTTACATCCCTTTTAACTGCTGTAAGGGTACCGTCTTTTAAATATGAATAAATCACAAAACCGGAGCGTTTTCGTGACTTTTCACAGCCAAAAAAGCATCTGTTAGCCCTCTTTGTTATTCTTACGTCCAAAATGACCGATTTCCCTACCCTTTTATATACTTCAACACGTGAAATCCCTACCCTTTCATATACCTGAGGTCTGAAAAAGGTACCCCTTTCGGGCGGAGCCTTCCCGTATAGGCCAAAATAGGAAGTACCCCTGGCGTCGACTCCCGATGAATCAAACCCTCACTAACTCTAACCTCACGCCAACCAAGATCAAGTATCCATGTATTTCCCTCAGATATTTAATGTAGTTTTGCACTAGATAACTCGGGCCCTCGAAAATTGGAATTGTTCGCTTTTGTTTCCCTTCAGACCATTTCTATATCTTTTTTTTACCATCGACAACTTGAACCATGTTTTAAGCGTGCAGTGTGACAGGTCGCAAAAAATAAATAAATGAATATAATTGTGTACTACAATCCAAAACAATGAATTTATTTTAAAGCCACCGGGAATTCTTTGTCTTTACTTTTTTGTCAGTCCAGTTTAAATACGGAGTCCAGCCCTGTATATTAATCAAGCATTGCTTGATTCCTGTTTTCTTAACTGAATATCAATATATCTCTTGTTGCCCTTGAAGTGAAGTGTGGATGATACTTGCACTTCTTCCCCATCACATTTGCTTATTTCCGCCTGTTTACTTGCTTCGAACTCCCTGTAACTCGAACTTTTTTACGTTTCCCCAGAATAGGTTCGAGTTCATCGGGAGTCGACTGGATAACATTCCTCGTACCATTCCAAATTTTATAACCGCTCCGTACGAAAATGACTTAACTTCCGTAATTTCGATACCTCATTCATTGAGTTAAGACCTCCTTTTAACAATGAATTTATCATCGTTCAAAAATGCAATGATTGGGCAATCTCAAGGAACGAAAGTTCCATTGCAGACGATAAACAGGAGAACCAGGGTCAGTACAATATCCGTTCAGCGATCTAAGATGGTTTCAGTTTCTTATTCGCTGATTATAGTCCATTAAGCACACCAGTTTAATTATTTTTTACTTTTTCAGAGAGACAAACGCGTTTGTAAAGATTTCGTCATGAGTCTGGACGAACTTGACGAGAGTTTCACTGATATTTTGACGAAACATCGTTTGCTTATTGTTCAAAACCTTCAGGTGGATCGTACGTTTTTATTTGATTACCTAATAAGCAAGAAAACATTCGATAAAACGGACTATGAGCTGATTCAAGCTGAGAAAACCAGCGAGTCTAAAGCAGGAAGATTTCTGGATATCTTGGCAATGAAAGGAGAGAGTGCTTTCTGTCATTTTCTTGACGTATTACAAGTGGTAAATCCGAACTTATATGAAATGATGACAGGAGAAAGTGCGACGAAGAGTAAGTTCTGTTACTTTGTGATTGCTCTTAAAATACTGAACTATGTCCGGCCAAAAACCGGAATTTTACTTTTTTAACATCTATGTGATTCTGCTAATACTGTTGAATATAAAACGTAGAACGTATTCGTTTGCGATGCGGTTATCGTGTTCAGTTTTTTTACTTGTATATTTACAGAATAATAGTTATGAATCAGTCTAGAACCTATATCAAATATCGGTTTTGCCCTCATTGTGGGGGTTTTAATTTGTTAATGTTTCAATCTCCTCTGTCTATGCCGCCGATGGACTATTATATTCATGTACCAAGGACTCCAAATACTCCGCCCATTTGCTATTTAACCTATCTCTCGCTCTCCTATTGTAAGTTGTCAGTAATTCCGAACGAAAATGCACGAAGCATGCAAATTTTAGCGGCAGATACTGGTACTGCAAGTCTAGCAAGAAGCTTTTACTCATTAAAAAGCATTATGGTGCTTCATGGACTGATTACGAAAGACACGAACTAGCTGTTACCATTTTCCTCAGGAATTTAGCGCTTTCTGAGCGAAACAAGCACGATACGTCCTCGTACCATTTCAGGCATCATTCGAATTTTGCGAAAACTCATGTAAACAGACAGAGAGTTCGCATGTTACGGTTCTAACTTAAAGTTCCCTGCCAAAATCACCATCACCGCCTATTCTAAGTACTACTGCTACTACATTCGAATCCCTCACATGCCCACCACCTCTTTAAGCGACTTAAAGAGGTAAGGACCATCTCTATTCAGAATAAGTTGGAAAACCTTGTAAGCGTCTGCGACAACGTTTTGGATCGCTAGCCTATTTTTCCATGTCTTTGACCTCTCGTAAGCGATGAGTTAACACAAGGCCAGATCCTAAAGTTCGCTGTATGTACAACACTTATCACATCCTGAACTGAATAGACGTCTAACCACGTTCTGTCCCAGGTTCCAGGAGACGCGTAGTAGAAAACCCTGGGAACCAAATTGAGGGGACTTCTACTGACAACATGGCACTGCTTTATTAATGAAAGTAATGACTTCTCTCAAATAGTAAACATGTCAGTTCGTTCCGAGAAGAAACCAGAAACACATGGAGCCACTGAAAGCTACTGAACGATCTGCCATATGCCAATAGCATTTACAGAAGCGTCATACTGATTCACAACATGACGCGACTTTGCTCATTTCCTTCGAAAGTGTTCTCTAAAAATTGTACACGATTTTTTCAGTAGGTCGGTTAAGACTAGACTGCAAAACAGCCCGTTTTTTTGCATAGGTCATGACTCTTACCAGTGTGCTCGAGCGATCAAAGGAAAGTCCTCGAGCGAGGGTGAAAACGGAGTGAGACTGGGGAGAGTAGTACTAAGAGCTTTTTTCTCTAGCCCCAGTGACATGTCCCTCGCGCCGTTAAAAAAAACAAAAACAAAAACAAAAATAGATAAATAAATGAAATAACCCGGTTATTTTGAAGTCTAGGTAAAGTCAATATAGGTGTTATTTACGTGTATCTTAATAGTTAACTCATTTTATGTTCCTCAGGAGTCAACCCTATATTTTCGGAGATAAAAAGTCAAATAACTTTTGGTGAGTCACAAATTACTCTTTTTTACTTGACCTTAAACTATAAAAAGAGACAGCGTAATTAAGGAGGCGTCTTCTTAGTAACCTTGTTCGATAGAATTGAAACAGTTTACCTACAGATCCACTATTATTTAAAGCTGTTTTAAATGATAATAGATTAATTAATTAGCCGTTTCAGTCCTATTACACTTTGGAGCACGCCTGTCGAATTTCAAACTCATCGAAACTCAGATACTATAGCATTGGTAACGCGATCCGACGTCTCGATGATACTACAATCATTGTCAACGCAAAAATGATCATATTAACAACTTAAGGCGGATGAGATCAGTATGCACTTTCATTTATTGAGGGGGGGGGACAGGGGCGTCCAAACCTCCCGCCTCCAGTACGTAGTCCCAGCGCCCGCCTCTTTTTTCTCGGCTTCCTCTCTTTATCCCTTTTAGACTGCGAAATATTAAGCGTTGTTGCATAATTTTGCCCCTATTCCCCCCCTTTTCCCCACCCTTTTAGAACTCCCACCTTCCGCCCATCCCTCTGCCGTCTCCTGAACCCATCCCGCCCTCTATTTTTCCGGTCTCCCGACCCCTCCCCCCCCCGCCCCTGCTCCTCCATTTTCATTTTACACCCAAACCACAAAGAAACAGTCTCGGATAACATTAACACTTACTTCTCAGTTTGGGCAAAATGGTGCCTTAGGGGAGGGGTAGGTGGGCAGTTTCCCAGAAACCTAAATTGAGCAGTCTACAGTCACTTTTCCTTTATAATAGGTCAGGAATCGGTTCCTGATGCCTTGGTATAATCGAAATGTTGCACAGCAGCGCTTTAATATTCCTACCGTAAATTATGTATTTTCTGCTTAGGTCGTCAGCGTTAACAAAGTTCCTCGTCCTGTTGTTAATATTTTTGTTGTTACCAATTTTCTTTAAGGTGGAGGTTCAAGCTTTCTCGATGTCGAAATCTTGAGTAACTATGTCAAAAGACAGTCCGAAGAATTACAAGACCTTGCCTTCAGGCTCGATCAAGTACTGAAAGAAAACAACGAACTAAGACGCAGGTTAGACGATAGCCTGTCAGAGCAGGGAAGAAAGCAAAAGAAAATCGAGGCACTCGAAAAACAAGTCTACGACACGCAAGAAGCCTTGGCAAGCGAGGCGCGGTCCAGTGCTAGCAAAGACGGCGAGAATTTGTTGCAGAGATTTGAAGTGATTCAACGCGAAGGTCGAACAAACCAGTTTATTATACAGCTTCAGATGAGGCTGCTTACAGCGCACGAAGAAAACGAAACACTTAGAAAGCAGCTGGAAGATGCCAGAGCTTCAAACACGTTTAAGAAAAGAGAAACAACCAAGCTGTCACAGCAATTGAAGTCTCAATCAGCAGAATTGAAGAGCTACGAGGGACTGAAGAAAAAACTAAGGGAAGTGCAGTTTGAAAATGGCAAGTTACGGTGCGAGCTGCAAGAGAAAGAGGATGAAGTTCTGGAATTAACCAAAGTGAAGCACTGGACTGAAGCTCTGACAGCGCGTTACGATCTGATTGTGGCGGAGAAAGAAAAAGCCCTGAAAAATCAAGAGGTCATCGAGAGCAAGTGTACTTCCCAACAAGATGATATCTCCGATTTAATGATGAAGTTAAACCTCAAGGAAAAGGACATAGAAGAACTGCAACGCTCATATAAAGAAGCTGAAGACAATTCAAGAATTTACAGGGAAGCGCGGGACTTTTATTGTAAGGCTATAACGGAAACCGCGTTGGAACTTGAAGAGGTGCGAAAGGAAAAAGAAGATGCTGCCCACCGATTCAACAAAATGCTGGAATCCAAGGAATCCAGCATTTGCCAACAGGCGGAATATTTGCGACAGTTCGAAAAGAAGTACGAGGAAACCAAAGAAGAACTTAGGGCTGTCAAATTGAATTTGGCCCAGGAAAGGAAAGACAACGAAGAATTAAGAAAGAGAATTTCAAATTTGGAGCTAGATTTGAAACAAAAGGTAAATGCATACAAAACGAGTCTATGACTTTAAAAGACTAATACTAAAAAGAATGCCCCCAAGGTTAAGGTACAGATAGTGCGATAAAAGGATGAAATTTTACCTCTTTATGAATTCCCTCTGATACTTATGTGTATTGTGACGTGTTCAAAGAGAAGCTTAATCACGTGACAGCTCAAACAAGACCTTCAAGCAAAGGAATCCTATTATTACAAAGTATTGTAATTGGCACCACATCTTTTCGAAGTAACAATTCTCTCTTGGCCAGATAAATCAGTATTGAATAAAAACTTAGCGTATCCACGATCTAAAGATGGATATTTATTACCTGGAGTTACAAAGGAAAGATACCTTGTTTAATACGAACTGACTTTAAAAGTTAAAACGGCAATGTAAGGCTTTTTCTAGAATTTTATAACTTAGGTTATGACGTTTTGAACAACGTAAATTAATTCCACTCGAACAGAACTTACTTGACTTGAAAATGCAAAATTTACTCTCTTTTCGCGGGTTTTTACTGGTAATCCATACATGCTTTGCGAAACTTCGAGTTGTTATCATTTTAATTACGAGTTGCTAGGGCAACAACCGCCTGTTCAAGGAAAAGGTCCTTTAACAGATCAAGTAACTAATAAGATAAATAGTTTAAAGCAGGGTTTGAAGGTTCTGTTGATAACGTGCTTTAAAGACCTTTTTACCATGGGATCATTTCATTACCGCTTCCATAACCTCGTCTCCAGGCCGTTTATCTTAGAAAATGGGCAGGAGGGCGTGAAAAGCCCTGGGGCCAAGGTTGCGGCTTCCAGAGTTCACTTCGTCTTCAGTTTTTTTCTTTTTAAAATAAGCATAATTGATTCAAACAAGGTTTAAAGATGTAGCAGCCCTAATTTTTGCAAGCAAAACAGAAAACTGAAGGAATCTGGTAGCAGTTGAAATCAAGTGGCCGATCGTAAAAATAACCTATTTCAAATCATAACAACCGTGCGTTTTGTAGGAACCAATTTCCCATGTCGAAGCAGATGTCGAGGACGAGTGTCCAACCCAGGACTCTTGCAATGAGAGTGAAAAAGGAGAAACTGATCATGATGCTGGGTCGTGCATCGACTGGAAGAATATCAAAGAGCGACAAAATAAAGACATTGTGGGCAGCATAATACGGCGCATAGAGGAACCTTACCAGCAAACGAAAGTGACCCAAGAGAAAGCTGTCTCGAAAAGTATTAGCCTTGATGAGCGCTTGGCCTCAATTCTTCCAGAATTTGACAGCCTGCCCCCTGACACAAAAAAGGGCGTGAGTATTGATCGCAACAGGATGAAACAGAGCCTGTCGTACGAGCTGCTAGCCACAATGGTTCCTCGAGTGACAGCCGTTGGAGCATCATTCCCTGAGGCTCTCAGCGCTGCGATCAGTAGATCACATGACAGTTACCACGAAAGAGGACAGTCACGAAATCATTTTCCTGGCAGGCGGATTGGATTTCGCAAAATGTCGGATCCTGTGGGAGTTGAGTATTTTTCACTACAGCTTCAAAATCCAAATGTGCCAGAGAGAGACCAAGAAGAGAATGAAGCCAAAGGTATTTTAAAATATAAAGAGAAGTCGTTACGTCACGTTGCAATGTTACCAAGGTAGAAAAATTTCCGGATCCATGGTCCTGCAAATATGACTGAAAAAAAAAGGCCATGTATGACTCTGTTGTGCATGATTGCACTCAGGAACAAAACAGTAGCCCATAGTTTTCCAGAAATTGAGATCCAGAAATTTTGCTACTATAGAAATATGACGTCACACTTCTCCTCTCTGTTGCAAACCATACGGTGAAATAAAAAGGGACGTCAACTGGGTTAAAATTGTCACAGTGTCCAATCTCCTGCTTTGCAAAACTGAGAATACGGGTCTCGCCAAAGTTTGTGAATCTCGATGGCGGGAAGAACGGGGGGAGGGGGGGGGGGGGGGGGGTGGGGTGGAGAGGGTAGGAATAAAACCGTAAGTACTAGCGCTTTACTCTAAATTAGCAAAACCGCCAACGAAAAAGTGTTAAGGAAGTTGTCGCCACTACAACATCTAGAGATTCCAAAGTTTTTACGTTTTGTTCTGTCAGGCTCCCGGCCCTGTAACCGGCTCCTGTGCAAGTAACCGAGCGCGTACTGAGTGATATTGACCGTAAAAGAGCCAATCAGAGTGCTCCATTTCGTCTTGAGAATAGCTGGCCATATCATAATTTTATCAATCATATTTCGCGTTTATCATTTTTCTTCTATATTTTGCATCAACTTTTTTTTGTTTTACTTTTCTTTGTTTTCTTTATCAAATGGACTTTTTTGAGTCGAAGGGACGCTTAGCCTGGAAGCTAGAGGTCTTCTCGCTTTCACCTTCTCGCGAGAGACTTAGAGAGCCAAGTGCTGAATTGCTAGTCGCCCCTTCGCGGCTTTGCCGCTGAATTCTGTCGTCCCTAAAAGAGCAAAAAAAACCCTCTGGCACCCAAGGAAAGGGACACTAGGATTTGAAGAAAATTTATGTTGAGAAGGGTAATTGTAGGTCCTCCAACCCCCCCTCCCCCTTTGCCTCTCCTTCCCCCCCGTCCCTCCCCACCAGTCCATTAACCTCTGATCTAGGTGTCTTACTCCAAGACCCAGAAGTGATAATACATTTCGTATGTTCTTATATACAAAGGTGATCTGGCGGGTGATGAGAACGAGACTTTTGAAGACAAGAAAGAGGAAGGGCAGCGCGGATTCCGCTCACGTACACAGGCAATCCGCTTACGAACTGGCGAGAGACATCGCCGCCAAACAGAGCCTGCGCTGTTTACTCAGGGAAAAGAATATTTGCCTAGCCCCTAGGCCTCATTATTCCTCGTGGTCTATGGGTTTGGGTCACGTGGTACGAGCGCGGCAGTTCGTCTCGGAACGTTACCCAAATGTATTGACTGATTACGTAAACTTTCTTTAAGATGACAGTATGTAACTTTGTTCAGAACAATTTCAAAAAGCAAACGGGGCAATTTGTGATTAACGTTAAGGGGGCCTCCATTAAAGATTCCCAAAACGCTCTTAAAGTATCTAAAAGATTATTTTTCGGATAAAAATGTTCTTTTTCACTAAAAATTTTCCAGCATCCACTTGGGTTCCCGGGTTGTTTTCTGCTTGTAGAACATTCAGCTTAAATGCTCCAAGGATAGAACAGTTAAACAGTTATTTCAGTTAATTCTAATTCAATGCAAATTTTTTTTCCACAACGATCAACATGTTTCAAGTATACGTTTATCTTTAAAATTGACAATCAATTTTGAATTAAATATTTTTTTCGTATTTGATTGTAAATATAAGGTGAGAAAGAGAAAGAGAAATATTCCACTCTAAAGGCGACCAAATATGGTACACTGTATTTATGAACGTGTAATTAAATTAAAACGAAATTTTAAAAAACTCTATATTGTTTTTTGCCGTTATTGTTGTTGTTTACACATCCGTATTTGCTGCTACAAACCTTTGAAGGGATTGTTAGCATTTGCTGTTATTACATCAACATTTGCCACCGTTACAGGGTTTCTATGGCTACCAGATCAATCCAGACATCGCTTACTTCAGTAGCTCATGTTTGGGACGGAAAGTCACTACATTTGCCCATTCAGGTATCACTTAGGGCTGCGCGTAAAGAAATTTACAGAAAATATCATGACACTGACCACACAGAAATCTCCTTTGGGGGTCAGTTTCAGCTTGAGCCACACCCAAATTGGCCTCCCTGGAAGGTTTCATTTTCATTTTCCCACGAGCAACCCCGACACTTTTACGTGGGAGTTCCCTGCCGGGGGTTTAATATGGAGCTCCTACTACCGTTAGTTAGCTACCTTAAATGATCCCAGAGGCCTCGATCCCTCGGCCCGCGTTTAAGCAGCGCTTGGCTTGACGTTTAATACTCATAATGCAATCAGGGACAATGAATGAGTCTAAGTCCTACTAACGTGGAGGTGGAGAGGATTTGTTTCAATTTTTATTCCCCTCTGTTTTTGGGGGTGGCAGTGTATGATAATCAGTTCGAAACAAAAGAAATTATTTAAACAAAGGAGAAAAATTGAGCCACAACATATCGGTTGTTAAATTGAACGCCGGTTTAACCGAAACATGTGTAATCCGGCAGATCGATAGACAGAACGATAGTATTTTCATTACTACATAGTTGAGAAAGTTTTATTTTCGTGATTTAAATGTGATGCCTCTTCCGGCTCGTGCATGGACAGACGGACGGACGGACGGACAGGACTGGATCGACCAGATGGACAGACAGACGGACGGGCCCGACGGATGGACCGACACACGGACAAGTTAGACAGACGGACTAACAGACATACGGACGAACAGAACGGATGGACTGAACAGTCGGACTGTCGGAGGGACCGGGTGGACTGGTTGAACGGACGGACGAACGATGGACACTTACAGCTTCAGAATTGACAGAATTTTTAGCTTTCTGATTAACTTGATATTTTAATAATCTATTATATTAGTATTTTAGCATTTTAGTAGTGTGGTTGTAATTTTGGTTTACATAGGACTATAAGTTAAGGGGTTGGTCCTGGCGGTCTATCTTTTAGAGAGCGCTTACTGATGTCAATAAATAATAGCCATTCAAAATTGAGACTAGCAGGTCGGTTTTTGCAAAGCTAAGCCAACAACGTAATAATTTAAGTTTTAGTCGAACACGTCTCCGTGGCGCAATAGGTTAGCGCGTTCGGCTGTTAGCCTTAACGGTACCGAAAGGTTGGTGGTGCGAGCCCACCCATGCCACGCTTTTATTTTTCAACTATCACAGGAGAGTTAAAGACTGTTTTCTAGTTCCGCCACAAACCAAACGACACAAGATACTGTGCACTTCGGGAAAGAGCAAACGAAAACCAGCGATGTGCACGACTGTAAAAGTTGAAAAGTTTTTCTTTAAGTAATCTCAACCCTATCTAGCATTGGAATGTCAGTAAAGCAGAGCTCGTGCTACGTCAGACAAAGATGGGAAAGATTCCAGTCTCACAAAAAAAGTGAACACTGACTTTTACACGATTTCATGCTGTTTCTCTTGGTGCTTCAATAACTGAATTAAGGTGGCTCCGTAATTAATACAAGAGCATTTAGCTGGGACAAAGTTTCCGTCATAACTTTTTCGATTTTAACGCGATGGCTGCGAAACTTTGCAAAGAACAACAGATATCATTCGGCAATAATACGAAATATTCCGATTTCATTGATGGTAAATATTTCTTGAGAAATTAGCGCTTAAAAGGACCCTAATGTTCAAAGAAAATCGCGTCTAGTAAAAAATTTTGCTGATATTTTTTACTGAAATTTTTGGTATCGGCTTTAATTGATATAATAAATATGCCAGAGGAATTTCAGAAAAATCGTTGGAGCAGAAGTCCGTAACTAAAAGTCGCTCAAAATTCAGTTGTGAAATTGTTTTGGAATTTCAAAAATAAACTGCTATCTGGTAGAAGGAGCCATCAGTTTGAATTTTCGGGACAAGTAAATTCAACGTTTGCTAGTTCTTAAAACAAAAGCCGATTGCCTATCGTGCTATTCTTTAAAAGGTACTTTTTAGTTTTAGAAGCACTATAAATTGCTCCAAACCTTGCTCTGAAGTAGAATTACTTGTTCTTCGACAGTTTTAAAATATCCCTTGGCAGTTTTGGCTCAAACTCCTGCTGCTTACATTTTGATGTATTGCAATGCAGTTTCAACGACTTTTACTGCTATTCGTTGCTTCCAACTCAGGAAAAAGTATTGAGATTGGACGCTACCTCGTATCAGACCTAAGATAGAACTGTCCAGCACCTTTGTTTATGACTACAAAATGAGCACGAGGGGCAGTTCTGCGAGGAATTCGCACCTCACCCAGGGGGGACGAACGACAATGATGACCATGCCTGTGAACCGAATAACATCACAGTGCAAAATAAAATTATCGCAAAAATACTGCCCGTGAATAAATTTACAACTCTGAAATTTTTGTCACTCCTTCCTTCAATGAATGGGTATTTTTTTCTTGATTATTATGTTTTGCTCTGCAATACATGTTTATACAGATCGGTTCACAGACATGGGCATCATTTTCATTCGTCCCCCCTGGCTGAGGTGCGAATTCCTCGCAGAGCTGCCGCTCGTGCTCATTTTCTGGTCATAAACAAAGGTGCTCGACAGTTCTATCTGAGCTTCGATACAAGGTAGCTTACAATCCCAATACCTTTTTCCTGAATTGGAAACAACGTACAGCAGGAAAAGCCGTTGAGGATGCTTTGCAATACATCAAAATGTATGTAGCAGGAGTTTGAACCAAAACTGCCAAGGGATATTTTAAAAATGTCGAGGAACAAGTCATTCGACGTCAGAACAAAGTTTGGAGCAATTTATAGTGCTTCTAAAACTAAAAAGTACCTTTTAAAGAATAGCACGATAGGCAATCGGCTTCTGTTTTCAGAATTAGCAAACACTGAATTTACTTGTCCCGAAAATTGAAACTGGTGTCTCCTTCTTCCTGATAGTAATTTATTTTTGAAATTCCAAAACAATTTCACAACTGAATTTTGAGCGACTTTTAGTTACGGACTTCTGCTCCAACGATTTTTCTGAAATTCCTCTGGCATATTTGTTATATCAATTAAAGTCGATACCAGAAATTTCAGTAAAAAATATCAGCAAAATTTTTTACTAGACGCGATTTTCTTTGAACATTAGGGTCCTTTTAAGGGCTAATTTCTCAAGAAATATTTACCATCAATGAAATCGGAATATTTCGTATTATTGCCGAATGATATTTGTTGTTCTTTGCAAAGTTTCGCAGCTATCGCGTTAACATCGAAAAAGTTATGACGGAAACTTTGTCCCAGCGAAAAGCTCTTGTATTAATTACGGAGCCACCTTAACTAAGTTCGAAGTATTTAATAACTTTAAGAGAGTAAATACTGTTTCAATAATTTTCTTCAAAGGTAGTTTCATTTAAAAAAATTTTCTCAAAATACAATCTTTTGCTAAGCATAGCTGCGCATACAAGCGTTACCTCTTATACTAATGTACACTATTTCCCGGTAGGTAGCCTTCTTTTATATTTTTAGTCATATAAAAGCAATTTTTACCCAACAATTGTATCAGTTTAATTTAGATTTTCGTCTTCTCTTTTCTCAGTGTCTTTTTGAATCGTTAACTTCTCTGGAAACTTTTGTAATACCAATCCCTTCTTCCCGCCTATCTTTTTTCGATCTATCGCGCTGTGAAGAATTTAAAAAAATTCTCCAGTATTCATTTGGGTTGGATGACCGCGAATCAAAAGTAAAGTATAAGGAAATTTGAGGCCTGTTAGTAAGTCACGTGAAGACCGAGCGCGGAGCCGCTGGGTTCAATTTGCAAGGTTAAGGGTTTCTTAGATACAATACCTTTCGTTTAGACCTGCAAAAAAACCCTCCGGTGCGGAGCGCAAAAAGTGTGTGTTGAGGGTGAAAAAACAGTTGTAATCCTTCATTTTACGTTGTTTATACCTTATATTTGTCAGATTTGCATTCTTATCCATGAATTTGGTAAGCGAGAAATTCAGATTAGCCAAATTCTTTAGCGAAATTTAGCGAATGAGAAAAATATATTATATATATTTCCAATTTTTCGGTACGAAAAAAAATTGTGTTGCTCCTTATGAAGAAAACAGGGCCTCGAGATAGGGCCTTATTTCGCCAATAGTTGTCTGTCCTGCACCCTTCAAAAAAGGCTCCTTAGCAACAGGTGCTTGGTCCCTCATTATGGCCAGCAATTCATGAGTGCTAAAGCCTTCAGGCTTTAGATCGAGTGCCTCAACAAGAGTGTTACTTGGAGCTCTTTGACGCTGAAGTCCCTTTATCAACATGACGAAAAGCAACGTTCTATTCTCGCTCTCCCTGCCACAACAGGAAACAAAATCAATGGCCTCTTTCCACATGTGATTATTGAGAAGTAAATGCAATGCTTGTGTCTCTTGGCCAGCGGTAAAGCACAGCTGAGAATGAACCCGCTTTGAATCAGTGTTTGCATCGCTTGTACTCAACACAGGAAAACACTCAAGTACCGACTGTGTGACGTGTTCCTGTTTTGAAAAAGAATCACTTTTAAGGACAAGGGCAAATGTCAATTTCTACCACGTGACCAAGTTTTCCCTTCACTTGCTGTTTACTGTTCATTATATCTATACATAAATAAGTAGTTTCAAGTCGGGTTCATCTGCAAGAATAATTTTGCAAAGTCTTTATTGACTTACAAAATCGTTCAAATGGAATCCAGAAGACAGGTTCTACTGACATGGAATTTGAGATCTACCGCGGTTGGGAGATCGAATGGTTCACACCATTCCGTTTGGGGAGCTTCAGGAAATATGGGCTGTGATTTGAGGTGATGCACTTTTTCTACTCTTTTTAGTCTTTTCGGCTGACTAGAGATACTTAACCTGAGAAAACAGTCGACGTTTCATGATGCCACCACTGGTTCCCCTGCGAAATGACATCTGAGAAATGAGCACAGAAATTCCGTACTGATGACGTATCACTACCCAGATCTGGGTAGCGCTTCTGATTGGTCGTGCCGTGTGGGAAATTTACTTCAACCCAGATCTGGGTAGTGACGCGTCATCAGTATGGAATTTCTGCACTCGTTTCTCAGACATCATTTCGCAGGGAAACCAGTGGTGGCGTCATGAAATGTCAGCTGGTTTTCCCAGGCTAGGAGATACTTTGAACCAGGTCATTCTCCAACCACGTTGAGTTTTATAGTTTTATGTCAATGCACAAGATTTCCACCCTGTTGGTTTGTGTAAATGGTAAGCACCCCTGGATTCTACAATCCACAACATGGGGTACAGAATCCAAGACATGTGTTGTATTATCTTACATGGGACGACAAAAAAAATATTGAATCATGATTCTAAATCTCTCTATTTTTTTGCAGAACTTAATTTTACGATTTTCAAAAAAAAAGAAGGAGAAGAAAAAGCGAAACGAAAGACCCACCAAAAAAGCTCTTGTACAAATTAGGTGTATGAAACTAAACATGTAATACTAACCTCAGCTCTCTCACTTGATTCCTCATGCTGAACAGTTTCTTTTCCCTGCTCCACTAGTTTCATGAGCCAGTCAGGTTTCGAGTCGTAAAACAGCCGCAGGAGGATGCTCAACATGGTATTGAATGGATCTTTAAGAGCAACCCGGCTCCTTTGCCAGTGACCACTTCTCCAATCAAGTCTGGAAAAAATAGGTTTAAAAATGTGTCTCAAGGCTATGTATAACACAAAATAGAACAATGTGTTCCAACTTATTGGGTAGTTTGTGGTAGGGTATGTTTTGCCTGCTGGAAAAAAGGTTTACCAATACTAGATTTGCCCATAAACTACCGGTACATTACATATTGGAGGCAGAAGTAACCCTTATTTTCAAACCAAATCCTTAAGCCCAGGGGGGTTGATGACCCAAGATGTTTTACTTTTGTCAGACAGCGACAAGTTTTTAGATCAACTGTATACAGTTGTATGGGCGACACTTCAAGATCTATGGCTTTGGGGCAATTCAAGACCGATTTATTAGAGGGTATAGAACTGTGATTTGCACGGCGATAAACAATACTTCAGCAATCATAGCAATTGTTGCAACCAAGGTCTCTGAGACAGAATTCACTTCAAAATAGACACATTTCCATGACCACTGTTACTGTTTACATTCCTGAAGTTTTTTAAAAGCAATATATTTGAAACCATAAAAAACTGGCCTTCACAGCCACATTCCTACAACAATCATGCTGCCCTCACTCATGAAATATTTTTCAACACTTGAAGAGAAATTTAGTATCTCCAAGTGGCAATGTACATGTAGTGTTCTATTAATTTTAATATATATACACCAATGAAGTACCTCCAAGCCATTTCACCCAAAAATATTTTGGGCTGCGAAAATTCATCATTAAGCCATAGCAACAGTAATCTTTTCATCTGAGAAGATATCATGTTTTTGGATGAATGCTCACCTGATATTTCATTGGTGGTAATGTAATAATAAAAGTTATTTGACATTTTAGCCATATCATAAAATTCAGTTTTTCAAGACTTTGTATTGTATTCATCTCTGAACGCCCTTGCCCTTTGTTCCTTGAAGTAGTCATTGTTTTTACCTGTAAATCATCCTCCATCTCTGCTCACAATGATTGTCCCTTGGTTTATCATGCTCTGAGTCAATCTTCAGATATTCTGATATACAGCTTAAAACCCGTTGTGGTTGCTGATAGCTGAGTGTGCTGAGTCTCTCCAGCGACGTCAAATCCAAAGGACCTGTGTTGAACCTCTCCAAAAGCGATGTAATTTCTTGGGCAATTGAGTTAGTTGGTAAAGATGGTGATTGGGTCATTTCTTTCAAACTGGAGTCAGTTTTTGACTTGCATTGTTTACTGAGTACAAGAAATTCAGCGATGTACGGCTGCAGCAGCTCATTAAGACATGTCTTTTTAGTTGGAGATTTGTCTGAGATTTCACTCACATACTGTTCAAGCTTATGATGAACATACTGTCTGTGAATTGGATGTTCCCATAGTAATGCAAGAGCCATTGCTGGACTCTGAGCGTGCTCACCAACCAAGAGATCAAGAAATACTCCAGGCACTTCTTCATCTGTTGAATCACAATCTGAGACTAATCTTGAACACAAAACTGAGTCTAATGCAAGCTTAGCTGCTCGATGGTTTATACTCCACTTCATCAGATGATCTGCAGCACAAAGTGGACCGGAAAAGATGCTTTGTTCATTGGAATGAACAGATCCTTGATTAGCTATGGAAGAATCATTAGTTGCGTCGTGTTCAATCACAAGGTCAGGAATGACAAAATTTTCAGAAGCGGATGCACTGCAAGTACAGAAATCATTTTTCTGGGCAAAGCAGTTTCTGGTGCATACTTTGCTTGATGTTCCCTGAAGCGACAATGAATTTTCTTTTCCAGTGTTCAAGTTTGTAGTTTGAAGAGAAGCCCTGATGCACTCAGACACTTCAAGGACAGTCCCAGACTGCAATTTCCAGATTCCAGTGATGGACCAAAATCCAACTGAATTGGTCAAGTCAAAGCTTCTCCAGATGTGAACACTTTGTCCCCATAAGTCTTCAAGTTTACAAAGTTGTACACCACTGGTAATATCACAAATTGAAATAATACCTACATCTGATACAAGACCAGCAAAAAGACCAAATGTGAAAAAGGCAGAAACTTTGTCAATTTCCAATGACGAACCAAGGTGAAGTTTAACAAGGTGTTTCAAGACTGGATCACCATCGTGAAGTCTGAAATAAGATATCTGTGAGTCACTGTTTAAAACAACAAGTTCATTAGTTGATGGATGGCAAGTTATGGCAGTACTATGTGGTAATCCATCCTTCATGCTTGAAATCCACGGACAAAGCAACTCTGCCATAATGGCTTTGAAATCAAATTTGTCCATATTGCCCACAAAACCATAATTCCATAAGTAAACCTGATACACAAGAAAAAAAGAAGTTAATATTATTTTAAACCTACATTTACACTAGGATTAGGAGGCAGAAGTAGAGATGAAACCGAAATAGAAGCTGCTTGATCAGTGGAAGTGGAGAAAGAGGAAGTGGAAGATTTTTAAGTCAATAATTTTTCAGTCTATTTCTTTTCCACAAAGCATCTGCAATTTTGCAGCCACCTTCTCAAGCTTTACACTGCAAAAACAACTGAGCCACTGGCACTGTAATGAATGATGTCATTTATCTAATATATTTTTTTAAGTTATTCGCTGATTGACCTCATTTGTCCAATAATAAATGATGTGGATCCTCCAAAGTTGGCCAGTATAAATACTTCATAAAAATATTTAGCTAGGGAATTTAAGCTAATCAGAAACAGAGAAAAGATTTGAATGAATTTAAGATTAACGTTATTTCTGTCACAAGTACTCACCTTCAATACCCGCTGAACAAATGTCCAAAAAAGAAGAACACTTGTTAACTCCTCGGGCATGTCAGGAACCAAACACACACCTCTTCCCACAATATGCAATGACATAGTCGGACACCCATGGAGAATAACAGTTAATGGTCCTACAGATACTATGGTGTTGTTTCCAAGACGCTCAGAAAAAGTCACTTCTCTCAAGCATACACAGCATGTTATTAAGTTTGAAGCTGAGGCAGATCGCTGTTCACACCAGAAAAAAGAGTTGACCAAAGGGTGAAGGACTACATTCAGTACTTCAACTGCTTTTGTGTTACTTAGTTGAAACTCATTTCTTTTGATCCATTTGTAGTTGGATTGAGTAAATTCCCAGCATTCTGTAATGCTGTTTTGGTGAACAATGAAGACAAATGAAGGATTTTCTGCACTAAAAAGGACACTTACAATGGGAGATTCTTGGTCTACAAGTAGGCAAAAAAGAAAAACTCTCTGAGATTCAAATAAACTTAAAAAAATAATTTATTTATTGGCTATATTTAGTGGGTTCTTCTCACAAAAGTTATAAACCATTAGCAAATGACAAGAAGTTGTCTGGGTGACTTATCCATGAGAAGATACATTATTCTTAGGGCTGTAAACCAGGCAACATGGCTGGTGGGCAAAAAACTGTTAACCAGTAGAAAGCTGTATTGTGAAATAGAAACTGCAATATGACATCAAGTATGCCTCCCCCCCTCACCCCCACCCCCCGCCTTCACTAACACCTTTTTGGTTTTTCCCCCTGGGAGATGTATGCTCAACTGAGCAAGTGGGCAAGTGTTTCAGAGAGAGAGAGTGTTCACTTCAAATTGGGTGATGCTCTAGAGTAGACTAAAAAGATGACAAGTTATCATTATACTGAACTATTGCACTCCTCATATGTGAGTACTGCAAATGATTTATTAAACGCCCGGGGTGTCTATTCAACTTTAGGGGCCAAGGGAGGGTATTTAATAGATAGGAGGTGTTTAAAAGAGAGAGGCATTTATTCTCATAGCACATAACAGACTCCACAAAACTAATATGCTTTCCGTGAAAATATCAAGAAAGTGAAACAACACAGAATATCCACTCCATCAATATTATTGATACGCCCCGACATCATTGTCAGAATCTTCACTTAGAGTTATTGTGTTACCATCGTTAGTCTATACTTGGCAAGAAACTGAATGAATTGACTGATTTTGCTCCTTTTAGCTAATTCGAAGTATGTTTGAGTAATTCTAAAAGGGGGCATTTATTACAGAGGTGCGTCTAACACAATTTTAACAGCAAAGAGGCAGCATTTATCAGATAAGAGACGTATATTATTTTGGAAGTGGGCGCTTATTTGGTCATTCACAGTAATTCCGTTCCTTTCAAACTGGAAAATGAAAATGACTATTTTGGCAGCAACTTGGTTTCTAAGGTTTCAGCCACCCTACCTTCCCCTGCTTCAGATATCCTCCATTCACCCCACTAAACTCGTCATTATTTTCAATGACCTTAATTTCTTTGGAAAAGTGAAAAATCAGTGCTGATGCACGCGTCATAAACTAGTTAACACACAATGTACTGAAGAACAAAATACGTCAAGTGATCAGCATTACAATCGGTTTAAAAATTAAGCTTAACTCTGCGCTAAACGCAGGCATGCGTGCACGCAACACCAATACAACGAGGTACAAAATTGAGACGCTCATTCATACCTTGTAGAAGAAGGCCTTCGCTCTCCGGCCTCCATTTAGATCGAGGAATGGTCTCAAAAGCGTGCAGGTTTCTTCCTTTGTTTGTGGCCACGAAAACATGGCCACAACTACCCCACACATTCACTACCAGCTCGGCCTCATTATGGCCATCCGGCCATTTCCGGTGCAGAAGATTTCCCAATTTCGAGCTGTTACGCACCCCAAATCCCGCATCGTCGATATTCTTCAAAGAAAAGATCATTCAGAACTGATTTACCCCAGCAAAAGGCTTTATAGGGCATAGTCTTAGGTATGGTTCAAGTATAGGTTCAAACCATTCACTACAGTTCATCTCGTGACTTTCACCGCACTGACAGCTCAGGTGCTTGGCAGCCTCGCCTTTCTCAAAGGGTCCAGCACAGGGCACCCAGGTTATGAGGATATTTTTTGGGGAAAACAATAACAAGTCTCAAAAGTGTACATATAAACGGCCATTAAAATGTACATACTCATAAACAGATGTCTTTGAGATGTTTTCTTTCTATCTCCTTACCTATGTGCGTCATTCACTCTTACCTACTGTGAGGTATCTTTTGTCTACGCTAAAGCGAAGACTTAAGTCGAACAAAGGGATTTTTGGAGCTTTCTCCCTCGATAGTGAAGGAAAAACAGTTTCCCCTCGTTTTCTTATTGCTTCTTATTTGTTCCATTAGTTTGGGTGGTAGGTGCTGCATTCCCTTGTTCACGGTCCAGTTTTATTCAATGAATGCGCGCGTTGAACGCGTCTGCCGAAATGGAACGCGGGGGGTGGGGCCAGGGTGGATAAATGGGTGGGACTGTGGGAGGTGCCCACTCTGTTCCCCGAGTACCGAGTTTCGCTCGTTATTTCTCGTTATTTGTTCAACAAACACTCCTCATTGTGTAAAAGTTACCTAAAATTTGAAACCTCACTTTAGTGCAACTTAAGTTTAAATTGAGAGAAAAACATATTTTCCCTAGTTCAAAGGAGGTAAATAATAATAATAATAATAATAATAACAATTTAATTATCCTCTCCCACTAAGGGGCTTTTTAGGGATAATGAACCAAACACTTTACATGGAACAAAATATTGTGAAAAATCCCCACTGACAGGAGGCGAACCAGTTGGTTATTTTACAAACGTGGACGAGGATTTGAACACAGGACTACCGAGAACAAATCAAGCTAGCGGTCAGGGTGGGACTTGAACTCTGCATCTAAATTACAAGTCCAGTGCTCTAACTTTTCCACCACGCCGCCTTAAACCAAGCAATTAATGGTGTACATACCTTTACTAGTTACGTTTATCACAAAATGGTACATTCGAGGAAAACCTTTTTATTAGTTCGTTAGTCTGCATTAGATGCTAGTCTGTTTCTGGCTTCCTGAACACTGTGACCAGGGCCACCCCTTTTTCTTTGAAATTTTGAATTATTTTTATAGAGTTCTCAGAAAAATCAAAACTATCCAAATAGCTGGCAAGTGGGCAAGTGTCCCAGCCACCTTTTTCTGAAATTTCTGGATCCACCCCCGGTGAGCTATCCTCAAACATGTGCAAGTAAATAAAAACAATGCTTGGCCCACTACTAAGGGTACCCACCTCCAAATAATCCAAAGTTAGAATTGTCCCTATGTGGGCACTGATAAAACTCCCCTCCACTCTATCTTTGAAGATGGAGATGACGCTGTATACAGCTATACAACACTTTGAAGGCTCAAAAATATTGTTTTTTTAATGTTATTACTTTGAGATCATCAATGCACAAAATGATACAACAGTTAAGCCTTTTCAAAGCACCAAACTAGCTGCCTGTTAAAGAATACACAGCAGTATACACAGCAGTATAGTCAGCTGTCTCTCAAAGGACATCCGACTAGAAGGGACACTGCCCTAAAACAGACACCTAGAGCCTGGGGGGTACTCCCCTATAAAAGTGATGGGGGTGCTTGTCGTACCTTTTAGGAGTTCAAATTTGTGGACTGGTACCACTTAGGAAGCTAAAATGTAACATGACTGCTGCCAGAGTTGATAAGCTTTATTCGGATAAAGATTTATGACAATACTTGCAAAACGTCCTTGAGAAGAAAGTGTTTGAAAGTTATCTTTTATATCACTATTAAAATTTGCAGTGCCAGTTATATAATTTTGTTGTGGCTGAATTGGTACCTCTTAGAGGTGGAAATGAATTTGGGACACGCCCATAAAACAAGATTCTAGTACCTTTAAGGGTGTTCTCGCAATTTTCCAACGTGCACCCCCATCACTTTTATAGGGGAGTACTCCCCGGGACCTAGAGCTGTCCCTACCATTCTTCAGTCATTTACTTTGACTATCTATCTATCCAGATACATACATAATACATGATTTATGTTCAGATTCAACTTAATCCTTGGTATAATATTTTATTCCCCTTTGTTTTGAGATATGGTAGTGTGTGAAAATGAGTCTGAAATGGAGAAAAATCACACCAAGGATAAAATTGAACCAGAACACATAAATACAGAGTTAAAGAGGGTAACAAGAAATAGTGATTACACTAATAAACCTGTGAAAACCTCTCTAAGATGGATACAATTTATTATGTGCTGATCACAGGGATAACTGACTGTTGTTCATTATTTTTAGTCTCTTTGTTTAACAGACGACGTGAACTACAATCAAATTAAGTCTTCATGGAAAGGTTTAACTGTTAAGACAAATGTTTTGACAAATATTGGAATTTCTAAAATTTAATACTTCTTTTTCCTAACCTTTTAACTTAAATTGGAACACAGTACAAAAAAACTAATAGTCTGTGAAATTAACAAGCAAATCAAAAGCTGTAAACAGTAAAAATCATTTCTAAAATGCTAATTGCACTGGTAACAGTCAACAAAATGATACATGTACAGGTAGAATGCACTTCCAAGAATAACTTAAAACTCAAGATGTAAAAATTTGATCATCAAGAGCCTTTTGGTGTAAAGATTTTCTTGGTAGTTCATTCTTCACTTGCAGGGGTGACAGGAAATAACCCAAGTCAAGTTGCCCTATGTATGCTTGTGAAGGAATGAGAGATTTTGACTTACCATCAAAAGTCACTGATAAAGACAAGAACTTTTCCCACCTACCCCTTCAACTTTGATTGAGAAAAAAGACAAATACATAATCCAGAGCCATTCTAATGTTAACAGATTTCTTGCTAAAATGGTCTGAAGCAAGAAGTATAGACCACACATGCCTATAATTCATAGAAAAGCTACCAAAATAATGCATATATTACCTCAAGTTAAATATTTTGCAGGTACATTCCAAGAACTTTAATGTAACTGGCATAAATCTTATTAAAGAAGATAGAAGCTCGGACACTCAATTTGCACAATGAAAGTTGTAAGTATTATTCTAGAGATACGTTTGCTGGCAAATTTTTTCTGTCCAATAGAATTGCAGGTCTTCTTTCCTCTCTTGTCAGATTAAGCTGGTAACTTCAGTGACTTTCCTTTCAAAACTGAAAAACAAAGATTTCTGTGAGCCAGCATCTTTACAACTGTACACCAGACTTAACAATACAAGTTAGTGAAACTTCCCTTTGTATTCTGGATGCATTAAAAATAATAACAACATCAAGACACACTATTTTCAAT
This sequence comes from Porites cylindrica, assembly GCA_964035525.1. Taxonomy (NCBI): domain Eukaryota; kingdom Metazoa; phylum Cnidaria; class Anthozoa; order Scleractinia; family Poritidae; genus Porites; species Porites cylindrica. Next base: position 1,505,390 of record OZ037780.1, on the reverse strand, counting down.
ACCTATGGGTACAGGTAAGGGTAAGCAACCCGTAACCATAGCAATAAATGATGGGTAGATTTTCTTTCACCCTAAAGAAATGGCTAGGCAGCCTTCTGGGTAAAACAGTGATGTCATTATCACGGCTGAGTAATGATGGTTACCTTAAGTTTGCCTTAATTTCCCGGCAAACATGTCTGCCCAACCATAGCCAGAGGCAGAAACAGTGTACCTTAAGGTCCCTAGAATTTGCCCCATTCATGAGTAGTAAGAACAAGAATAAATTAATTCACCTACCAGGGCTACTGTTTATGTAATGCTTAAAAATGTATTTCTTTTTGCAGTTTAATTTCCCACCTTTTCTTGTTTATCAAACTACATCTGGAGCAGTTTAGAAATTGCTCACTATGTATTACCATTCAGTATCAGTGTCAAAAATGAAACCAAAATGTAGTAACAATGCCTCTGCTCACAGGTGGTCAAAATATCCAACATATGAAAATCTATCAAACCTCATGGGTTTGAATCTTGAAGGGGACTCAAGGTTTTAAGACGAGTTGAGTGATTCTTTACCGTAATTGTAAATTGTTATTTGTTCACCCATGAAGCACTTAGAAGTTCTTAAGAACTCTTTTAAACATGTCCAAGTGTTCCAGATCGAATTGTAATTTGGAAGTGTTGGTTTTGGAGGAGAGGGGAAAACCGGAGTACCTGGAGAAAAACATATCTGAGCAAGTGACCGGACCAATAACAAACTCAAGCCACGTGTTGACACCGGGATTTGAACTCGGGCCACATTGTTGCCCTGGTGTTTAACATCACATGCACAAAACTCAAACCATAATAACATCACCCAACATTACCTTTAGTGATATACAAGTAGAAGAAGTCACAGTAAAGAGCTGTTTGGACACATCCAGCAACAATGGCGATAAAGTCATAGAACCCTTCATAGTAGTATCGGTAGATCCAGTTAACGATGTACAGAGCTCGGTAGGCACCCAGAGCAAACAGGTAATGGCTGGTGATTGTCTCTGCCTCGCCAGTCTTGGAGATCATAAACAACTGCGGCAAGATTGCTACTGACTCCAGGTAAATGGAGAAGGTCCATAAAATCTATGCAAACGAAAAAAGGGAAGAGAATTATGAGAGTGGAAGACTAGCAGCCATGTTCATTGTGTTAGTGCCCTCTAAGGCAATCAGGAACATTAATTTTATATTGTATCCTTTTTTCATTTGATTTGATTAGGTTGCCATGGCAAAGGGTTGTCAAAACCAACCATAACAAGTACCCTAATACAGCCATACCCAGAGGTAAGAAAGTCCAAACTAAATGGGAAAATACATTAGATTGTTGTCTTATCCCACACATTGCACTTTAAATGGTACAAAGAATATGTTTCATCAGTTTTTAATACATGTTTATACTGTAGCTCACTGACCCAAGATCATTAATCAGTCCATGACTGTGATGTATCTTTGTTAATCAAACCTTTTTAATACTAAAGTTCCAGCAACCACAAAGGCAGTCATATTAAGTTCATATTATTTATTACTTAACAGTTAACTAAGTTTAGTGAGAGTGCTGGTTGGAATTTAAAAACAAGGTTGAAAAATTTAATGTGTACACAGTACATTGCTCAGTTTTTGACATCCTAAATCCTAATAACATTGTTTTTGACACAAAGTTTTGCTCAAATCCTCTGTCTGTACTTGAATGTTTCCTGTGCATTAACCAAAACCATGAACCTAATACCAAACATGTTCAGAAGTCAAAACTCAAAGAAAACATTTGGGCACAGTTGTTCAAAAGCTGGATAGCACTATGCAATAATTATTGGTTTTTGTAATATTTATCCACTGGATATCGATTTATTGGTGGAAAGCGCTTTCCAACTTCCGAATAACCAGGGCCACATGAATAAGCAATCAAGAATATATTTTTCAGGTCACCAATATTTTCATTCAGCAATATACATGTACTGTATAACATGGCAAGACAAGTGAAAAACTAGCCTGCGCCACAGATGGAACTAAACTTCTGGTTGAGTCCATCTGTGAAACAGCACCGAAACCCTTGCTCTGGGCTCTCACCTGTGTACCAGGAATTGAGTATATGCTATGATTGGCCTGTTAAAAAATCCCATTGTCAATTTGCCAATCAGGTTGAAGGGGAATTCACAACGCATTTCCGGTAATTTGTTGAGTCTGTTGGAGGCCCAGAATAAGGATATTGGTGCTACTTCGCAGACGCTACTAGCCGGGGTTAAATTACGTCTGCAACGCAGGCTAGTGAAAAACTTGCCTCGACTGCGACTTGGTAAGGGGTGTGGTGTAGAAATTTTTGCCCTGATTGGTACTGAAACAGACAAAGAATGCGAAATTAAAATGTCAAAGAGTTGATTCAAATAGGTTAATGAAATCTGTTCGTTTAAAAAACCCAGTACCCTAAGAACACATCATTTTACAACTGCTTTATTATAAGACATATTTTTAGGTTATCTGATGTTGCTATAAAAATAGCTACACGGTAATTGTAGCTGAGACTGCAACTTTATCAGAACTAGTAAAAAATATTGGTATATTTTTTTCTGCCTCCACCATTTAACTGTTTATTTTATGTTAAGTTGAGCTTTAAAGGACCTTAGTTATTTTTTTAGTTTGCACCTTATGCCTTGAAGTAGTCTAATAATCTCACACTTACAATATACAACTAGAACTGTGCTCTAGCAGCACCCAGTGGCCTCTAGAATCTTAATATCATGGGGGAGTTTAAGCAACGACGACAGCGACAGCAACAAGATCCGCAAAAAAGCAATAGGTTTAGATTAGCAAAACAGCAACTTTGTGCATGCATCACCCTTGTCATGTGACGTCACACTTGTCATCTCTACATTATCACAGAATTGCACTATTATAGAGTTACAGTTGTAGGGTACTGCTAACAGCTTAACGATATTATTGATAAGCATGGCTTTTTTGGTTTCCAAAATCACAGCTCATAATTATGTGCTGTTGGACAGACTGGTAGGTACTTGAAACAGGGTTTTGAGATGAACAGGGTTCACGTTTCTGAGATTCATTGCGCATGATGCATCTTGCAGCAAGATCTATGACTTCACTAACAAACTTTTACTGCTGCATTCTTCCCATCCATCTCTCTGTCTCATGTAGGCATGGTTTTTATGTGGTTCCAGCATTCTGCAGAGCACCTACACTCACCCTTACCTATTGTTCTATGAGGAGTTCAACTCACAGTCCCAAGGTAGCCTGCGTCACTGACATATCAAACTCTGGTTAGTAACGTCTGCAAAGCAGCACCAATATCCTTGTTCTGGGCCACCACATTACTGGAAATGCATTTTGAATTTCCTTTCAACCTGATTGGCAAATCAACAAGGGCTTTTGCAACAGACCAATCATAGCAGGTACCCAAATCCTAGTACACAGGTGAGCGCCTTGAACAAGGATTTTGGTGCTGTTTTGCAGAAGGACTTAACCAGAAGTTTAGTTCCAGCTTTGGCACCAGTTATCCCAAGGGTATTTGCAAAAACAGGAATCGGTTGTCGTTGCCTTGCGTACAATAAACTTTTTTGAATCCTTGCCCTATTTACCAGCAACTGCATTTGTACTGAGTTTGTCTGCTTCAATTTGGTCCCCTAAAAACTAAAACAATATTCCTTTTCCAATAAACTTACCTCCAATACTGAAAACTCATGATTAACTAAACATGCCAGACCAGCGACGGGTATGAGCAAGAACTCAATCCTGAAAGTATCATGATTTGAATCGTAGGTAGCCTTGAACTTAATTAGCATCAAATAGACTGTACCGTACGCACACACCAAGTAGATGATTTTCATCACAGTGTTATAGACTGAGATAAAAGTCAAAACCAAATCAAGGTATCGTGTGCTAAATACCAAGGCAAAAAGAATTTGACTCTTGCCAGATAAGCCTGCAAAGAAGAAAATAAAACCTCATCAATGCTATGATCTATTTTTTTTTAATTTGTTTTAAAACATTCAGGTTTTGGATCCTTTTCTCTACTTGTAGATGCTGACATATCATATGGACCAAGTAAGCTGGGATGTAGTGGGAAAATCTTGAAATTTGTAAGAACTGAATGATTTGTAAGTACTTTCGCGAAGAACTGATGGTGCCTAGAGGTGACAATCCAAGAAGAAGATGGGAAAAGGTATTTACACAGCAGGTCATTAAGCTACATTTATCATTAAATACAATTTAAGGGTCTGTTTACATAGATGTGAAGGACCCCAGATGGTGAGGTAACATGTGGCAGGTCACCTACCTACAATGTATCATGTAAACATGATCAAATTTTAAAAAAAATGAGAGATTATATGGACAGGCAGGTTATCCCACCTAAACGGGTTACCTCACCTACCTGGGGTCCCCCACCTCCATGAAAACAGGCCCTAAGACCAATGCAAAAAGTCATTGTTTAGACTATTTTCCTGTTATGTTTATTTTTCCTGTTTCCTATTTTTCTTTGATCATTTGTTTGGAAGCTTGGTCTTTCTCAAAACTCTTTCAAGTGAAAAAAGGATTTGAAGTCAATAGACGCTAAAATATAAGACTAAATGGGACTTTGCAAATATTCTAAAAAAAATCGAGACTATTATTGAAGATTTCCCGCAATTCTTGTTCAGTTTCGTTTATCGATGGTGAAAACTTATGATTTTATTATTGGAGAAAAATTCAGTTACCTTTAACTTTAGAATAACTCACGAGAAAAACCGATCAAAAATAAAGAATGCAGTTTCACTCTGGTGAATTCATTGAGGTTAAGTATTAAACGGCAGACGACATATGATCTGATCTTGATAAATCACATCACAAAGACATATTCAATAAAAGATGTGCTGCAAAGTTTAGCTCTTGGAAGCTGGTTTAAGCCTCGAATTGAAAGTAAGCTTACATATTCTTGATACAATGGCACTTATCAAGTTATAACGACCACAATTCGTAAAAGACTCCTGGTCAAAGACACAGCTGATCTCCCTCGTCCAACGAAATTTATTACACGTGTACAAAATTTAAACACAAATCGATTCACGTATGAAATTGACTGAAGACCTTTCATCCCGTAATACCAAGAGACATCTTATAACTGTAATAAGAAGCTACAATATGTACTAAATTGCTAAAATAGCTTTTGCCAAAGCACCAAAGCCAAATTCACCGTCCAAAAGGCAGTCATGTTAGTTATGAGGTGGCTTCAGCCCGACGTAACGAAAACTTACCGGCGCACGACCTTGTTTTCCATATTTTCCACAACAGCAGCACGATAGCTAGAAGATGTGACAGATCTCCTGTTAGTCTGAAAATATTCATTCTTTTCTCATGTGGTAAAAATATCCAGGTGGAAAACGAACAACCAACAGCTGAAAATTACGAAGGTTTTGTGAACAAGTTGTATTTGATTCAGCCACAGGCCTCACAAATAAATGTCCGCCACGTCGGCAGCTCTACATACGGGAATCACGACCATCTTCTTCGTTCCGAAGTGTTCCGGAAATTAACGAACTTTACCGACGAAAACATTCACGCAAAAGTCTGCTACTACACAGAACAGTGGGGAGGAGCGTTGCGTGACGACACTAATAACGACTGTGTAGCAGACTAGTTCTTGACTGGCCTGCGCGCGTTTCTCCTTGAAGTGGCGAGGAGCAAGGAGAAACGGCTGTATTCACAGGCTAGTTCTTGACTATGCTGTGAACAGCCGCCCCCTCCCCTCAGAGAAAATTGGAGTAAAGCCCCATCTCCGATTTTTTTTCTGAGGGAAGGGGGCGACTGTACACAGGCGCAGGCTAGTTCTTGACATGTCATCACAAGTAATTTGCGTGATGCAGGCCAGATTGACAAATTGTTGAGGCTGGTTAAAAGCTTTTCTTCAAAATTTAGCAAGATTTCATTCTATCAAAAAATGGCTCAATGGTCGGAGTCATAGTTTTAATAAATGTCCGAAAATTTTTTGATGTTTTTTTTTTAAACTGATATTTTTAATTTAAAGAAAAAACTAAGGGGTATTTATAAATTATAGAAAAATTAAATACAATGGATTTGGGTTATGCTAAAAAGAAAAATATGAAAAGAATTATTAGTTGGCACTGATACGTACAGCCACCTCAACAAGGTGCCCCAGCTGAGTTCACTGGCGTATTAACTGGTTTATGGGCATACGCTTTTCTAACCATATTTTTTCCATTCGCAATTTAATATTAACCCCATTTCTCTTCTCCCCGCACCACCCGCGCCCGCCCCGCCCCGCCCCTCCCCCCAAAAAATTATCGCATGGAACCTGGTGAAGGCTGTAAAGGCAAAATAAGCCATTAGAAAAGGAAAAGTTGCGATTCAAAAAAACTAAAAATTCTAACAGACAAATAAACAAACAAAACAACAACAACACAAAAAACGAGTCTAACCCAGCTTCCATTCTCCACGCTGCCAAATGCAAATATGCCTCGGGGAGCCTGGGACTAAATTTATAATGGCAAAGAAAGATGACAGTCTAAGACAGTCTGCAAAGGTCTGCAAAAAAACCGGGTTAAAAGGTGTTTTAAAAGGCAAGTGACTTCGACGAACTCCTGACCATTTGACTGAGATCTTCTTCCTCCAAACTGATGTACAAATACGGTGATCCCGAATACATAAAGGTCTAATGATCACGATCATTGAAGGAAGACTTCAATCAGGTGAGCCGGATTTCCATATCTGAAGAATCTGATCTTTCACAATCTGATCATAGTTACAACTATGCTACAGTGAACGAGTAAGAAATCGATTACAAGTGGCACCTTGGAATCGATTTGGATTTTAATGTATACCCGAGTTATAATTCTTCACTGTTACTAACTAACGCATACATAAAAGCAGGGTTCTATCTAGGGTATTTGAGGGGTAGAAGCCCCCCCCAAAAAAATATTGTTATCATTACAGTATATAAGTAACTATATCGAAAAAATCACAAGACGCCACGAGGTTAGTGCACACACTATGACATTTCTCAAAATTGTCTCAAAATGCACCAGATTGCATCTCAGTGCATATTCATTTAAAAAAGTTTCCGGGGGGGGGGGGGGGGGGCGGACCCCTCTAGGAGGCTTGTCGCCTTTGGCCACTCAGGACTTCTCCCCCAAATGATAAATCCTAGATAGAACCCTGAAAAGTAATGATATTAAGAATGGCTTGTCTGCAGAGTATGGCAGAACTCGACGAGATCTCGGGCGTGCAAGGCCGTTTTTAGGCCCTTATTTCTTACATTATTTAAAAAACTCGCGCGTGCACCTGCCATACTCTGCAGACTGGAAGATTGGTTTGAATCAATTACGACACACTCGTACTTAAAAAAATGCAATCTCGTACTGATACTGGCGGGTGGTTCAATCAAAGGCTCCAAATATTATATCGATAGCGTATTGCATTTGTTCATAAACCTGGATAAACCAGTATGTACAAATGAAAAACACTGGAATCTTTTTGATAGTGTGAATTATAGACCCAGAAAGAAATTGAAATAGATGACACAGGGAGTGTAGCGATGTGGCCAGGTATTAAAAAAGCGAAATGACATGAAAAATCACTTTATTATTTCGAGTGCATAATAGTAAGGATGTTAGTTGAGCTTCTCTAAACGTCTCCATGTGTCTTGACAATGGTCACCTTGGGGAGAGGGGTAAGTGGCCATTAAGAGAGGTGTGGTCAGTACAATCAAAGACAACTTTGTCATCTAACTTGTGCAGGGGGAAGAAACCTTCCAAGCCATGCCAGAATGTGCCAATTCAGTCAAGGACATTGGAGAAAAAGACAAAATACTGTTTTGGTTTCCAAGGGAACTAAGGGAGTGTATGAACATATTTATCATTTTAATTCCAAGTGAATAAGAAAGAAAGAGAAAATAATAGAATTCGAAATGGATTTCAAGAAATCTTTATTGTTGTTCTTAAAATCTAAGTAATGATGACATAACTTCTCAGAGACCAGGTCTGGAAACAGGTGGGAAAAATATTTTTTGGTCTGAAAAAGGGTCAGGGTTTGGAGAAAAGGGTGCCACACCCCCTACAAGAATTTCCAGGAGTATCCCCTGGGAAGGCTGGTGGGGAGGGGGGGGGAGGGGGGTACTTCTGCCGAAAAAGTGATGGGCAGCTCATGGGAACAAATGAATAAAAATCCCTAAAGGAGATCATGTTAGGAACAGACAACTAAAATGAGGGCTATAGTGATTTAAACTGTGGTAAAGATTTGCTGTCTTCAACACAGCTCTTTTTATGGGTATGTAAATGCAATAACTTTATGTGCACAACTCTAAGCAACACCTGTTTTGGATCTCCATCCTGAACTCCCCAAGTCAGAACAAAATCTGCTATTTACAACTGCAAACAAGGCAATAAGAGATCAATCATAACACATGAAATTTGCAAGTGTAGCCATTGTTTTAGAGTCTAAAAACAATAGCTATACTTGTAAATTACACTTGCAAAAGTTTTATTAAATTGACCCCAGGGTTTTGAAAATGAAATTGGACAAAAAAAAAGAATGCTTGCCTCCATTCATTTCTTCCATTTTGTCCTCCTTTTGTACAAGCCATGGCTTAACACTGACTTGAGGAGAGGTTTCTTAAATCCTCCATTTGTCCCCTCCCCCGGCGGGCTTATTTATTTCAAACACTGTGTGCAGGGGGGAGGGGGGCTTATTTGGGGGGGGAGAGCCTATTTAATTTAGCAAAAATGGTAGTGTCAGTTCTCCAAAAAGAACTAGAATGCAAAGTGAAAAAGGTCAAGTACAAGAAGTCTGAGGTCGTGCAGCTGAGGATCAAAAACAAATCCGAACTTCCAAACATCAATAAACCATCCCGGAGCAGTCCAAATGAAATTTTACAGTCCTGAGTGATTAATACTTAATACTTAGAAGGGGGGGGGGGGGGGGGCTCATTTGAGAGAGGGGGCTTAATAGAGGATTTATGGTAGGGACACATTCATTGTAAACATACCAATATCCCATAAAATTAGCCTTTACTGTTCTACCAAAAATATCTCCTGAAACAAACTTATAATTCACCTCATTTACTTGGAAATGTTTACTTCGTAATATCAGAGTGCAAAGAAATCATTTTTAAAGCTTGCCATTCGGGCAAGCTGAAGCCAGCATGTTCCAAAAACATTTTGATGAGGAGAATTGATTTCACTTCACTAGCCCGCCCGGCAAGTTAAGAACAAAATTCACTAGCCCGATAGCAAAATCTACTAGCCCTGGGCTATCAGACACTACTTTCTTTGCACGCTGAATATTATTTGTAAAGTATAGAGTCACAAAATATTGATGGATTAATATAAAAAATTTTTAACTAACTTACTGAAGATAACAGTACTGTTCATCATACCCCATTTTAAAAACACTAACTGAACTTCTTAGATATTTTTCTTCCAGTTCAAAATAAAAATCCACTCTACCAAACCATTTGCAGTCCAATTAATAATTGTATCTTTCTTAGCTTAATCTGCATCAGCAATGTACTAATGTCTACTAATTGCCACATAGCAGATTTCCTTTTCAGTTCATATCTTACATAATTTAACTGTTCACTTGTTGTTGAATTTTAAACTAAGAAGAATATATTCTCAAAATAAATTTAACAATAACAAATTATTTATAAATTACTTTGTTTGTATTTATGTAGATATATTTTGTTATTAAATTTATTCCGGAAGGGATAGATTACTACCCAAATCTATGTCCTGTATAGTGCATAGTGACACACTGACACGCTAATACAGTCAACTCTCTCATAAGCGACCACCCTTGGTGCATGGCAAAGTGGTCGCTTACGGGAGGTGGTCATCTATGGGAGAAATCAAGAAGAAAACTCAAACTGAACTGATTAACCTAATTATGCTGCTGCTGATAATGTTTAACTCGAATAACGCTTGGAGCTGATGAAACTTTGTACGTAACATGATAATGCATGAATGTGACAATCCACTTTTTTACCTACAGATCGTATTACAGACATATTTTTTGTAAGTCGACTGCTATAATCTGTCAGCTAACTTGGCTGCACTTTTCAAAAATGAACTTTTGTGACATTCGAGCAATGGTTTTGTTACAATCATATGTGATCATGTCCGGTGGTCGCTTACTGGAAACAGAAAACAAAAGAATATGTCAAATTTCTGGCCCAAAAGTGGTTGTGGTCGTTTAAGAAATTTAATAGTGGTCTCTTACGAGAGATTATTTGAAACAGTGTTTGACTGAGAAACAAAACAAAATAGCAACAAAACAGTTTATTTGTAAAGTGGTCTCTTACAAAAGGTGGTCGCTTACGAGAAGTGGTCCCTATGAGAGAGTTGACTGTATGTCTATAAATGGATGAATTGCTTCCTAGACAACTTACCACAGTGGTAAAGGAAAACTATGATTTTCTTTAAAAATAGTATTAATTCTTAGTACCAATAAATGCAAATAATTCACCCAAAATGTAGTTTCATTCAACCATTTTTTTTGTGTGTTTTTTATGCTATATTGTATTTTATTAAAAACTCCTGTAATTTTACTCTTTGTTTATGAAAAGCTGGAAGTAACAATAATAAATTTCTGTGTAGACATAATAAATAGTAAACAACAAGGGAAAACTTGATCACATGGTACAAACTGGCACTTGCCATTTGCTGTAAAAAAGATTCCCAGTCTCTCCTATATGTGACCAAAATTGGCCCATGTCTGATGAAATCTTTCCTCTGGTCAGACATAATGTCAAGACGAAATTAATGCCAAAGACTATCTTTTTGCAGATGGATAAAAATTGCCTTGAGCACGTGTGAATTGTTGTACTAGCAAAATAATATGGCAGAAATCAGTCTTCGTGCAATCTCCGTGCCTCTAAATGCTCAACTCTAACACGGCTCTGCTCTAAGGAAAATTGACGGGAGCCCAGTGCTGGGAACCTGTAAAATCTAGGGTGCCCAGCATGTGATATGTATGAAAAATCTCAGATTTTCTAGTCACCTGAGAGCAAAAGTTGGGCACCAGGGGCCACCAGGCTCTGCTAGAGCGCAGCCCTGTCTAATAGCTCAGGTTGTTCAGAAATTGCTTCAAAGAAAGGGTCTAAATTTAAAACATGATAAAGATAGCACCAAACTGACTAAGGCAGGGGCCAGTTTGAAAAAACTTTTACAAGTCTGACTATTGTTTTCATACTCTAAAACAATAGCTACACTTGTATTAAATAATTGATCTGTGGAATTGTTCTCTCTTAGAAAAAAAGAAAATAAAGGCAGTGAACATAACTCCCTTTTGCTTTTGGGAAGGTTTTAAAACTAACGATAGATTTAGCAAAGGCGAGCTAGGTTATATGAAACTGAGACCTGTCAATTTATGCTACAGAAACATAAGTTGACTTCAAATTCTCAGTCAACAGTAATATGCAAAAATGGCAACAATGTCAGTGGAAACGACAGGCTCTTTACTTTGGGGCCTTGCAATTCGATTGCTAAATCTGTTATTTTTCTTAACAAACTCACTGCTTATGATGAAAGAGCACAGCAGTATATAAAATTGATAACTAAGGCTACTTTGGTGAAACGATTTCTAGTGAATTAATTGTATCAACAACAGATTGCGTGCCTTGATTAATTATTCCAGGTTCAATACCAGATTTGATCATCACATCACCCACAGCATCACATACACCAGAAAAGAACAGAGGAACTCTCTTGGCATCCATTTCCTCGAGGACAGTTATAAGGGCTTGTGCTACTGTAAAATCAATGCTTGTGACCACAGAGAAATCAATTACAATGCCAGGTGGTGGGGGGTCGGTATCTGAGGCGGCTTGAATCTCACTGACTACATGTTCAACTCCAGGATAATTAAGATTACCATTGATCTTCAACAGAATGAAGTCTCCTTGGGAAATAACAGTCACAGCCGGCCAGATAGTACGGAAAAGAAGAATGCACAGTGCGACACCAATGCCAGATAAGATTCCCACTTCAATGTCATAGAAGCAACCAAAGAATGTGATGATCAGTGGAACCAGGTCAATGCGACGTACTTTCCAGATATTGGGAAGAATGTGATACTCAATCATGGTGACAACGGAAGACATGATCAGGGCAGCCAGGGATGCTTTTGGTATGTACTTAAAGGATGGGGTGAGAACACCAAGGGCTAATAGGACTATAGCTCCAGTAAAAATACCTAAAATGAAAATAATAAAAATAGTACTGATGAACACCACTGTATATACCTGATTGAAAAAATGTTGTCGCTAAAAAGTGTAAACCATGAACGATGTGGTTTCAAGGATTTGTGGGTATACGTTCATTAGCAAGGCAAATTCAAAGTTCTTTTGACAAAAGTTTACATTGTCACGAGATGCTCATGCAGATGCAAATCCCTAGATAACTTTGTTTAAGGCATGTTGTTGTCTTTTTTTGTCTTCCTAGAACACTTTTAGGCCCTATCTTATGATTTTCAAGTGTGTGTTGGCGATATAGCTACGCTCTTTAACTGTAGAAATCTCTTATGTGTCCAGCACTAGTGAAGTTGTGAGCCATAAATACTGGAAACCGTTTTTTGGAATGCATCGTCGTGAAAAGCTTCGTAAATGTAGACATTTTTTAGAAGCACTTTAAATTTGCAATGCTAATAAAGTTCTACCCATAAATTCATTAGGTCCCATCGTTCATGGTTTATACTTTTCAAGCAACAACGTTTTTTCAATCAGGTGTACATGATATAGCTGTATTTTGAGTTTTCCATGAGTCACAAACATGTAGTCAACTCAGCACTATGTGCATTGGTATCTAATAGAAAACGAGAACCAGTAGTCTAATATAGCTTGCAAAATTATTTAATACAGACAACTTTCTCTCCTTGCTCATCACCAGAAGGGACAGCAGTGAGAAGATGAGACATATGGCTGTATTCAAAGGCTAACTACATGACTTGTATACTATTGTTTTAGAAGAGAGTGTTTTGATAAAAATATATGAACAACCCTTTGTTTGCACAAATGAATTGCTTGTTTGTCATGAATTTAAAAAACTAAGTTTGTAGTTATCACTGTTTAATATGTGCATTTAGGTGTTCTACAGCATCTTTCGATGCTCTGAAATCTTTATTTATAACTTACATCTTTTAACCTGAATGCCATCTTGGCACTGAGAATTGCTATGAAAGCAATTTTGTAATTTCACATATCAATTTACAAATTAATGCTGAAGTTAATCACTAACATTACATGTAAGGAGTAATTTTTCACCTATGATATTTTTAACTGTTAAATTTCTATACCTCCTGCAGGGGTGGCCACGCCACTTTGGGCATTAACAGCTGTCCTGGAGAAGCTTCCAGTTACTGGGTAGGATGATACAAATGAGCTGACACAGTTGGCAATACCAAGTGCAATCAACTCCTGACTGGCATCGACAGAGTAGCGATTTTTACGTGCAAAGGCCTTAGCAATTGCAATGCTTTCAAGAAAACCAATTAATGGAACCACCACCAGCCCTGGTCCAAGGTCTTTGAGTACTTCAGATGCAGACAAGGTAGCATTATCAACTTCAAAGCTTAGGGCAGGGACCTATAGGTAAATATACCAAACAGTCTTTAATGAAGTGAAATAAAAGCCTCCTACAGTAGAGTAACCTATTGGTTAAGAACCTGGGCGGCTGGTTATCATGAAACCGGGGTTATTCTACCTAACTCCCCACTCAGATGTTCTTAGATGAGCCGAAATAACGCCTGCGTAGGAAGCTAGGGTTAATGTACTCCAGGTTCCTTTTCTTTGTTTGTTTCAAGCATTGTCTGCTTTAATTTTAACCAGCCATTGTACTAAGGTCCCACAAATCAAATAATCAATTGTAAGTGTAAAGAATTGACTTGAATATGCTTTTCAGAGCTCAGACATGAACTCAAATTTTGCACCAATACTGGGTCATCTTAACCCTGCTTAGAAAAACCCGGACCTGAAGGCATCTAAACTCCCACTTTATAAGAACCTGTTGAGCCTATAAAAGCAGGTTCTTGTCTGGGAAATCAGTTTGGCTTTTTAAAACAGTTAAGTTTTGTTGCAGCACATTGGGCATAAGAAGACTGAAAAAAAATCAGTTGATTGTTACCCTAGAATTTAGCTGTATTTTTTAGTGATGTGTGTACAAGATTGTGTAAACTCAGCTAGCATTTAACAGAACCTTAGTAAGACTTCTACCTTCATGGGTATAAAAAATACATTTTGCACGAAACTGCGCAAAAAATATTGTGATGTCACATCCTCTATCTGTCTACCTCATTGCACTTATGCATAATAATTAGAAAAAAAACTTGCAAAAATCCGAGACGAAAATGTTGAAGTATAATAAAATAATAATAATAATAGTAATAATAATAATAATAATAATAATAATAATAATAACACATAGTTTTGGATTTCTTAAATATTAATTTTATTTCATATCGAGCAGTAAGTACTGATGAGCACCCATGTGGAGTCAAGCTTCCATTTCCATGAGAAAAAGAACTAAAATATACTGTGTACTGTTGTTTTCATCTTTGTGAAAAAGCAGCACTTGTACTCTCAATAAATTATTATTATTTAAGCAGCACTGCTAGAACACTTTTGAACAAGATCTAGATCCTAATTGCTTTGAGAACAAGATCCTGTAAGTGTTTCATGGAAAAACAAATTTATAATTTTATAATGTCAAATAGACTCAGTAACTGTGACGGAATTGCTTGCTTAGTTTGTGGGCTGTTGATCCAGATGAAGGTTTACCCCACCACCCCTCCCCCCTGGGTAACTGGGATATCATCAGGAAAAAACAAGCCCAGCGCACAGATGAAGGGGTTATACATCTCAACAATCTGTGAGAAAGTTTGCATGATGTACTTTATATCGTATTTATTATGTTAATATAGTGCAGAGCTTTAATCAGGGGATAAGACTTTCCTTGACAGGGAGTGGTAGTGTTTTAACCAAACTAAAGCTAAACACAACATTTTATGCCCCCCCCCCCTTCCCACTTATATGCCCAACCCTCTCAGTTGTAGCATGTAGGCGCATCTACTTCTAAACACAAAAATACATCTGATTATAAGCCCTCCCTGGTATACCCCCCCCCCCCCCCACCCTTCAAATGTACGTCCTGAAATGAATTTGAATTATCATGACGTTTTGAAGGTTTAAACACCAGTAAATGCAAAGCGTATTTTGATCAGCACTGCTATGGCGCTCTATTCGGTCACAAGTCCCCTCAGATATTAGTCTCTCTCGCAGCCGTTTTTCTTGTCACGCAACGCTCCTCCCCCGCACGAGCGTTGAGGATATAAGCCCCGGCACTCCCCTTATAAGCCCTGCTAACACCCCTTACGAAGTTGTATAAGCCCACAGCTTATAACCATATGACCATGAAATAAACATGACAATATTAAAAAACACGTGGGCGGTAAACTGAGTTTCTTAGTTGCCATGGTCGTGACTTAGTTTTTGAAAGAATTTCTTAATTTCCCCCACCAATTACAGCGTGGCAAAATGTAATTATTATTCAAACGTGTAGCGGTGGCAAAAATTACACATACAAAGCATGACATCCCGAATATTCGAAGAAAATCAAACTGAAAATGCCTTCAAAAGAAAATCATCAAACCTTCAGTTGTACTAGTTATTTTTCAACACCACTCATAATGTTATTAGGCACACTTTTGAAATGAATGATGTGTCACAGTTAAATAAATAGTTAAAAATGTAACCAGACAAAAATTGTGACGTGTAAATAAATACCTGAAATGGGGGCAAGCCAGGCTCTATATAAGCTGGTAGGGTGAAAATGTCTGTGTGTCCATGATTGTAGAACACAGATGACACCACAGCTGCGATCAGGATTATAAGAACGTTCCGACCGATCGAAATCAACCAAATTGTTTTTTTTGCCGCTCTTGTCCATTTCGAATCGGACACGTCCTTCCGCGTCGTCCATTGTAATTTGCCGATTTTTCTAAGCGCTACTAGAAATAAAATACAAATTATACCCAAAGTTATATCGTATTTCTTAGTCTGGCCTATATTCTTGAACGTGTAGTAGACATTCTTAGCGAAAAGGCGAGGAATATTTTCCAGTCCCAACAAATCTTTCAGCTGACTGAAGGCTATGATTATAGCTGCGGACGATGTGAAGCCAGATACGATGGGAATTGAAATAAAATTGACGACAAACCCAAGACGAAGAACTCCCATCCCCAGCAGAATAATTCCGGAAAACAGGGTCAGGGCGATGGTGTATTGAGGAACTTCGGGCTTTCCGTATGCGGATACCATCAGTGACATAATCGCTGTTGGCCCAAGGGTCACATCTCTACTTGTACCAAATATACAGTAAAGAAAACACCCCATAAAGGCCGAATACAGTCCATACTGAGGGGGAAGACCAGCGAGCTGTGCATAAGCTAGGCCTTGAGGAACGACCATTAAACCAACAGTCAACCCTGCAATCAAGTCGCATTGTAAAGTTCTCAGGGAATACTCCGGCAACCAAGTTACAATCGGGAAGCGCTTCCTAATGTAAGCTTGAGCCATTTTCGGCTCGCAGAGTTCCGACCATTTTTCCTGTAAGGCAGAACAACTCATATTTTACAAAGAGAACGAATTATGATAAAAGATTTGGGCTGAACTCTCAAAAAAGTAACCAAGGATTAACGAATCACCTTGAATTTCGGATGTTTTGATTTTTGCATCTTGTTTGAGGAAGGGGTAACAGGTCTTCTCTCGTCTCCGCCAATCAAATGAATGAAACTGATGTATTCATGCATGCACGCTTCAATCAGGAAAAACCGTACATAATACTGGACTTGTGGACTAGCGGTAGCACATGACATCTTATGACTTTCCCGCAAACATGTGTTCGCTCTGCACGATCTTGAGACTAATTACATAATTGTAAAAGAAACTAAAAGAAAGGTATTCCGCAGGAATATGACGAATTTTTCAAACTGCCAGTAAGTTTAACAACCATTTGATGTACACAACAGACTCGGTTATTTTAAGATCTCATTGTAATTCACAGGTTCCAAATGAAGCGTAACGAAATCATTAATCGGGGTTCAGTTAACTGGTCACAGCAGAGATTCACGTGCCTGTGTTTTTAGTGTTTGCCAGCTCGTTTTCAACAAGGCACGAGTCACGCGCACAGGCGATGTAATTTTACGTGCACTGTTGCTTAGACCCATTCCAAACGTCGTGCTGCGAAACGTGCTGAACTCAATTGACAGAATTAAATGCCACGTTGCTCTCACTGTCGCAACACGACTTGCCTTCAAACGTCACGTTATTGCCTTGCCGTATAAGTTGACTTAACTGTTTCTGTTGTTGTTGTTGTTGTTGTTCATTTTGTTCTCGGCAAGTTCAGTTCTGCTATTTTATTTGACCAAATTAATTTCGACGTGTGAAACCACATTGTGCTATAGTCGTACTAGAGTCGTGCCTTTGAGTCCGTGCCCAAATGGGTACACGATAAGATCGCATAGCCTGGGAGAGCGCTAAATCGCCCCTAACCGGGAGTACCCCATCGCACGTGCCAGGTGCATTCCACACTAAAGAAAAATTTGGTACGGACCCTTTTAAAAGGGCTACCGTTACGACAACTTTTGTAAAGAAATACTGGAGTTTTCACCTCATTATAAGGCGCATTTAAGGTGCATTTTACACTACAGAAAAATTTGGTACGGACTCTTCAAATAGTTCTACGATACTCACAACTTTTGTAAAGAAATACAGGAGTTTTTACAGGGCAATAGGCGCCTATGGCCCTTGCGAAAACTCCAGTATTTCATTACGAAAGTTACCGGTACCGTACCACACTTTGGAATGGTACGCACACAGTTATTAGTCCACTCCGGGCCTTTATTTCTCCTCTGGCGTTGCCGGCGTTACCAAAATAATCACTGAAACGATGCTTGCATTAATAAAATATCTAATATTTAATCACGTCGCTTTCAAAACGTAAAATTTCAAATTGTGATGGCAAAATAATCCAGGTGAACACACAATTCAGAAACTTTTATAGCCACTGTTAAAACTGTTAGGAGCCGCAATAATCGCTCGGACAAATTCGCAGGGAAAATAATTCAGAATGTTTGAAAAGTTGACGCCTGTCTTGTGGTTCTTCATGAGGCGGGGGCGATTTACGTTCGTGAGATAAGTTTTTAAATCCCCTAAATATTGTTTTTTTGTTATGTTAAGGAAAACGCAATAACAGATGTCCCTTGCACAAACATTGCTTTTAAGGCTAGCCGCATTAAAGTTACTTTGTCAAGCTTCAAATTAACCTTGTTCCCAAGTATTTGATTGGAGAGTAATTTCCGAGTGCTCTGTTGAAAAAACTGATGCTTTCAAAGATTTTCGAAGTCATTAATTTAAAGGTATTTGTATAATGATAAAGGATTAGAAGAGATTCTCAGATATGACTGTCACATATAAGCTTTTTGACAATTTTACGCATGTAGCCCTGAAACACTGGCCAATATTAAAGGATCAATTAAATTTTAAAGAGATCAAGACATGTGAAAGATAAAAATTTCAAGAATCGCACGTCTCCTCAGAACCATGTATAACTACATGTATTAAGGGTATTTTTGCCCAAGGGTAGATGTTGTTTCATGCTCACCGCATGAAAGATCTGAATTTTTGAACCACAATCCACTTAAGACTTCAAAGTATCGTAAAAACAATGTGTATGAGGCCCTTATCGAGTGCATCCACCAGATGCAGGGAGTTGAGAATGTGTATATTTGCATGTGCGAGAAAACAACCGCGCTAAAACCTTCATTTTTTCTCATCTCATGCAGTCAAGAAATCTCAAAGAACTAAGGCGATTTAGTGAAAGGTAGACGAGGCTCTAACTGACACACGTTTGGCATAAAATTAAAGTAGCGCTTTTCAACGGCTTTGAAAATTCAAACCAGTTTTCTTTTCTTTTTTTTCAATTTCCTTTGTTTTAATCATAATCACTCAACATATACATAATCGTGAAACCTCGGAGGTAAATCAACACCGAATTAAGTGAACTGATTTCAAGTCAGTAAAAAGGAAGCATGGATTCTGTGATCATACAACGGACGAAATTCCTGTACTACTGCTTTTTAAATTTCCTTTTAAATTTGACAGCAAAGTACACCCTTCGCGCGTCAGGAGACAGGTAGTTCTGATTTGTTTTGTTTTTCAAAAAAGGAAAACAGACTACGCCCGCACTCTCGAAGTCGCATGACAGGTGTAACGCCCTAATATATAACGAAACCCCGGCATAACAAACGGATATGTTCCGCCCCATGATGTAAAGTACCCACATTATGAAGAACGATTTTCTCCGGTCCCTTGGCACTTCTTTACATGTGGGTTACTGTATTAACAATCTGCTTAAACACCGACGTTAGACAGAAAGTCAAGTGCCGGCTCGCCTTTCTCGTTTTTTGTAAAGCCAAGGCACTGCATAAGTTTGCTTATCGTTATCAACGTAATTCTCAAGGGTTGACGAGACGCTGGTAGCAGTGGTGGCGAAAAAAAGAAACTTCGACAATTCTAGCACAACCATATCCTGAGGTCAGGCCGAAATTTATCATCTCTCTTGAAAATAGGACCGAATCTCGAGTAGCAGCAGTTTTGTGAACTTTTCACCGGAGGCTATTTCTTCCTGGAAATAGTTTCAGATTTTCAGTTGCAAACACTTATCTATTGTGTTGATTTAGTTTCCACAGATTCTTTAAGAAAGCCAACACTAATACAGGCTAGCAACAAAAAGCAGAGAAAAGGTCCAGTGTTAACACACGAATTTAAATGTTACCGTACAAGGGAACAAGGATGACGATATAATTTCAGTTATGTAACAGTTTTCTCCTAAGCAGCAGAGGCTCTTGCGCACGCGGGCGACGATGTGACGAGGAAAAAACTTCCTCTTTTCCCCCTGCCCACCGTTCCCCTGCGCTTTCTTTTCCCCTCTTCCCAGCCTCCCTATGACAGAGAGAGGTTACCACGGAGGAGAGAGACGCAACGGTATGTTGTTTCTTCTTCCCGTGGTCTCGGAATTTCACATTTACGAGTAGTACTACATTACTTTTGTTGCAACCCATCCCCGTCAGCAAATTTTAACCTGGCTTTCAACACTAGCACCACAATGGAATCATATAAACTGACGGGATATTGCGTTGCATTGTAAACGACGCTTTCAGTGGACGTAAAGTAAGCTTGCAAATAGTACTATTCGACGGTAATAGCTAAGAGTCACCATGCAACAATCATTGAACAGACCCGGACAGGTAAGAACAAGAAAAACATGGGCAACGACATGTCTCTTCCTCGTCAAAGGAGGAAGAACGCAGGTGGCTAGGATTGGCTAATAAAGGTATAAAATACGCTACATGCTGTTTTTAATTTGACCATCTGCTGATTCTAAAAAGACAGGTAGCCCAAGCTCGTTTATGAACATTGGCATTGTTGCGTAACCATCGAAATATAAGGATTTGTATGGGGGAAAAACGATTGTTTCTGTAGCCTACGAGTGTGAAAGGATTCAAATCAAAGTCGGCTTAGCTATTTAAACTAAAGGTGTGTGTTTCTTCTTCCTGTGTGGTCCCCGAGCCGATTTATGCCAATTTTATGGGTTTCTAAGGTTATAGAGAGAGCAAGCCGGTTCGAAAAACCCCATAAAATTGCCATAAATCGGCTCGTGGACCCCCGGGGGGGACTCCGCAGATGAAAGGGGTGGGGATGCTCGTCGTCTCGCTTAGGGGTGTAAATTTCGGATTTTGGTCTCATTTAGGGTGTTTTTGGCAAAACGCCATCATATTTAGCCGTGAAAGTCTCGTTTAGGGTTGTACGCGAAAAAATATAAAAATATACATTTGATATGTATATTTTTTATTCGTTTTATTTACTCCATTCATATAATCCAAGTTTTCTCATTTGTCTGTGTTTTAACACGGTCTCTTTTAGGGGTCCAAAAAAGCTTGGGCCCTGCCCAGATCGGTCTCCTTCAGGGGTTTAATTCAAAATTTCCCTCGAGCATCCCCACCCCGGGCGTAGACCACACAGAAAAGAAAAAAAACACAACTTAAGTGATTCAAGCCGATTATTATTTAAATCCCTTAACATTCGTTAGTTACAGAAACAATAGTTTTTCCCCATACAAATGCTTATACAGTGGAACCTCGATAACTAGGACTCGGATAACTCGAATTCTCCGCTAACTTGAACTAAATTACCTTACGCACCAGTGCCGACGCCCATATTTCGAGCTTAGGCAACTTGTGCCAAAAACGTGTCAAAAAACATCAGTGGGCGTTTGGGCGGTGCGTACCCCACTTAATACATCCATCAGACCGAAGGTCCTCGTCCGTGTTACGTAAGTCCTAGCCACATGGCAATGATGACTGATGCGTAGTATCTTTAAAAATTGGTGCATCAAATTATAGGGGATAGAATGGAAATTATCCGAGTTGATCTTAGCTCTCCCGCTCTCAGTTGCTACCGAGATGAATATTTGCCCAGGCATACTTTGATAGCAATAGTGTGGTCTAATTAAAATACCAAAAATTTTACGATCGCATCAAATCAAAAATCACGTTGCAAAAACCTTTCCTTGACAGTCACGGGAACTAAGGCGTGTGTGTACAGATGCGGGGTTGGCCGGTTCTAGACAGTCTGGAGGCATGCTCGGTCAGCAAATGCGCTTTTCTAGCCGCGTTTTGAAGAGGAAATGGTTCCAATGATGTAACCTAACGTTTGCTTAACTTTTTTAATACGCGTACCAAAATGATGATCTAGCTGTTTCAGTTACCACATGTTTCCTGTCATTGTCTACAAGGTTCGATGAACCTTGGAATGACAGAGTCATCCTCAGAGAACAAATTTTTGTGGTGGTATTTTAGCAAAATTTCCACCAAATCTTGGGGCAAACAATGCGCAATCGCGATGTTTAAGATAATAGTGTGGGTTTCACCAGCTTGATGCTGAAGTTTTGTTAGTGAAACATTACTGTCCCGAGCTTGTGTATCATCATAAAAACTTAGTTGACCAAATGAACAGACCCAGGGAAAAGAACTGAAGAAGACGACATGTCACTTAACCCTTGGCTGCCACGTGTATGCGAAATTTTGATTCACTTCTCGTAGGCGTGTGGTTTTTTCGGCAATAAAAAACTTTGACCCAACTGTTACCTTTGTTAGCACTTTCTATCAGAACAATCTTCTTTTTAAGTTGAGTGTACTCAGTTTTGGAAAGGGTTGCATAACAGGCAAGTCAGTTAAAAAACCACCTTTCAATTAAATATTTTAAAGCAGTATGACTGAAGAGAGGTATTAGAACTTAACTAACTACAACTCACTGACTTGAATTTATCTTATATCAATAATGCTCAGTTCTCAAGAACTAAAAAACAAACAAAAAATAATCACCCCTGATGAAAATTCTGGCACTTAATGGTAAACACAGCATAAACTACTGGTGAGTGCACCCTTAAGTAGTTACAGGGGAGGAACTGGGTTTCAGTGATTACATGTCTACATACAGCTGTGTGGCAAAAAAAAATCATTCTGTTGAAGGGGCTATTTGAAGGTAACAGTTACCTCTACTGAGAATCACTAGACTATGAGCAGTGTCTCTTTTTTTTCTTGGTCCGTCGAGCAAAACGGGCAAGACACGCAAATGACCATGCGCGTGCACTCTCCTCACTAAAGAAAAGAAAAAGACTGCTCGCAGTCTAGAGAATCACCAGATGGTAGGTGGAAACTGTAAGAGAAGATCAGGGGCTAGGAGCCATAGAAAAAGGAAGTAGGAACCAAGATATTTAACACCATCTTATTATGTTATCATATATTATCTTACTTTACTTTGTATACTTTTTTCGAGTGAATGGCTTGCCCAGATTAGCTCTTGCTACCTTAGGGCATGTCAAAATTATATCCAAATAAAAATAACTAAAAATGAATGAATATGGAGTAGCAAAATAATAAATAATGTTTCTGGTTCAAGTAAGATTCTAAATGGATTATGCGCAGTTTTCATTAAAACGTAAGACATGACCTTTAAAATGTCATGTTACTGAAAGAATGTGCTAGCCTGTTTTTTGAAAATTCTAGTGATGTTTTGCATGTTGTTTAAATCGTATTTTAATTTAACAGAAATGAATATTATGGAATCATGTGTCAAAATACAGATGCAGAATATACATGTAAGCACTATAGACTTTTGATTATTAGCTGGCTTGTAGTGCTGTATTGGAATTCATACTGTAAGCTGTGGCTAGAAACTGTCCTTTGTATAAACATTCAATAAAAGTCACAAGATTGAAAACAACAGCTTTCTGGTATTTATAAAATTTTGCCTTATGGTTATTCTGATGCATTCTATTAATCTTTCCCACTTTTACAGCTAGCCATATCTATTTGTAAATAAAAAATTAATATAAACATCCCCTTTTTTTTTGTTTGAAATTTTCAAATACAATATATTTTCATCTTCTGTGCTAATGCAGATATTCCCCTACTCAATGACTCTGAATTTACCAGTCACTCAGTCACTAATCAAAATCACAAGCCAACTGAATGTGGGGGGGGGGGGGGGGGGGGGTGCTAGGTTGGGTTGGGGCAAGATTTCTGATGTTGAGTTTCTGGTTTCTGGTTTCTGGTTTTTTATTTCTGGTTTCAGTTTTCTCACTTCTGGTTCCTGGTTCTGGTTTCTGTGGTTTCTGGTTTCTGATTTCAGTTTTCTGATGCCTCATCCCTGACTTACGTTTTCATATTTCATATTTCATATTTCTAAGAATTATCTAACTTCTGGCATTTGGTTACTAAATTCTAATTTCAGCTTTCGGAAAATCAGGGTTCAATTCTTTCAATGTTTAGTATTCTGACTCCTAAAATTCACAAACAAATTCGAACTCCAAGCCTACTGTTTCTCTTTTTGGGAATAACTAGGGATTCCCCAGCCACTCAGTCAATTCAAACCCACACACAAACTGAAGGTCTTATAACCATTTGTTTTTGTATTACGTCACAAGGTAGATTTACAAGGAAATATTAACAGGGATGGAGGTGGGGGTGGGGGTGGGTTTTGTTGGGGAGGGGGGGCAAGCAAGTAAAATGTGACACTAATCAGTGGTGGATCCAGGGGAAGGTCCCCCCCTTATTTTTAGGACCAAACTGAAGAGCGAAGGGCCAAAAAAATTTTTTTGGGAGACCAGGCACCCCTCTTATCTCAGGGTCTGGATGACTGTCCCTCCC
This sequence comes from Porites cylindrica, assembly GCA_964035525.1. NCBI lineage: Eukaryota > Metazoa > Cnidaria > Anthozoa > Scleractinia > Poritidae > Porites > Porites cylindrica. The sequence continues at coordinate 1,481,123 of OZ037780.1, read as the reverse complement.
CTCCCCTCCTTTATCTGAAGGTCTGGATCTGCCACATAATTTTGTAATAGCCACTTGCTCTTGAAGAGACAACCTGGAATTTAAGTAACTGGCCAAAGTTAATTATAAGAACAAAAGCAAAAGGAACCTACCCTAATATCTGGAATCCCTGGTGCAACCTCTGCTGTCAAGGTAAAGGTGTCCATATTGCCAGTTGCAGATTGTACTGCTTTCACAATCGCTGCAGCACACAGAACGACCAAGGCATTCCGTGCAGTGGTTAAGACCCATAAAAACTTTCTGCAAAATCGCTGCAATCTAGTCACTGGCTCGTCTTTGTCCCACTCAATACGATTTAACTTTTTCAGAACGATCAAAATCACAATACAACAGCTTCCCAGTAAGAGATCCCAAAGGTTTGTTTCTTTGATGTGCCTGAATGTTTGTACGACATTCGCGAAAAAAGGTCTTGGTATGTGTTGCAACCCTAAAAGACTCTTCACTTGTCCAAAACCAATAATGATAGCTGCAGAAGACACAAAGCCACTGATAACTGGGAGTGAGATAAAGCGCACCAGGAAACCCAGACGAAAGGTACCCAAGAAAAGTTGCACAATACCACAATATAAAGTCAATGCAACAGCAAGTAATGGCTCACCCTTGGCAAAATGCTCTACCATCAATGACATGATTGCTGTTGGACCAAGGGTAACATCTTTACTGTTACCAAACAGACAGTAGACGAAGCAGCCCATGAACGCAGAGTAGAGCCCATATTGTAGAGGAAGCCCAGCTATTGTCGCATAGGCTAATCCCTGAGGAACAACCATTAGGCCTACTGTTGTACCAGCAATAATGTCTCGCAGTAGACTCTCGCTGTTGCAGTGTGGAAGCCAGCACGTAATGGGTAAATACCTGTGAAGGCATTTCTTGGCAGCTTCCTTCGCTCTCGAATATTTATCATGTTCGTTAGCGTCGTAACTGAGTAAAGGAGTGTCTTCTGAAGGCTCTGTCACACTTCGCATCTTATTGCTTTCATTCATGGTTTCAGGTTGAGAGTTTGGTTAAGTTCTTAGGTAAGTAAGCTTACATTGTAGGCCGGATGAAACAAATTTCACGTGCTCAAAGCCACAGTCGTCCAACTGATACCGGCGGATTCAAAGGGACTGAACTTCACACTCTAAGCTGTCTCATGCTCTGCAGGTTTAGGCAAAATAACATTGAAAATATCACGCCATTCAAACTCTGTTACTTGGCTCCACACTTGGTATAAAAGTCACGGGTTTTTTGCCACGGAAACGACCTTGCTTTGACGTTCATGCGATTCCCTGGGAGAAAGTCTGGGTACTAAGCCGCAGAATCGTGACGTCACTTTCCACCCCTACCCCGACCCCTACAAGGTTATTTAGTGTTTTCATCGGATCTCGCAGAGGCATATCGTTCTATGAACGCCGGTAGCGCCATGAATATTAACTCTTAGCTGGATCGAACTGAGAATAGTATTTATGTTTAGTTAGGCTTTGTGTTCAACCACTGGTAAGCGCGATGGTTCAAGAGTATCAGTCCCCTGTTAGAGTTTACAAGTACCCGTTCGAAATTGTGATGGCGGTGAGTGACTGCGTTTTGCTTGATTTGTTATGCTCTTGTGTGTAGAAAACGCGGAAGGCTAATTTGGAAAAAACCCACTACAGAAACCTGCTAACAGAAATTTAAAGTGTGATGTGTTTAACCGAAGACAGGCCTTGAATCTTGAGTTGAAAAGAGTACATAGGGCTTTCCACGATGGAATATGTGTAATCTGGCGGCTTTGGCAATTTGAACATACAATTTACGATCTCTAATTGTAAGAGCTGATAACGCCTTTAGAAGTCGTTTTGTGGGTGTACTTATCCACTTTATCGTCATTTTCTTCAAAGGCATACGAAAAGCGCTTTCCTACATGCAAGATGATTCCTGTGTTTCTTGGTAGTGACATTCTGTCGGAATACAAAAGTGAAGATGGCGCGATTCACAACATCGAGAGACGATGTAAACTTGACGTAGATGCACCATACTTGCTGAAAAAGGTAAGCCAGCTAATTTGAACTCCTAAAATTCGATGAATACGTTCTTGAAGGTGTGGCATAATGTGAAGAAATTAATATTACATAACGAGAGGGCAAGAAGCAACTTCTCAAAACATCTTTTAAATACAAGACTAGCACTTAGAGAAGGTTTAATAATAGATTGAAGCTTACGTATAAATAGCAAGTTCTTGGGTGTTTTTTAATTTATAGGATGTTAAGGTACTCAGCTTATTAATTTTTCTCGGTTTTCCGATTTCTGCTTACGTGTTTCACAATATTTGCTTTCACAGATTATTGGTGTGGAGTATGTATATTTCAACCAAACAAACTGTCTGAATCGACGAGACCGCACTTTAACTATTACTGCTTTCAATGAAAGCTTTTCATCCCGCGTTTTTGTTAAGGAACACTGTTATTATTCGGTAAGTATGTTCTTTAACACATATTAAAGCGATATGATGGAAGAGATTTCGAGACATTTCCATCATTCGATGGGCATTAAAATATAATGTTACATGGTCATAGACGTGAGTTGGAATCGCCCTCGGCGAATTGCGTCAGCTATGATGTACTTTGAGGTTCATTCGTAAGTGAATGAATATGTAAACATCCAAAGCGTGGCACAAAATAAACAAAAGCCGCTTTTACTATATTGCACAGAAATTTATTATGTATAGTGGACAACTATGTAAATTATGTACATTTGAGTCAGTAGGTTCCTTTCATTTACACAAAGGTACCAAATACCACAAACTTGGTTTTACTTCACTTTCCAAGGTCACAATTTCATACCTGTTTATTTCTGTATGACAGCTATGAATTATTTATCCAATAAAATGATTATATTTTGGCCTTATTTGATCAATATTGGAGAGTGTTTGTCCTGAAGGAAAATGAACCTAACCCTAACCGTAACCCAAAACGCTTCTTTTTATGAAGTGTGATTTTATTTTTCTTCCTTGTGAAAGTTCCATTTTGTAGTGAAAATTTAACCAAAACTATTTGCCATAAAAATTATGTTATAAGTTATGTTCTTTTGGAATTGTTTACGTCGAAGGAGCCAATAGTCAAAACATATTTGTTCACTGGCCTATTAGTCTATTGTTACTGAAGGATGAAGCCAGCATGGCTCTCTTCCAAAAAGTATAATATATTGAAAGAGGCTAAAAGGATTTTTCATGGGCATAATTTTGTACTTTTTCTTCTTTTTATTCACCATAAAGTTGACACAGTGCCTTTTTTTCACCCTTCACCCTTAAGGGTTCTTTTAAGTGGAAAAATTGGTTTTACTTTTTGAAATCCAGAATTTTCAGATAATTTTTCAATTTATTGAACACTTGTCTGAAAATGGATTTCATGTCTGGATCTGTAGATCCATGTTGTAGATGGGTCGTAGATGGATTTTCTGTTTGACAAATTTGTAAAATCTGTATTTGGATTATGAAAATCTAAATCCACATTTCCCAATCGAATGCACCCTTGAAATATACTAAGTCAAATGCTTGTGATTCAGAGACAAATTTCAACAATTTCAATGACAATGCTGCCTTCAAATATGTACACAATGTAAATTAAAATTTGCATATTTTCTGCTGATGAAGGCAGCATTGTAATTGCCAAAACTTCGGAATACATTTCCTAATTAACAGTATTTGACTTACCAATATTTCTTATTGAATTGTTGTGATAAAACAAAAAAGATGCTGCACAGAAACAATCATGTCCATTACTTGATAAATGGCCTTTGGCTCTTCCAGAAAGCAATAGAAAAAAGAAAAGAAATGGTGCTCCCAGTGCACAAACCAATAGTGGCTTCAATGTTAAATGAAACAGAAAATAGATAGACAAATTATGTCTTTAAATGTTCTCAAAACATAGCCAAAGTCTTAATGAAGCTGACAGTTTCGATGACTGTCAGCCATCTTTGTCAAAACTTGAAAATCGTCAAAGGTGTCAGAAGCCTTAAATAGGCTTCTGAAGGTGTTAATTATTGCGATAAACTCGCCAAGTCACTCTGTAGACGCCCCCTCCCCTGGTTTGGGGGTGGAGATCACTTTGACAATTTCCAAGTTTTGACAAGGATGGCTGACAGTCATCAAAACTGTCAGCATCATTAAGACTTTAAGAGTTTGGCTATGTTTTGAGAACATTTAAAGAGATATTAACTGTACTAGCCTGATGAATTTCTTCAAGAATGGACAAATTATTATAAGGGTAAAATTATAGTAAAGCCAAACTGCAAATAATAGTCAGTCAGTGTTCAAATGAAATTGGCCCATGTCCAGTGAAATGTTAAGTTACCAGTAACACCTATTGGCAAAGACTATCATTTTGTAGATGAATAAAATCTTACTTAAGCGCTTGAGAATTGTGCCAGTGAATTGACACTGTTTCATTGAATGTAAGGTAGTGATCAGTCTCAGGGTTCTCAATAGAAGGCGGCACCCGGCGATTGATCGCCGCATACTTTGAGATTTATAGCCGCTTACTTTGTGTTTAAGTCGCTTTTCTTTGCTTTGTTTTGACACCTCTGGCTTTGCTGAAGAGCCTCCTACTTTATCAGTGATCACCTCCTACTTACAAATCTACTGAGAACCCTGCAGTCTACCTGTGAATCCCTTGCCTACCATGCACCATTTTCATTTAAGACACATAAGTGCGACCCGAGGGAGTCTGGCCACATTTTTGTTTTGTCTGACCAAAATGGAGGCTTAGAAAGAAAGAAAGATAAATAAATGAATAATTATTTGCAGCTCTGCAAAGGGATAATACACTATTATTTGACTCATCATTTTTTGATCTGCTAGGTTCACCCGGATAACCCTGAGTGGACTTGTTTTGAACAAGATGCAAGCTTGGACATCAAATCTTTTTTTGGTTTTGAAGCAGCTGTTGAAAAGCTGGCAATTAAGCTGTACCTCCAGAACATTAAGAAGGTGATTAATAGTTGAATTCATCAGTTGTTATAGCTGTCACAGTGTCAGAATTTTACCTTATTGATATGACCAGTCAAATGTCTGGTGATGCATAGTGCAATGGGTGATGCATATTGTGTTTAGCAAATCAATAATCAAAATTAAGTACAGTCAAACCTCTTTAATACAGACACTAAGGGGACCATAAAAAGCACAGAGGTGTTAAGCGGGTGTCTGCAAAGGAGGGGGGAGGGGGTTCCACTGTATAAGTCTTGGCCTTCCATGGGTTAGAAAGCCAACATGACACTACACCCATTATAATACAATATTTATTAGTAGTTAAGCACCCTGTTTATGCGGCCGGCCCAACAGTCTTTGTATTAGAAGGGGTCCATTGTATATCACACCCCAGAGCAGTAACACTGATCTGATGAAATGTTGCACTCCTTTACAGGGCAAAGAAGTGATCCAATATTACATAGATGAGTTAATGAGTGAAGGGATTACCTATCTGCCTCCATTTGAAAATTCACATGGGCGACCAAGAACAAAGAGTGCATCAGAAGCGCTGGTGGCAAATCCTGAGCAAACTGAAGAGGATGGCAATGCGCTTCCTATTGCTAGTTCTGCAATAGAGGTTGCAGATGTGGAAACCTTGGGTGCCCGATCAGGTAAGCACATAAATGCACCGAACAATACATCCGATGATACATGCATTTTTTTAGTACAGGCTGTCCACAAAGTTCCTATAGTGGAAAGGAAGACAACTTTGTATCATATTTTTTTCTTCTCTGAATCCCAGATTACAAGCTTGATGATGACTATATCCAAAGATTTCTTGGGAAACTTAGCCCAAAAGAAGAAAATCAGCTTATTAAGGTCAGTGCATGGCAATACACTTTGATGTGCTAATGGGGTCTTAGATGTTTGGATTGCAAATGTTTCAGACCAAGTGGGGTAATATATAAAATTTAACTGTCAGGGTACTCAGTGTTTTTCCATGATGTCTCAGTGTACGTCCATGTTCATGCCTTTACCAACGGCGTTCCCTCAGACAAAATTTTTAATATTTTGCTTTAAATGCTGGGCCTTGCAATGGACTAACATTCCATCTGAGCGGGAAGGGAGAGTACACTTTAGCATTACCCCTAGTTACTTCATGCTATAGAAACCGGTTTAAGCTGTGCAGGCCTCAAGGCTTAAGGGTACTTTAACCTTACCTTAACCTTAACTTGAGCTCACATTGTTTCATAAATGACCAAAAGTCTTGAATGGACAGAATGAGTCCTCAAAGCTTGTGTATGGTGAGGTCCACCTCTTTTTTCATGTTAAAAAATTTTTTAATATGATGTGCAGGTAGATCCTTGGGTGCAATTTTCCAGTCGTACTAGTGCATTATAATATTGAAATTTTTTAAATTGACTTTGGTTTGTTTAATATTCTTTATTAATAGCTGCGCAAGAAACTCAGTGCCACACATCAGGGGAAGGTATTTATTATTCATTATTATTATTATCACTAGTATTATAAAAAAGAGGAAATCTACCACCACATGAATAATAATTTTTATTCCTTTCTTTTTTTATTAGATGCCAAATGATGCTCATCTTTTAAGATTTCTCAGAGCACGGGACTTTAATTTAGACAAGGTACTGTAGATTCTTGATTGTTGCATCTCGTTCTTGATACTCGGTTCCTGTGACACTCATCAATCCAGAACTCTCGACACTTAGACTGTAAAACAGTCAGCTTTTTGCTCAAAATCAACTTAGCGTAGCTTAAGAGTCTCACATGCACGAAGCCCTCAAGCCTTACGCTCCCAAAGGGCGTGTCCCTAGTCTTTATCCCCATTATCAGCCTCACTCTGAACAATGCAGTTGAAACTTAGTTATCTATTTATTGTTTATCAATACAGTCTTACGAAATGTTGTGTGAGTCATTGGCATGGAGGCGGCATCACAATATTGACAAAATACACGAGATCTGGCAGCCTCCAGATCCACTTCTCAACTACTACTGTGGAGGGTGGCATAACACAGACAAAGGTAACAGTTTTATGTACTGTAACTTGAAAATAAATAATTGATACCCAGTGTTGTTACAGTAGATGGCCCTAATTTTTACATCTGTGAATGAAATCCTGTCGTGTACCATTCGTACAGAATCTCTTTGCCAGCACATCCTTGTAGAGCTATTTGTTTCTCAGCATTTAAGTACAAATTGAAATTTAGAAGTGTTTTGTTGAGCTTTAACTTTGGCCTCTTTTGGGAGGGTTTAGATGAAGGAAAAAAGTGACTGAGTGTTTTCCTTTCTTTAGGCATTAGAGCCTAATTATCATTAACCTTGTATAGGAAAACAAGAAGTTTGTCTCTTCAGTAAATATAATGCTTAAATATAAACTCGGTTTGCTGGAACAAAAGCTTATAAAGTTACTAGATCAAGCTGGAAAGGACTGGAATACAAGATGGTTTTTCTTTAAGATCAAGCTTAGTGCCATCATTATTGACTTGTTGGTATTTTTTCTTTTTTATAGAGGGGCGACCATTGTACATCCTTCGGCTGGGCTCTATGGATGTCAAAGGACTGTTGAAGGCTGTAGGGGAAGATGGATTTCTAAAACATGTAAGTAGAGTGTTCAATGGTAAATGTGTGGATTGTGACTGGTCATCAAATCAAGACCAGCATTTAGCTGCATCAACATTTTAGTAGCAATTTAGAGGGACCTCCTCAATTTGAGCTTTTGTTAATACTTGAAAGAAGGGGCAAATTCTGAAACTTCATTCTGGAATGTTTATAAACTTGCCACAGTGTATTCTAAATGATCAAGCCACAGACAACAAGATACATGAAATTTTATCACATTTTTTTGCTTATTCCTTCCACAATTTAATGATAGTTTTGTTGTCTCAACAGTATAAAGAAAGTAATGATTTTCCCATTTCTGGAGTTTATAGTGGTTTTTGTTACATTAAAAGGTTGCATTGTACAGTCCGGAATATCCCTAAATTTAAGGACAGGGCCAACTGGTCACGCGACACTTTTCAACCAATGAGAGGGCGCGCTTGTGTTTATCAATAAACAAATCAAAACATCGCCCCAGTGATCAAAAATTTCAAAACAACGGACGGAGTCGGACAGAATTATAAAGATGAGCTTACAGGACTCGTCTAGGTTTCACATTTAATATTTCAAAGAAAACATTTCATGTAAGAGAATAAGAGCATTAATCATTGCAAGGAACGAATCATTGGGATGTTCTAACTGATTCCGGACCGATCGCAGAGGTCGTGGGTTCACTGGCATGGCTTGCAAGATTTATGATAGAAGCAAACTAGTACCGTGTAAAAATAGCCTTAGAGAGAGCGTGAAATTTGTTGAGATCGTACAAAACAGGATTGGTACTACCTATTAACTTCTACAGGACAAGAATCAAAGAAATCAGTCATCATAACAAGAATAGAAAGTAGTTCAAATTTATTAAGTTTTCTTGTTTGTGTTTTGTGTTGTTTTCGTGTTGACTTCACGCATCTGGTGCTTTCTTTGCTTGCTGTAGTACCTGCAATGTTTTAATTTTATCCCAGATAATCAGTGCATGTTCAATGAGTAGCGAAATACATCATTTACAATGAGATTTGCCTTGTTTCTTTGATTGTTTTTTAACGGTGGATGAACATTTGGAGAATCCAACAACATTAAATCTTTCCAGATTAGTGAATTTCAGAAACAAAGCGGTTAGTATCTACGTTGCGCTTATGATCTTCAAATTCGGTAAAGTAAGGCGAAATGTTGGACATGAATATCCATAAGACTAATAAAGTTGTTTTGGCCTTGAAAAGAAAAAAGGCAAAGGCTTGTACTAATGCGAAAAAAGGTAATAACACGGCTCTGTGAGAAACCCGGGAGTGTAAAACGTACGTGTTTTGGACCTCGGAATTCAAAAATTGTCTACCAAAATTCTAGGTTGTCTACCATTCCCACATTCAACATGATAAAAGTTAATCGATATGACAATCGAGGAAAAATATCTAGAACTTCGTAAAAAATCTGTGAATCGAAAAAATAATAGACACTTGTTCACCTACCTTGAAAACCGACCAAAATCTCGCCTATACATCGCGTTGTTTAAAGGATAAAAGAAGAAATAAGCCACAAAATGTGCTGAATATTTCACGAGACACTTCCAATATGGCTTCCGATATGCTGTCCACTTAAAAAAATTGTGTATGCCTCATGAAACGTCTTTAAAATATGCCTGAGAGTCAAAACGATGACTGATTCTGTCCGACTCCGTCCGTTGTTTTGAAAATTTTTGATCACTGGGGCGATGTTTTGATTTGTTTGTTGATAAACACAAGCGCGCCCTCTCATTGGTTGAAAAGTGTCGCATGACCAGTTGGCCCTGTCCTTAAATTTAGGGATATTCCGGACTGTTGTAGTGACAGTCTTGCTTCGTTGTGTCATTAAACATTGAGAATAACTTTTTTTGTGACTTCTCAATGCTGTTTCTTTCAAGGTTGTTTCCATCAATGAGGAAGGTCTCAAAATGACTGAAGGACTCACCAAAAACACAGGACATCCTGTTAGGTATGCACAAATTCTTTATTGTTAAGTTTGTTATAGTCAATAACTATACTATGGGTGAAAACTAGGGAATTACACTCAATGCTTTCTCTCTAAGACAGATACCTTTGGTACCAGCACAAAGCATACGTCTAAGAGTGATGTCCACCTTTTAGAGTGTCAAATAAAGGGCTTTAAAAGAAAGGCAAAAACCAACTCAAAGTGTTGGTTTTACTGAGGTGTCCATCTTATAGGTCGAGGTGTTTTTTTTCAGATAAGTAGAGGTGACTATTTTTGAATAAGTCACATCACTTTTACCTTTAATTTGCTGCTTTGATTTTGATTACATCACATGGAAGTTCTTAGTTAAATTGTTGTTGTGTCTTTTCAGTTCATGGACTTGTGTTTGTGATCTGGAGGGCTTAAGTATGAGGCATCTTTGGAGGCCTGGTAAGTGAACCCATCCAACGTTGTATTTTTCTAGCTGGTATGGGATCCAACATCCCTTGCTATTCAGCATGTTTCATGGTGTGTACATTTTACTGGCAGTATTTCCAAGGTGCGTGATCATCATCATACTTCGGCTGCAGAGCAGCTGACCACAAGTTTCCTCCATCGGTGGCAGCCGTGAGCTTTTTCCAACAGCTGATTGTCAATTAGCAAGCTATCAGGATCTCCTAGAAGACTAATGAATTGGTGAACAAGGTTCACTGTCTTCCAGATTTTCTCCTCCCATGAGTGGGAACATACACTGCAAATTCTCTGACAAGCTTAGCGGAGCACATGACCAAGCAGACTCAATTGCTGAAGCCTGACTCTTTCAATAAAGGGAACTGTTTCTGTGAGGCTGTAGACAGTAGCATTTGGTATTCTGTCAATTTGCCCGATGTTTAACATACCCCGGTAATTCAATAGCAGGACCTGCCAAAAGAATTGATTTTGTTTCCATTTCCTTAGAGAAGGCATACCACCATATAACTTTGGAAATTTCTTGCTTTAGGCATCAAGGCATTGCTAAAGGTGATTGAGGTTGTTGAGTGTAATTACCCAGAGACAATGGGCAGGCTGCTGATTGTCCGTGCACCCAGAGTTTTTGGTGTTCTGTGGACACTGGTTAGTCCCTTCATCGATGAAAACACAAGAAACAAGTTTCTTATCTATGGCGGAAATGATTATCAGGTATTACTTGTTTTTCTTGTCATTCTTTTTTTAATAAAAATAATGGATTGTACAATGTTTTATTGTTGTGATGAAGTTAAGTACTTGCAGTGCTCAAAGTAATGGCCAGTTATCGGACAATGTTCGGCCTGAATGGCAACTTGACCAGCCAAAAAATTCACTCGCCGGTCATGTTGACAAGTCATGCTTATTCTCAGTCTTGAACAAACAACCAAATCCTCACCTGTAAATCTTAGATTTGTCTCTTACAATACAATACAATCATGTTCATGAATTGAAAATTACACAAGGATAAGTTAACTTCTTTCCCGATATTTTGACCAGTCAGAATTGAGACTTGACTGAGCAAACTTTCTTTGCCGTTACAAAAATTATTAAAATTAGCCCTGACTTGTAAGCATTATTATTATTCCAATACTGTCAACAGTTACTTGTAGTTGTATCAGTTTCATTTTTACCTGATGTGTTGGTTTGATTACATACTTGTAATGTTTTATTTTTCATTGAAGGATCCTGGAGGCCTGACAGACTACATTGCAGCAGAATACATTCCAGATTTTTTAGGGGGTCCATATGAGGTAATTAAAGCAATGAGATACTCTGTCAAGCTTCCATGAACAGTAACAAGAAGTTCTAAGTAAAGTCTGCCTGCATCTACACACTTAGAAGCTGTATCAATCTCCTTTTTGTCTCAGTCAGATAACTTCATTTTCAGCCTTGTGCACAGTATATATAAAGCATTGTCCATCTCTAGCTAGACATCAGAACTGCTCAACTCCATCAGACCACATAAAGACCACATTGTGGAGCAATGATTTGAAACTCTATAACTTAAAAATTTGTAGAGGAAATCCTGTGGTGTTACCAGTCGAATAAAAACACTTTGGCGGAACTTTAATTTGTCATTGGATTTTTTATTTTGCCACCATTTCATTGAAACAGTTTTACAGATACCATTTTGCTTCTTTTCTAGTGCAACATCAAGGAGGGTGGTCTTGTCCCAAAATCACTTTACAGATCACTAGAGTTCAGTGAAGGAGAGGAATCATGGAGTAGTGAAATCTATCAGACTACTCACGTTAGCAAAGGGTCACCTCATGAGGTTTGTTCCATACTCCTTTAGCTATACACCTGTTGAATATTATACAGAGGGAATAGCCATTTTTTGGCAAATGGCTTTCACATTAGGACTCTACAGATCAAGGGTCAAGGATGGAAAAGTCATGGAATATTGTAGGATTCTAAAAGCGCACTATGAACCTTGCTATGAACCCAAATTTGTTGTGACTTCACATTAAGCACTGTGGAAACAGACACAACTTTGTATGTCAACAACTCCCAACATTGTTTGATGGTACATGTAATTAGGTCCATTTGCACACCCTGTTGCATGTTGTTGGGAGTATCAAACATTGTGCAAAGTTTTGTACAGGTCAAACGGAGATGTAACAACTCCCAACATGACTGGGCCATCAATGTTGGGAGTTGTTACATCTGTTTGCACTTAGCTGAAAGAAACTATTCATTAACTTGTGTTTGGGTTAATTTCTAACTTGCAATGCTGCAGCTCATCACTGTGCGGCAGAAAAGTGCTTTCTTTGTTAAACAAAGCCAGAAGCGAAAGCATGGCAAATTCTACATGAGGTGCTAACCAAGGGCTCTTGACTTCCATTGCCAACTTTTCTTTCTCTTTCAGGTCCTAGTCACTATTAAGGAGTCTCAATCAGTGATCACATGGGATTTTGATGTCATGAAAGGTGATGTCCAATTCACAGTGTTCAGGCACAAGCGTCCACGTGAAGCAATCAGTAGCAACAGCTTGTCAAGTTTTGGAAGTGATGCATCCATCAACCAGTCTGGAGTTATTGCTGGAGTTGATGCCATGGTCGTTGAAAAACCGAGGCATTGTGTTGATGGTGAATCAATACAGGTATGTTTTTATAAAGGGCTTCCAAGAGGGATATACTATCACTTTGTCATTCATTTCTGAAACTGCAAGTTGCCTGGTAGGTCAGGAAAAATGTTGCCGTTGCATTTTAGCTGGGATGAAAATGTGGCTGTCAGTTCAGCATAAATTTTTGACATGCCCAATTTGGAATTTATGACAGATATAGGGCTTAAAAAGAATTAATTGTTATTTTAATAACAAAATATTAATAATTATTCAATAATTTAAAGTTAATCCTCGAGGGAGCATTCCTGAGCATTACCATAATTAGAAGTGTTCCAAAGAAAATAACATAAAATATTTGGAAATAACCACATGTAGCCTGCAAACGCAGACATATTTCTGGTAATCTCTTCTCTCCACGTGAAATGTAAGCTACTGTTCATGTAAAGAGAAAATTTGACCAGAAATACATCTGTGTTCGTAGGCGAGAGTTTGTTATTTTGCTGCTGAAACAGCCAAAATGCAAAAGTGAACTGATGTTACTTTCACTACTCAGAAAAGGGATTGTCGCTGTAACATTTGTTTCCTCCTTTTCTGTTGATTGTTGGTGCTTTTTGAAAGGATTGTCACCATGTTTCGGGGCGATGATGCCTGTCACTTCCACCTCTTGGAAGGCTTCACTAATATACAGTCTGACATCTTCTAACAGAGAACCATCTGGTATGGGTACCTCTAATGCAGACATCATCTGGAGATATTTTAGAAAATTAAAAAAAGATGGGACTGTAAGTTGTAAAGGGTGCTGCCCCACCCTTTCCCCTCCCACCTCCCTTAGGAAAAAAATTTGATTCATCTATTAATGTTTAATTTATTGTCTTTACCAGGGAACTCATGTCTGTTCCATTCCTGGTGTATATGTGCTACAGTGGAAGTACAAATCAGGTGCCCCTACTGGTCAAGCACATGGCCGTCATACCAGAGCCAAGGTGATGTACTATCATGAAGTACTGCCGTCTGGAGATTTCAGGTAATATTATATATCAGAAAACTGTAAAATACTGTTGGAAACGGCACCCATAAGGCACTACAACAGCTTTGCATTTCACTTGAAGGAAAAGCTCCCTTACCAATATAAATTTCAAGGGGGAGGGGGAGCAGTGCATTCGTGAACAGCAGGCACTGAGCTTTATGTCCATTGAAGCAAACATCCACCCATCCGTCCCTACCCATAAATTTATGTTTTGGTTTTTTACTATTTCAGAGGATCATTATCCAGTTTAGAGTCCTGTCACAGTGGTTTCTCCCAGTTAAGTGTATCAACTTCAGCAAGCCACTCATCTGGTGCAAGCAGTTCATCACGCCCATCCAGATAGCAACTACAGTTACGAGGGGCCTTAGCTGCAAGTCCGTCCCTCAAGCACACGTAGCACAGCACTGCGAGATATAGTATAGTAGAAACTCAGAACCTGGCATACCACATTTAAATGTGAATGTCAAATTTGCATATCTTAAGCTTGTCTCATAGACACCCAACGTGAATACTGACTTTCCAAAGATCACAGTTGACGCGAGTTTAATTATTTCCTTTTACTCCATTAATGCCACTTTTATCTGTTCAATAAGATGGACTAGTAAATAGAACTATTAATTTTAGAATCAGTGCAGAAAATAATCTCAGTACATTCAACATTCAATTCTTGTTTTTTGTCTGCTGGCAGACAAAAAAAAGCAAGTTATGAATGTTGTTACAGCAGACATTTTCAAATCCTGATTCACTTTCAATAGTCCTTGTTTTTTTGTCTATCATTAGGACATATCAGTTGTTCATTAGAGCAATTTCATCAAAATCGTTTTATTTTATGTTCGGAGGGATAAAATTTGGGATTGTCATCGTCTTCTAGCATTCAAGTATTTAACATATTTTGCTCTTTTGGTGTTGTCGCTGTTTTTGCTGTTTTATGCTACTCAATTTTCACTGATTTGCAGTTATACTACTAAATTTATTTATATTAACATTATGCGCAATTTAAAGAGGCGAGCCCCTTCAGCAATATGTTCATTCTTTGTGTGAGATGCACATCAAAAATACTTACAGTGTATTATATTAATTTTTGGCTAAGAAGAAACTGTTTACATTGAATATGTTCTTTGTCATAGCACCTGAATCAAATGCTTTTGTCAGAACATGAACAACAACTGTATAAAGATTTTAGAACTGACAGATTATCCTTAGAAGTGACAGAATTTTTTTAAGGTTATTCTGAGAATCATCAATGAAAAAAATTATTGAATAACTCTTCCAGTCCCAACAGTGACCAACATCATTTTTGTCGTAATGATATCCGTACATAAATATTAATAAAATGATGACCAAAGAGGAAATGGGTAGAGATCAGTTTGGACAATTTGTATGTTTTTATTGAGGCTTAAATTCTTCGACTGGAAGAGATACGGAATTATTTGTAGGGCCTGTTGAACTTGAAGTTCGTGAATTCAGTGGTGTGACCACTTGTTAAAATTTAGGGTTTACTGGTGAACTCAAGATAAATAATTTGTTAGTGAATTCAATTTTTTAATGCAGGTACTTTCAATATTTTGTCTTAATGTTGCAGCAACTTCATAACTCAAAATGTGGCTGTGTAATATACAGTTGCATTTAGTGTTATGATGAGCATGTAAAGTCGCCTTACGGTGTGGCAGTGTTGTCCTGTTTTTGGAAGTTTTTTTTTATTTCTTACCAAATTGGTTGAAATGCTTTGCTGTTGGTTAAAAACTGAAAACCAATGGCTAAAATAAAGGAAAATTCCAAAAGACATCAAAACTGAAAAACCACTGATTATTGATGCATTTTAAAACCAAATGTATGGGTCCCAAAAATGACCATGTTCACAAAACCACAATTCCCCACCCTCTTCAGGCAAGTTAATTTCACAAGACTTTCAGTATTGTACAGAAAGTAACTAGAGGATTTTTTGTACTTCACTTATTGAGCTACATGTTACTTGAGGTGACAACATGAGCAATATTTGTGTTAAAACTTCCCAGAATCAAGTTATTCAAATAATGTTCAGCATGGAACAGTGTTTGGATATTTTCTGTGATTATTGATAAACAATTACCATAGTTTTTTTTCCACATTTGTGCATGTCAGTATTTAATTAATAATTTCTATCTTGAATCTGTATTAATTATGCTCATTTGCCAGCTTGTAAATACACCTTGGGGTCTATAATTATGTATAAAATACACTGAAATGGGGATTTAACAGGGTTACGTTTTTTAAGCAACATTAATTATTTTATTGTCTATTATATTTGTTCTTTTGCTTCCTAAATATATTTCTCCGAATAACAGCTAAACTAATAATATAAAAATGTTGATACAAAGTAGAGGTATATTAAATAGAGTTATAAATTGCAATAAATAAACAAAATAACATAGTAATTTGTTTTTTTCTTTAACCATGTCATTGCTTAGTAACCTGAGGTGGAGGAAGTGAGAAATTATTCTTGTCTTCACGTAATTCCAATTTAGCATTTTTTGAAATTAAAAAAGCAAAGGTTGCAATAAATAGTTAGCAGATAAAACTGTTTCAATAGAATATTTTCTACCAGAAGGCATTTCAAGGAATTTGATTCCTAAACTCTTGCATCTTATGTTTGGTACTTGTGTTACATGTACAAATAATTATTTTTCTCATTCCAAGCCGTGTTATTAACCCTTTGTCAATTCCTTTTGATTTTACTGATGTACAGATTTTTTGAAGTTTGAATAAAGTTATTGCATGCCTTTATTTGTAGTTGGGTTCATTGTGTTTTTACAAATCTTCAGGTTGTCAGTAACATAGTCATTTTGTCAAGTTTCTGACAACTCTCACAACCCCAACTGGTGAGGCAATAGCTTGTGCTCTTCTACACAAGTTTAAACGAGGAAAGAGATCATAAGCTTACACATTACCACAGATGTAATCCAGCGATGTCTGCAAAGAAGAAATCCTTGTTCTTGCCAGAGTGCTCAGGAGAGCTTGCTCGCAGGCTACTGAGGCACAGGCCACATAAAATAAGGGGTCTTTCACCATTCTTTAGACACACCATAACAACCTGGTTATTAGCACCTCTGGGGTTATAGGCCATCTATTTTGTCAAAACCTAGTTGTAAGCAACCCCCTCCATCACAGGCTAATTTCAGTCCTTGCTTTGTTATGTTACAGTTTAAGTAAGAGTTTGAATTTTTGCTCGCATTAAAATATATAAATTATGTTCTGCTGAGAAGAACACAGGCTATATTTTTGGAGATCTTGTGTAATCCTTTGAGATTGATTGTTTGATGAATGTGATATATTACCAGTTTTACTGGCAGAATGAATGAGTCATGTGTGGTAGTTCTAACCATGTTCTAACTTTTCAGTCTGTTGAAAAAAACGTTTGGTAGGACTTTCACATGGTGATATTTCTTTTTTAACATTTTTCAAAATGAAATTTAGGTATTTTGTTGCCTTTTGACTTTGGCCACCTCTGGAAGTGAAATAGTTAAATAGGCATATTTAAGGCCACAGACCAGAGTTTGTCACTGCTATAATGCAACTTGCCATAAGTTTAAAGCATGATCATAGAATGAACAAGTTGCAATGATATCTGTGAATGTTCTAGAAGTGCTAGCATCTTTTTGTTCAAGTTTTTCTTGTGATTCTTCAGCCATTTGTCCATGTAAATTGGTAGAAGACTGGATCTCCTTCCTGCACCAGTCTGCTCCATATGCCAAAGATGACTGCTCCTTGTATGATACTTCTTTCTTTAGGCACTGACCTCCTAAAGCAAAAGCACTTAGTGAGTTAGAGAGAAACAGAGAAAGATTATAAAATATTATTCTCTCCCCTTGTGAGGCTTTTCAGAGATATTGAAACAAATAATTTAACAGGGGCTTAACTAATAATATTAAGAATCCCAACTGGTAGGAGACAAACCAGTTGGCTATTTTATAAGCACAGCAAAGGATTTGAACTACAACTGAGAACAAATCCAGCTAGTGGTCAGGGAAGGACTTGAACTCTGGGCCTCTGAATTACAATTCCAGTGCTCTAACTGCTCAGACATACAATGTGATTACTTTACTAGGTTTCTTTCTAGTAGTCTTGGACTTCGAAAATTTCCTTCAGGCTTAAAAAGTGAAAGCAAAAAAGCAATCTTGGTGAATTTTTATTTACAAGCTTACAATTTGTGAAGGCTGTCAAAAGGATTGTACAGTGTGGATCAAAATATCTGCCACTCCAATAATCCATGCTGTGTTAGAAACTGAAACTTCCACTTGGCAAAAATTCACGAATGTGATTACCAATATTATTTTTATGACCACTACTTTGTTGCAAGTCAATCAGCATAAATTAGCAATTTAAGCAAGAGCACTCAATGTACATTTTTTAAAAAGAAACATGGACAACTTTCTAACCTTTGCAAGAAATGAAATTGAGAATGTGGAAACCATCGTACATGCAGGCTGTCAACATTGCATTGCCATGGACTGGATGCCATTTGATCCGCCAGACCCCTCCCCCTGGACTTGATGAGCACAATGGCTGCTTCATGTTTCTGGTGTCCCAAAGGAGAATGTTCTCATCATAGCTGTCCATTGGATAACAAACCAGGCATGAAGTCTACATGTATCATCATCACAGTAAAGTATGGTTAAAGACACGTGAAATACATTGTATTTACGTTAACACTGCATACAAAGCATTCTTTCCTGGGTGCACTTATCTGGTTCTCTAACTACACACAACTTACCCTACACCCTCACATACGCTCCCTAATAAAATAATCACATTGCTACACTGTAAAACACTTTTGAGGGGCACACCACTTGGAATACCAATTAGGGCTTTTACAATGAAATGGTATCAAGTGTGTACCACTTTGTCATTTCAAAATGGTAACTCTAAGGGCTGAAAATGAATTTGATCCATCATTCCCTTAAAACAAGATTAGCATACCTTTTATAAGCTATTAGGACATTTCTGGATTAGCAGAGTACCTCTTCACACCCCCTCCCCCTCCCCCCTCATGCTTCGCATGCTTCATTCTAGGAGAACAGGATTTATATCATGCATTTTAAAGCATAAACTTCAGAGATTTATGGTGGTATTACAGAGAATGTTTTTTTTTTTTTTTTTTTTTTTTTCGAAATGTTTGATAACTTCAATTTAGGTCCTGAGTGTTTTTTGGAAATTTCAATCTTGTCAACTTAATTTTTGTGTTGTTTATCAAGTTATGTAGTTCATTTTGCACTTAGGGAAAATCTTTTTTTTATATAATACCCACCTGCCAGTTGCCATAATGTGATCATAACAAGGATTACACTGGATACTGCTTACCCCCATCTCATGTCTAGAATGCGTACACAGTTAATATACAAAATTATTAATTTGTTTAGTATGGGTATTCAGTAACAAGGGAAAGGTTTTTCTTGAGTTGCAGTCAGTAACCCAGGGCAAAGTTCACATGACCCTCCAGGTAACCTGACGGTATAGGGCAAGCTATATGCACGGATGTGATAAATTGTAGATCAGCAGTGAGGATATTTTTCTAAAGAAGGTGTGGTTATCAGATGCTCCTAGTCGATGGTTAAAATAATATTGTAGAGCTATTCACCAGTGCCTAGAAACCAACTGAAATCATCAGAGGCCAGTGGATACATTCCACAGTCATATAGTTTGAATGATGCATAATGTACAAGTCACAATGCTGATAAAAAATGACCTGAAAGCTAATATTGAGAGCAGGCCTAGGGTTGACATTGCTTGTGATAAAACCCTGAACTGCCGGATATTGTTGTGTCCGATAACCAGCTCAGCCAAGGAACATTACAAGAGACAGTCGGTACATTATGAACAGCTAGATGGGTAGTACAAAAGTAAGCTGTATAAAAGTAATACTAATACTGTAAAAAAAAACTGCAAGAAAGGTTTAACTATACATGGGCTTGTCAAGACCAGGGCCCAGTTGTTTGAAGGCCGATTAGTGCTAAACTGGGGTTAAATTTAAATCCCCATTTCTTTTTAGCTTTTTAAACCTTCATATCTGAATTCAAATTCCACACTAACCCTGGGCTATAGTTTTAAAACCCAGCTCGGCAGAATATTGTTCTGAAGAAGGTCATACAAACACTAAAGGACAATTGAAGAAAATCATTTAATTGTCCCTGAGTGTCTGATAACCAGCTCAGCCAAGGAACATTCCAAGAGACAGTTGGTACATTCTGAACAGCTAGATGAGTAGTATAAAAGTAACCTGTACAAAAATAATACTGATGCTGTAAAAAGTTGCATGAAAGGTTTAACTAAGGTGGACTTGTCCAGACCAGGACCCAGTTGTTTGAAGGCCGATTAGTGCTAAACAGTAACTGGGGTTAAGTTTTAATTATCCCGGTTTCTTTTTTTTACTGTTCTAAAGCATTTTGTGGGAGAATTTTATGTACCCTTCGCCTAAGGGCTCGTGAAATTACGTATAACACCAAATATTACTATAAATTGTGCTATTTCCTATACAAATTCATCATCATCACTGTCATTAATTATTATTATTAAGAATTCTAACAGTTAAAAGAATTTTGTCCAGTAGACTATTAAATTCTGTTGAACATAATAATTATTAATGGCGTTTAGGTTGAAGTTGCAGTGGCCATGGCCAGTAGAAATTCTTTGGAGTCACAGACACATTTTTGGCTTATTTGTAAGCACTGCATTTCTGACAGATTCATACAATAAAACAGTAATATCCACATCACATCTACCTCTTGCTAGAAAATGTTGGCTTCTGGCAGTCTGTTCTTGTATCCCAGCCTCGCAGAAGACAGTCATCTCCACCTAGTTATATGTATCCAAAATGGTGACGTTATTATTGTTACAACCACCATAATTAATCATTTTTTAACAAAATAATTTCAAACAAGTGAAAATTAACAAATATAATAAATTATTGAATAATGCTTAAGCATAAAAATAGCTGCCAAACCAAGATTGACCCAGATTTTTGGAGATGCCCACCAGATCTAAACTTAGGCTTTAATACAGACACCAGAGTCTTCGAGCATATAAAAAAATATTTCATGAAATTGTTCATCTCACTTTAAACTTGAGAGAGACCATAAACACTAATAGTAAAAATGAACAGTTTGAAATTTGAATCAGACACAACAAAGACGGTTTCAGAAAAGGTACCAGAGTAAACTATGTCAGAATTCCAAGCATCAAATGCTGTAATCCAAGCTTCATACTGATGACCAATCCATTGTAAAGTTTGACAGAGCTTGGATGTGCCTTCGTCAAATTGGCATAAACTGATCTGGCCTCCAGAATCACTCACTGCAATTACACTGTATAAGAAGAAGAAGAAATAACAATAACCTCTCTTCCTCTCTTTCCTTTTTTTTATTGTAACTTTACATGGTTATCATAACAGACTGAAGTCAATCTTTCATAAGAACTAAGAGTTTAAAACCTCAGTTACAGATGAATAAAACTCGTCCTTTGGGAGCCAACCCACAGCCATAGATGTAGAGGACAACCAAAATCAACACTAGCTGATATCTTAAAGTGAGATGCTGATGTGTACTCTGGTGAGGAGTTAGAGGTGCTGATGCATGATTGAAGAGTTTGGAATAATCTTGTCAAGGCTCGGCTGTGGCCAACTTAGTAGTAGTAGTAGTGGTAGTGGTAGTGGTAGTGGTAGTGGTAGTGGTAGTGGTAGTGGTAGTGGTAGTGGTAGTGGTAGTGGTAGTGGTAGTGGTAGTGGTAGTGGTAGTGGTAGTGGTAGTAGTAGTAGTAGTAGTAGTGGTAGTAGTAGCAGTAGTACAGATGAATACCTCCATTCCTATCGTTGTCCTCTTAAATATCGTGTTCATTTAATATATAAAATTATTGTATTTTTAGTATTAGTTTTGCTTTATGTACGTAAATTATAAATTTATTGAAAAACAATATTTTATTGGATGAGGCTGAATAGTATTATAATTATTTACATTATGAAGGAATGTCTGGCAAGGCCACAGACCAGACCTTGTCAGCCATAGCTGGTTATGAGGAATAAGACAAGGGATTCAAGCCAGAGATGGAGAAGTATTTTGAATGAATAATGATTTTCTAATTTAGCATTTATAAAGATCTTGTAAAAAGAAAAACAGTGAAATACTCAATGATGTACAAGAAATAAATTCATTGCTGTTTTCATACCTGTTTCCATTCTTTACTGACCAGTCCAAAGAGAGACACAACTTCTGTGGACTTGCAACAAAACTTGTTACTTCAACTAATCTCTATAAGCAAAATTGAGGCTCAAAGTCAATTCCAAGCAAAACAATATTACAGTGATGATTGACGATATGTAACTAAAGCACGTACTAAGGTTTGGTCAGACTACATCACGGCACCATACCACTAAACACAAGTTTATTAACAATTACTAATCATACGCCTTACAGTTCTGGAAAATGTTAACATTTTGTCCTTGTCTTCTTAGTATATGTGTGAGAAATGGTGGTAATTTGCTTATTACAAATTATTAAGATTTCCAGCATCATCCTTTGAAATCTACTCCTTCCTTGTTAAGAGAAAGGAGAACAATCTTGCAGGTTTGACAGACCTCTTTGTAATTCTGTTTCCGCTGGGTGTCCAGTGAATACAAAGGGAAAAACTGAGAATGGATGCCATTTTATCTGACACAGAAGCTTTGGTCAGTTTCATGCAAGCTACTTCCCCCTATACCTAGTTTTCACATAAAAATCTCATGACATTACAGTCATTTTCCATTTTTTCTAAACTATGTGATAGATCACCCACATTTATTGCCTCAAAACTATGTGATATCATGCACTAATTGGAATGCGAACCACGATTTATCAATCTGTGATTGTTACCAGTCTGTAGCAGCTTTTAACATTATACCATAGACCAACAATCTAGTCTTACACGAATTAACACAGTGCATACCTTTTCTTTGAGAAAAAATATCTTCACTTCACCATCTGATGTAACAGCTCCAAGAACAGGACACCCATTTAGTGAAGTGGGTAGCCTGTGAATAGTTTAAGGAATTTTTTCGGGGCCACAGCATAAACTGTACTTAAAGCTTTACTACTATACAAACTTGTAAAAAGTGAGTTGGAGAATACTTCAGGCAAAAGCAGAATAAACTTACCATTTTGTATCTAAAATACCACCAAATTCAAAACTTTGCAGTTTCTCCAATCTGTAGACAATGAATTCAAAACCCTATTAAAAATCATTGAAAGATGTGTTCAGGGATCAGAGATGCATTGAATGAAATAAGGTGCCTGGCCTCAACCCTTTCAAACCCAAACAACAGATATTCTTATCACATGAGTAATACATGGTATCAATGGCTTGTTGGGAGAAGGCAGTTAAGAGACAGGGCTGTTATTTGTGTATTGCTATTTTCATGCAACCTGATTGGTCAACTTTGTGTAGGTGGTCCCGGTTAGCAGTTATAGTATTCACACTGTAAAACTAAAGCAAGATGGGCAGGGAGTGGTTTAAAAGTGGCAGGAACTATAGCCTCTGGACAAGATTTCAAGAGCATATCCTTCAGGTGAAGCTACACAGAACAATCCCTGCTTCATATATTTTTGCTTATCATGTATGTTGTAGTTATTTTTTTATCTCAGGTAATTTTTCTTTTTCTTTTGTCTTTAGGTATGGTAATGTATGCTAATGAAGTTGAAATAATCGGAAGACAAAAATTACCTGAGACAAAAAATTAACTATGTTTCAGGTCAAATTTGATTTCAGGTTGTACGGTAATTTTTTAATCTTGGTTGATTCTTAATTTCCTTTGTCTCCTAGCTCTAATTCATGAATAATCAGGGCTAGGAGACAAAGAAAATTGAGAATCAAGCAAAGTTAATAATTTTAACCTGAATTCAATTTTGACCTGTAACATGTACCCCAAACCTCCATCCCCTAGAAATGAATCAAAACAAATCCTCCCCTCCCCTCCCCTCCCCCTTCCTTTTCCCTTGCAATCATAGGGGAAGGCCTTTAAAATATCTACAAATATGTCCTAATGCCCGTTCATTCTTTGGCGTTTTTTCTTATTCCTTATAATTACTGGCAAAAACTACAACAAATAGCAAACAACGATGATAATTTCTTACCTCTGAAGCGTTTCATCAAGGCAATACAGTTGAACATTGCCCACTCGAATGTTACTATCAGACTGACTGTCACTTGTGCTTATTTTCTCCAGAAGTTGATAGGTTCCACAAACAAGATAGGTTTCAAAGCCTTTTATAGGACACCATTCAACAGTATCCGCGTAATAACCGGTGTCTAAAGAACACAAAGTTCTTGGGCGCATTTCTTACTATCCAAGACCCCCGAAGACGCTTTCGCTACTCTGTGTTAGCGACATCGCACACCCAAATGGTATGACGCGCTTACATGAAGCAGGAACTCTCATGCGGCGCGCGCATACAGGAAGATGGCGGCGGCCAAGGGGAAAAGTGTTGGTGGAACTCAAAGAATTCTCCAAAAGCTTAACAAAACGATCGAAGATGGCGAATATTATGAAGCTCATCAGCTTATAAGGACGCTGTACTTTAGGTTTGTTTACCTTAATGTTTTTGTCAGTTTACTGGGTGAAATAAAGTACAAGTTCATAGACGGTTTTTCCGATGCCAACTTGTAATGTATACATGAGTGGGAGGTTAAATGTGCCAATACCGATCCGGTGATACTATTTTTGTATCACGTTAGGTAACCGTTTAAAGTAGATGTTATTTATCTCTTAACTTGAGTCGATCAGGTTTTTCCTTATCATAAATCGTATTAAAAATTCATGTCAGCTGTTTTTGGACCACCACCTGTAGACGATTACGTTGCACATTTTATTTTCGTAATAAGTTTCAGATTGACAATATTGCTGTGTTATGTTTGCAGTTTTAGGTATAAAACAATCTTATAAAACTAGTTTGGGCTCTAAGCTGGCTGCTAGTCCTTTTAATTATCTAGATCAATGGATTTAATACTTTTTCATGTCAACAAAGCCTGGATTGAAATGGATCAGATCAACTGCTTAAACTCTGTAAATGGCAAAAGGTTAGGGTTAGGGGTACAGGGGATTGATCTGATTTGTTCTGATCCATACCAGGTTTTCTCAGTCGAGATGCAAGGCATAATGCACCTGTCTGGATACAATTTAGATGCTCCACATGGCCACGTAACTAAAGAAGCTGAAGAATACGCCATTTATCAGCCAGCTTTTTGTTTCATTTTTTCACTGTTTATTTGTAGGTATATATCTCAAAAAAGCTATGAAGATGCCATAGAGATTGTACATAATGGAGCATGCTTATTCCTTAAACACAAACAGGTAATACCAGTAATAACAATAACAGAGTTTCAGGCTTTACTCAATCAACAATTCCTCTAAGCAAGTGTTTGGAAGGACACATGTCAGTCCTTTTTTTAAAAGCTTTATCAAGTTCATTAATAATATATGAGCATAGGAAAGTAACCCAAAGTACAAGGCAGACTGGCTGTTGAAACTGCCTGATAGGATGATAGGCAAAGCCTGTAACAATGCTAACAATGCCAAGCAATCAGGGTAGGATAGTCTGACCATAACATAAGAGCTAGGAACAAAACCAACTGATCCACCCATGTTGCCTACAGGTAATTGCAGACTATTATCTTGAGTTTAATCCTAACTCCCTTAAATATGATTGATTCCATGCACTTATGACTTCTACTCTTGTTTACCTCTATAGATAATACAGATACAGTGTACAGATGTTACAAGTCAAAGTTAAATTTCAGAAAAAAAAATTTCACCTAATTATTCATGAATTAGGACTAGGCGACAAAGGAAATCGAAAACCAGACTAGGTTAAGAAATTTTAACCTGAATTTATCTTTGACCTGTGACATGGATGTAGATGGTATACTTGTGGAGTCTGCATGGATTTGTACCTTTCCTCAACTGTAACAATAACACTAACATTTGTGGCGGGAAGAGGGGGGGAATTCGCCAGTCGTAAAAAATCAGTATAAGCAACCGTTTGTTAATATTTAAAAAGGGATCTGTCATCTGAACTGTGGTTTCTTCATTTTGATTGCACTTCAGTCTGCAAAAAATATTTTATTTTTTTAATGAAATAAAATCTGTTTTTTGGTGTCTTTCAGGAAGGAAGTGGTAATGATCTAGCTTTGTTAATGATTGAGTGCTTTAGAACAGCACATATTCCTGTTGGAGACAGTGCGCTTGAGAAGATTAGGAGTATATTTGAGCTTTATGAACCAGGATCTCTAAACAGATATGAATTTATTAGAGAAGCTATAAAGTAAGTCAAAAGTATTACTGTATTATGTTCATTAATTTTAGATTGTGCCTTCTTCCATTTATGGAATAAGTAATGTCAGAGAAACTGCAGAGTCCATCATTAGTCAAAGATTCCATGTGATATGATGAAGACCATTATAAAGTGTAATTTTCCATTATATATATGGAAAATCAAACACAAACCAAATGTACCTACTACAAATTGTGCTCATAAAATCTCTGCTCAAATCCAAAGGTAGAGTAAAATGTTAGCCTAAATTTCAGCTATCCCCTCAAGTATATCACTCCTGCTCTCTCTTCGGAGGAAGCAAATCAAGGAGACCTTTGAAATCCCAAGGGGCACTCAGTAATTTTCAGGCAAGCTACCTGAATGTTGTGGTTCAAATTTTTTATGTGGCTAAACAAATTTTGAAGAACTTACTGGGTTTTCCTGTCGCTGAACATGTTATTATGCTCTAGTTCACAGAATTAAGAACTCGGGGGAAAATGGGCAATGGAAGTTCCTGAAGATGAGCCTGGTTTTTTGGCTTGACACCAGTCATCCGCACGGCTTAAACTTCGACTTTCATTTGCTCTAAACTGTGTGCAGAGTCGCGCGTGCACTGCAAAGTTATTTTTCTATTTTTTGTATTTGTTGGCATTTGCAAACCTTGCAAGAATCTAATGTACTTGTGCATGTGACTCCAGTGATGAAGGGCCAGGCCCGAAACGTTTGGAAAGAAACTCAAACTACAACGCGGCAATTTTGTTCATCAGTACTTTGTTCTGAAGATTACTTACTTTCTAAAGTGCCGCACAGCTTATCATAATTTTTTTTTCCGTTCTTTGTTTGATTATATACTGTTATATTGCTACTTCGTTTAACAATCTGTTTAGTTACTTCACACAATGTAATTCTGAACAGGAATGAAAACTCTTCTTTTATGCATTTCTTAAAAACATTAATTTTGATTTTAATTTTCAGATGGACATCAGATACAGACCAATCCCTTAAATATGGACATCCTGAGTTACATCTCCTTTGTGCACATAGATTTTGGAAGGGTTAGATTTTTTTTTTACTTTTTTGACAGTAATAAATGATCAAATTATTAATAATCATTGTAATAGAAAAACAACGTACGTTTAGCTTGCTATTTTTGGATGACTTCATGCATTTCATTTCTTTTGAAAATAAAAGTTATTTCATTTGCCCTTTTTTTTTTTTTTAGTGGTTTCATTTTAACTTGTTCCTGCTTTCATTGTTTCACAGAAAAGAACTTCAGTGATTCACAGTATCATTTCCTGTTTACTTCTGATGGACAGCAGTGTGCTGCCATGCTGGTGGAAAATGCTACATCACGGGGATTTCCAGGAGAAGCTGACTTATTTGTCACTCAAGCAGTTTTACAGTACGTAATATTTATAGTAATAATAATGATGATAATTATTATTATTAATGCTTAATATCGATAAGTTTGTAAGCAATTTGCAGGGGGAAAAATAATGTATAATTACTTGTATTTTAAATCTCAATAAAATTTTTTGGTGGTGTTTGTTTGTCTTGCTTGTCAACTGCAGATCTGGTGCATTAATACATGTTGACCATGCCCCATAAAAACCTAAAAATATTTTGTGAGAGCACAGCAAAACTAAAATCTGACATGTAGCTATTGTGCACTTCTGTGCTGTTTAAAAGCATTAATAATGATATTAATTTGCTTCCACAAATTTCACTTTCCAAACATGTGTAAACAGTTGTTCAACAATGCAATGACAACACTTAATGAGATGAAATATCCCTTACCTTTTCAGGTTTCTTTGTTTACAAAACATCATTACAGCCAATGTTGTGTTTTTCAAGTACACAGCTCAGCATCCAGACTTCTCTGGACTTGGACCTCCTTATCAAAAACCTCTTCTTAATTTTGTTTGGTTCCTGCTTCTAGTCATAGAGAGGTTTGTGCTTCTGTTAGTAGGGTCATAGTTTTTAATCCACAAGGTCTAAAGATAGATTCTTTTTTGTCCTTATAAGAATGCAGCTTCTGTAAGAATGTCATTGATTAGTGTGACTTTTTCTTCTGTATAAGTTTCATTTTCATAAAAAAAAAAAATTGAATGAAAGCAAAACTTTGCTGCCTAAAAATGAATGTTTGTTTGTCTGCATAACCCATGCTGCCTACTAAAGTTGATCAAAGTTAGAGTTACAAATGTGTTTTTTTTGTTTTACAGGAAAGGCAGTTTAAGTCAGTTCACAGTGTTGTGTGAAAAATATCAACCATCCATTGAAAGGGATCCAGTATATAAAGAGGTAAGGAGGGTCTGCTTTTTTTCTCTTTCAAACATTGAATTGGCATGTAACACTATAAAGATTTTTTGAAGTAGTATGTAGGGAAGAGGGTACTCATTATATAGCATTTAGGGTGAAAATGTTGACATGGACCCCTCCCCTCTTGTCCCCTCCCCCACCCCACCGCTTAAAATGTTATGTCACCTAGTGGTTCTGATGTAGTTTTTCCATGGACTGTTATTTTAAACAGTCAAAGCAATCCTTAATGTTCCAACATGAATCCCAGTCTGTAAATAACCACCCTTTCATGGTACTTTGTATTGCAGTATCTAGATAAGATTGGACAGCTGTTCTTTGGTGTTCCTCCAAAGCCATCCAACAAAGGAATGATGGGGGGCATTTTAGGTGAGCCTTTCAAGTATTTAAAAGCAGAATAACCCTACCAGCATTGACAGCAATATCAAAAATACTGGTACAACTCCATTTTTGAGAAACAGCTTTAGTGTAAATTGAATTGGGTCCAAAAGAAGACTAAAAAGGCTTTAGATTGGTATGTTTTGGAGGGTTATTATGAGGAGAGGATCCAGGATTGTCATTTCTGTTTTCCTTAGCAATTCCCCAATGGCTAAAACCTTATGCTATGAACTTGTCATTCTTTTTTTCTTGCAGGTGATTTGATGCAGACTTTGATGGGCGGGGATGATGGCAATAGTGCGTCAGCATCACAGTCAACCGTTATTGAATCTGAAGAAGTGGACTAGTAATAACACCTATAACTAAATTATCTTTTACAATGTATGCCATGGACAGTTGACAAAGGCCTGCCCTGCAGCTGTTGAACACCTGAGATACTAGCTTGTCATAAAGATTTTTAAGTCAAGTTATCTGGAGAACTGACACAATTATTTGTCAACTCAGCTGTTGCCATTTTAGGCATCTCAGCTTGTTTCTCACAGAAGAGGCTCATAAGAGGAGATCCCTGTTATAGCATAGTTCCATGACACTGGCAAAACACAGCTACAGTGTAATTATTGGTCACCAGTGGTAGCACCCAGGCTTTGAGTCAGGAATCACAAATGAGGTGCTTTTTAATGCATTCTCAGCCAGTAATTGGCTGTCTTATACAGTGAAACCTGTACTTAGCCTGGATATGCATGGGACCTTCCCTTGATGTGGGCGTCTGCCTAATACCAGTTGGATTGACAGGAAATGTGGAAAGAAAATTCTAGACTTACTGATGTTTGTGTCTCCTCAAGACAGGAAGTCTGCATCACATAGGATTCACAGTAATGCCGTTGGTACCACTAAGTTCACTAGAGAGACAGTTGTCTCACATCATTATCACCTCACTTTGTTTTTTAAATCTCATGTCAAGGCTCTTGCGAACATTTGTCTCTTTGTTTGCTCTTTATGCTTTAGATTTCAAAAGCTATGGTTAGGAGGCCAGTGCATCCTTCCACAGTAATATTTTATATCACAGACTTCTAGCCTTCCCTCTTCCTTCTGCATTTCTCTTTCCTTAAGTTGGCATTTTCATGGTCTGCCCTTGCATATTTTTCAAGCCCTTATATGAACATTAGGGAGTACTTTAAGTCTATCCTCAACCTGCAGTGCAAAGAGAGGACTTATTATTTCTGGCATCATGTTCCTTTTGGAAGGTTGAGGAGATTTGAAAATCCAACCATCAGGGCAGGCATGAGGATATACAGCTGTTCTTTAACCTGTCGCCCTCATCCTCCTCCTTCCTCTCCCTTTCTGCCCCCTTTGAGTCGTTCACCACAACCTGTGTGAATTCTCATGTCTCTTTTCACCCCCGAAAGCTCCTGACTGCTGCGTAAAATTTTCATGGTATTCCTAATCCTAGAATAGCCTTGTATCCCATCCAGGGCACGTAATAATATTCCTACTTGCTTCGAATAACTATAGTTCTTCTTTCTTTGATTACTTTGTACCCCCAGCCTTCCCACTCATATGATATGATTCAACTAATCTGTTATTTTCAGAATTTCTAAGGCTGTGATGTAGCAAAAATTATGGGGAGTCCAAAGTTTTGAACCTATGAAATCTAGTTACCCCGTAGGAAGTCGCCCACAGGGGCCTTCAGGAACAGTTAGAGCACAGCCTTTACTTCTTCCAAAACTAAAAAAGCTTTTGAGCAAGCCCTTGATTTTGTTTTGTTCTTTATTTCTGGATCAAAACTGTTAGGTTTCTTTGAATTTTTAAGTCCCAATATTGACATGCAAATTCTCCAGACTGATCTCCATATATTTCTTATAAAGTTAGTGGAGAGAATTTGTTATATGACCAAAGTATTTTCCCTTTAGTGATCATTTTGTTTATTCTCATAACCTTTTCTTTTGAGTATCCATTAATGTTAGTAAGAGAAACTCTGGATCATTATACATTTCTAGGGAAACTGCCCACCTACCCCTCCCCTAAGGCAACAATAACACTTACTTTTCACTTAGAGCAAAATGTTGGTTCAGGGGAGGGGTAGGTGGGTAGTTTGAAACTCTTTGGACTTCAAGTGTTACAAAGGACAGTGCTGCGCCTCAAAGCCCTGAACTGTTCTCCTTACACTTCCTATCTTGTGAAGGATATTTAATTAGAAATTGATTAAGACTGTTTGACTTGCTGATCATTTTCTTTGTTCTCTTTTCTCTTATGTTGGAAAAAAAGCGGTAATTTCTTAATGAGAAATCCGATATTTGCCACTGTTAGGGCTTTAAGGTTAAGCCCTGCAGCATTCATTACCTATTAGTGGAATTAAACTGGGTTTTTAATATTTCAAAAAGACTACGGATATTTTTCTCTCAAAACTGATGTTTACTTGTCCCTCTATAGTTAATGCGTGGGTCGCGTGGTGTTGTGGGAAGGTAATCTCATACCCATATTTCCCTAGTGTCCGTCTGTTGGTTCCTGACCGTGGGAGATCTGGATACTAGATTACCCAAAAGTTTTTCTTCCCTAGCTACCGCCCCATGTGGAAAAGAAAGGATGTTCAGTATACTATTTGCCTAAAAGACTAGATAGTCGCTTTTCAATTTCCCTCAAAGTTACGGTGAAAGAAAAGCCATTGCTGTAATTTTAGCGTGCAAGCAGGCTCTCCATTTGAGGGAGTCGCGAGAAGTCAGGCGAGAGCAGCACGCAAAAAAAAGATGCGAGTTTGTTTTCTCGCAGGTTGCTTCGCTCGCCATAAATGGAGAGCTTGCTCGCAGGCTACTGTAACCTGTGCGGTATCGCTTTTGGGGTGACAGGAGAAAATACAGAGATAAGTCATATTTTGAAAAGAAAAATGTAAATAAATCATTCTTTGATAATTTAATTAAAAGGAGTTTAGTTGCTGTGTCTTTCTTTTTTTCCGGTTGTTGGGGGTTGGGGTTGGGCGTGGTCCTCCTGGAGAGGGATTCAGCAGCCCCCCACTCCCCAATGCCCATTGTTAGCGTAGCCACCAAAGGACAAAGACTTCTGCTGAAACGCTATAGATGAGACAGGAAGCAATACCAGGATAATGCAATGGTGTACGGGCCGTTTATCGAAAGGGTCCGGAATGGAAAGCTATCCATGGATTTGATCGAATTTAACAGTTTCGTAGATTTCGGGCCCGAAAAGTTACCTGGCCTCTCAAGAAACCGGCCCCTAGACCCAACTTGCTTTGTTAGGCGCCCTTAAAGTTCATAATTTCACGAATTATGTGAAAATATCTTGTTAGCTCTTACCCCACTCCCCCCAGCCGCCCCGTCCCCCCGTCCGTCTCTTTCTTTATACCCTCGCGTCTCATTTCGCGTGTCGTTCGTGCGTGACTCTCACGTGGGAGCATGCTTGCAGGCTTAGGTAGATTTGTGCACTGTATTTTTTTCGTTTTTCGAATTGTTGTTCAGCCTGAGGTGGCCTCCTTCTCTTTTCATTTTTCCCTTTCTTTTCTAGTAGAAGCGTGAGTAGCTCTAGCTACAAAATCAATAATCAAACTCATATTTCATTTAATTCAACTGTACTAGTCTTCCTTCCGCAAGGCAAATCCAAATCTTAGCATTTGTTTCCACACTCTAAGAAAATGATGGGGGATTGAAATGAATAGGCTCGAAATGACCAGCCGCTGCTAGGGAAATAGGAAATGACCAAGGGCACAAAAGACCCTTTCCCTCCCCACCCTAATGAAGAGGCCCTTGTCCGACATCCCATAATATGCTTTCCTATATAATCTCGCGAAGCCTTACCTCGTTCTTCTCAGTCAGACAGAGACATCACGTAAGTAATGTCGAGCGTGTAGGTAATGTTATCGAAGCGCATCTGCCCTCATCATACTCAGTTCGAAGACTTTTTCGCCTGTTTAAAAATCTTTGATTATTTTTTAGTGGATCTAAATTGTTTTTGTGCCGCTACAACCACGTTAAAACGCCTTTTAAAGACAATAAATTTGCTTTCAGTGAAATTTTAGTTGGGGGGACGCACGAGCAAGATTGCGAAACTGACATGTACATTTCCCGTTGATATCTCGTCGAAAGAATAAATAAATCCGAAAAAAGTCACGACAGATAAACTCGTTTTTCCCGTAATCGACGCTTTTGACATAACAATGAAGTTAACAGCAGAAATTTGTTTTCCTACAGCAATGGCGGATTCGGAACCAGCCGGTGGTGGACGCGGAGGTTTTCGTGGTGGATTCGGTGGCCGAGGCCGTGGAAGGGGCCGAGGTCGGGGCCGAGGACGCGGTCGTGGAAGGGGTAAAGCAGATGACAAGGAGGTAAAAAGTCTTATTTTCTGTCTGTTACAAGGATAGAATCACCTTGATTTGATTCCCTACCCGGGGTTAGTTGTGGGAGGGTACTCCACAAGTTTGTTTTCTGTTTTTGTATCTTGCTTCCTATTGCTGCCCAGTATGACTGGAGCACAAGGATCCTATGCAGATCTTAGCAGGACGTGAACAATCGATGAAAATCGATGATCAGAAAATCAATTGATCAATCAATGACTATCGATTAATTACTGTTGATTAGCATCGATCGGCCAATCAATGATCAATCGATAATCACACTTGGGTGGTCGCCAACTTCATCAATTCCCATTGGTTGATATTGATAATCGATGATAATGAATAATCACAAAAATTTTCGTCATCGATTGTCCATCGATTATCAATATCAATCGATTAATTGATATCGATTGTCATCGATTGTTATTGATTGCCATCGATTATCGATTGATATTGATAATCGATGATAATCAATAATCACAAAAAGTTTGGTGATCGATTGTCCATCGATTATCAACATCAATCAATTAATTGATATCGATTGTCATTGATTGTTATCGATTGCCATCGATTATCAATTTCATCGATTGTTCACGTCCTGTCTTAGGGGTAAGAGGATTCTTTGTGGGAGTAAAAGCCACTTTCGTGATTCCATCAATTTCTTTAAAAATCAAAAAAGCATCTGTTCCTTGCTTAATCAGTCTCAGTTTCTGAACAATTATCTTGGATCTGGCAAAATACAGGAACAAGGGCTAGATTACCTACAGAGTTGTATTTGTGCTTTGCTTCTCATGAGGATTATGGTATTGTTTTCAGGCAAAACATGTGTTATTTTTACATCTGTTATTTCTGAATTATGTGTCTTATTTTTAGTGGGTTCCAGTGACCAAACTTGGTCGCTTGGTCAAGGATATGAAGATCAAAACCTTGGAACACATCTACCTCTTCTCTCTTCCCATCAAGGTAAATATCATTGATTTTATTTGTTAGGTCATAATGACACTGTCTGAGTGTGGAACAATTTACTCTATTTTACCAACTCAGTTAATTCACTTGTCTCTTACAGGAACATGAGATCATTGATTTCTTTCTTGGATCTGCCCTGAAAGATGAGGTACTGAAAATCATGCCGGTACAGAAACAAACCAGGGCAGGACAGCGTACACGTTTTAAAGCCTTTGTTGCCATTGGCGACAGCAATGGCCATGTGGGTCTTGGTGTCAAATGCTCTAAAGAAGTGGCTACAGCCATCCGTGGGGCTATCATCCTTGCTAAGCTGTCTGTCATTCCAGTTCGTCGTGGCTACTGGGGTAACAAGATCGGTCAACCCCATACTGTCCCTTGCAAGGTATGTTAATTAATTGTTGCTGTGCTGATTGCTCAGTTTCTTTTGTAAAATTTTTTTTGGGAGTGTTTATCTAGCTTAGGAGCCACCAGCCCGATAATAGAGTCAAAAGTAGTGACTGCTCTCTTAATATTCTCAAACTCTATTTATTTATTTCTTTTTTGAAATGAAATCTCAACAAACCCCAGCCCAACCTCCATTCAGGGGACACTCATTTGTAAACAAAGAAGATTAGATTTTTGATTATGTTATTTGCTTGAGAATCGTCTAATGTCTCATTAAGAAAACTGTGAACACCTGCAATATTTTTAGAATCGATCATTCTCTGGATTGCAACCATTCTTATTAGTTTGTAGAAATCCCAACAAACCACAAACCTTTGGTTAACAGTCAGTCTTACTTTCAGGGCTGTCAACCTCCCCACGTCATCAAATATTGAGAACTAATAGGGAAGGAATGATATATAACGTCATATCACACAACAAATGGCGTCATTTGTGCCAAAAATGCTTGTTGATTCCGATCGACGCATATAGCACTTAAACAGTTCATATTTAGCCACATTATTGCTGAAATTACATCAGTGGCACACTAGAATTTATGAGGAAACGATCCATGTTAACAGTAGTTCAAACAAGGCAAAATATTTGAAATTTTATGGTCGGAAAGTCGAGTCTACAGAAATAGCAACTTTGACGATTATCCGGGAGATATCAGACTCTAATCTGGAGACCAGGAGATACGGTCAAAAAACTGGAGTCTCCCAGATCATCCAAGAGAGTTGACAGCACTGCACTTTAATTATTTTAGGTGACAGGTAAATGTGGCTCAGTACGTGTACGTCTGATCCCCGCACCCAGAGGAACTGGTATTGTGTCTGCTCCAGTCCCTAAGAAGCTGCTTCAGATGGCTGGTATTGAGGATTGTTATACCTCTGCTCGTGGACAGACTGCTACCCTGGGGAATTTTGGTAAATCACATGGGTTCTTATGCTAAGACTGCAGTTGATAGATTCATGTATATATATATTATGTTTCCAAGGCCTGACCACTTACTTAATTAATCTGGGTCTTGAAAAGTGGTGCCCAGTTTTTTGAAACAATTAGAATGTTTTGATACCCATCACTGCAACAGATTTACCTTCAAACATTTTCCAAAAAATGACCAACCCTGACGAACCTTGAGGATTAAGAAGCTGTTGCAGAAATTTGGGTACAGCTCCGTGCCCTGCACTTTGTTAGTCATAGGTGAGATTTCTCTTAGAGAGTGCACAAGTTCTGCAGATCTCTTGTGTCCAAGAAAGACACTGCCTTGATTTGAAAAACAGGTATAATCAACAAGGTATTTGTTTGATTTGTGTTTTTTAGCCAAAGCAACCTTTGCGGCTATCTCCAAGACATACTCCTACTTGACACCAGACATGTGGAAGGAGTCTGTGTTTACCAAGGCCCCGTACCAGGAGTTTACAGACTTCCTGGCTAAGAACCACACTGGACAACGTGCAGCTGCCAAAGAACAGGCTCTTAAGTAGTTAAAATCAAATGCTGAAATAAAGACTGAATTAAAAATAAAGTATTTCTTAGTCTGTTGAGTCTTGATCGTTGACCAACAACATTATTCAGACTGCCCTTCACAAACAGTTGCCCTTTCCTTCTAGATTATTTTCGTCCTCTGTCTTTCCTCGGCTTCCACATACACCACTTTCTTCTAAGAAGGGTTCTGGGTGTGGCTTGGTGACAAAAAGGAATGCATCCCCTATGTATTTCAACGCTCCTTTGGTTAGAAAATCCCATGGGAAGAGCCTTTGAAGCAGTCGATCCAAGTGTTCCTTGTTCCAAAGTGCTGCTATTCAGTTGCGCAATGGTCTCACGAGGTTATATAAACTTACACTCATCGCTCTGAAAGAGCTCTCAGTATCGCACGTACGGGAGAACGGGCTCAAATCGACATTCGTTTTCCAAGTAGCCTCCAAAGCAGGCGTTTTAAGCGGAGTTCGTATTTGGCATGAGGAGGGACGAAATACGATATGTGTCTCTTGGAAGGGTTTTGTCGGATCATTACAATCTCTAGCCATATGATAACGCAAATAATGGCGGATCTAAAACTGAAGCCTCGCGTTTCAAGG
Source organism: Porites cylindrica (assembly GCA_964035525.1). Lineage (NCBI taxonomy): Eukaryota > Metazoa > Cnidaria > Anthozoa > Scleractinia > Poritidae > Porites > Porites cylindrica. The sequence continues at coordinate 1,444,692 of OZ037780.1, read as the reverse complement.
CGAAAATTAAAAGGCGTATTGAAACTTCATGAAAGCAAAATGTTTAGTCTGTGTACTGGACATGTAAATCAAGTACATTATCCATTAGACTACGAGCAGTCTCTTTTTTTCTTGGTCCGTCGGGCACGCCCTCGTTTCTCACGTCTCGAGGCTTCGCCGCTCAACGCTCGCGCGCATGTGCACTCTCCTTACTAAATCTGAAGAAAAAGAGAGACTGCTCGCAGTCTAATTATCAGTGAGATGACATCTGACAGACATTTAAGAGAATGTTTTCGTGTTGATTGGAGGACCGAGCTGCTATAATTTGCCGTTTTAAAAACGAAGAGAACTGGTCAAGTTAAGTTTCGCAAAGATTTTTGGAACTGTTTCTAAGAACGAGGGATAAAATAGTTGACGGGCTCGTTCCCACTAATGATTTTAGAAACATGGTTCGTACAACTTCAGTCAAACAAATTTCCAGGACTTTTCAAGGACTTCCCGAGGACAAATTACAGCTTTCAAGGTCTAAGATTGATACAATAAAACGGCATTCTTCAACCCCCTTTTAAACACCATATTGACTAAAACACTTGCTGGAAGCTACTGAAGTCATTTCCGATTTTTACTTTTTCAGCCATGGTTGATCACATTATTAGTCTCGCTTGCGTAAGCAGCGAGACTCCTAATTTTTGTCGTATCTAGGACACAAAAGGGGGTCATTGTGCCAGGCGTTCCTTGCGGAGACCGTGGAAACTGGGACTAACAATCGTTGGGTGATCGAAGCCACGCATGTTTTGCGATGAAAGCTTAGGAAAGATTAAATTTAGAGCTTTTCCGAAACGTGTCGGTCCGCGAATTCTATTGCTTCAAAGCGTTATTACTTTGGAACAAGTGAACACTACTGAGTGGTCGAAAAACGTAAGAATCTTAATAAGCACAACTGCTATGGTCGGGTGTTGTAAACTTTCATTGCATGCAAATGCACCTTGTTGATGTGTATGTGGTTTACTTTCGGCGATGATTGAAATGACGTGCCATGTAAATCAATTTTTTGATCTCTGACGATGATGTAATTTCCCTGCAATCGAGGCCCTTGAATTTTCGTGTATTTCAGTACATGCGTATAACCTGCGACCGCAGACGTATTTCTGGTCGTCGGTAACACGTGTACTAAATCAGTTCAGAAACAAATAAAAAGTATCGATGTCGATAAAGTAGCAGGTAAAAACCTTTAGCGAGTAAATACTGTTTCGTGTAGAATTAATCGCCTCCTCATTTCTCGATCTAATCTCCAAGCAAGCGAGAAGAACCCCCGCTGTAAGAGCGTTCTTGTTTTATACTACTTTCGGTAACAGCACTTTGCAAAATGATAGCAACGGTCACTGGGTATGACTTGCACATGCTTCTGAAGTATAGAAATAGCATTCAAAACAAAGGAACAGAAATAAAATTTAATGTTACCCGTGAGTATTACGGTACACCGAGGATAAGCCAAATTTTCCACGGCGAAATAATCTAATAATTTTCAGAGAAAATGATGTGGCGTAGACAGGGTATTGAATTTCAAGGACTTTTCAAGACGTAAAAACGAAATCTAGTACTTTTCAAGGACCTTAACTGAATTCAAGGGCTTTTAAAGACGACCACTAAAACTCAAGATCTTTTCAAGATTGTACGAACCATGCGGAAACAATTTTTGGACGAATTTTGGCACAATCTGTTACATTAAAGAAAAGTAGGTCCACACCTAGAAATAGGAGAAAGGCTAAAAGGAGAAAGGAGGAATGGTGTCCACCAAATTGAGAAACAGTTAACAAACACTGTTTGCATTAAAATACTCTCTCTAAACGTATTTTACATATTTGAACAAATGATAAAATGTTGTTAAGATTAGATATCAACCCCACTCTCCTCATTAACACTGTTCTAAAATGACTCCGAGGCTTTAGGGTCAAAATTGCAAATTTTTGGCGACTCCATTGTCTCAAAATCCCCAGAGGAGAACTGGGTACAAAGAAAATCAAACCAAATATGGACCAGACCACAAAGCCTCGGAGTCATGTTAGAATTAAATATATTGAACCTGGCCTATTGTACATTTAACCTTTCAAAATTTTAAATTCCACTGAATTTGTTAATAGAGCAAAAATATAGAAAAAATTCTGTACTCTTTCGGATGGAAACAACGAACAAAGAAGTCTTGGAGAGGACGTAAGTATGTTCCTAAAGTTTTTCGACTAGAATTGTTATTGTACTGCACTGGCAACAAGTAAGAGACGGTAAATATGCTAAGCAACAGCTTTCGTAATAGGCATGTTACTAAGCAACGAGATTCATCAATACACCCTTAACTTAGGAGGCATATGAAGTGAATACCTAGGCAAGCCAGTGCCGCTTACCTTGAGTTTAATCAGAAGTGTGTCAGAAGTGTGCAAAAGATCGACCCACCATCAGGTAAGTAAGCATTACCTAAAATAGCAACGACTTACTGCTTGGTATCGGCGCTGGCTGAAGCTTTTACCTCTCCAAAAGTCTTTTCAGCATCTCTGATGTAAGTTTTAGTTGCAAATGTAAGAAAAGTTTGGATCTAAGGAATAGACCCCGACCGAGTAAACTAACATCCTGGTATAGCTGGGTTAATCGAACAAAGGAAATAACAAAATTCGCTCCTATACCGCATATTATTCCCCCTATATGTGCTGAGACGAGGATATAGTTGTGAATGTAAGGATTTATTTAAAGAAAGGATACTCAATCTTGAAACAAAGCTGAGCTAAGAAGTGCTCAGTTCTTCAGTGTAACGCTCTCTTAGTTTAGTAGTAGAAAGTTTAAAATGCTGTATAAGAGCAAATTTTAAAGATTGTTTTCATGTTTACTAATATTCAGCTGCGCTCACTCGTGAAATATTTGTGTCAACAAGAGTATATTCCTGAGGTGACCCAAGTTGTTCCTAATTTGAAGGCCTGCAAAATATACTTTGCACTTTGCAATGAATTCGTTTCCACTTTTTCTAAACGAATCGTCCTTATATCGATGTAAGCGCAACGTTAGCACGAGGTCTGAATGAAAGTTTATGCCAAAAAGTAATTAGGCTTGACAAGCTCTGTCGTGCTTGAGGTATGCTAAATAACTCCACCAGACGTCGCGCCCGAGTTATGCCGAATTCAATAACAATTATCATAAGCTCTCTCTTTTATAAAAAATTCTGTTTGCACTCCTTCTTGAATTTAAAGGACTGTTAAAAGCCTGTAGAATGCGTTTACTTAGGGGTGTATATCACGAAAATCTGGAATAAAGCTTAAAGGTTTTCCAAGTTTTCAAATTTCTCAAAGTTGTTTATGTACGGGTATAAGATTAAGATGTAAATTTTTTCTCTTGCAACACAACTTAAGCTTAATTACGCCCTGTCCACACGTATCCGGATATTTTTGAATCCGCAACTTTTTCTTTGCGGCCGGATTCGGCTTCCGTCCACACGTATCCGGTGAATCCGGCAGACGAATCCGCAACTTTTTGAATCCGCTCTCCAGAGTGAAACTTTTTGAGTACGCTATATGAATCTGGAAACGTGTATATTGATCTAATAAGAATAAAACACATACGTATAACTCTTCTGCTATGTTAGTTTCATGTTTCATGCTTTTAAGTAAAAAATTGATCTGCACGGACAATGAGAAGTAAAGCTTTATTTTTCTCCTCCCCTCGTCTTGAGCTTCGCACTCTTTTTGCGCTTCGCACAAAATGCTGCCTTCGCCTCGCTTGGCTCATACAGCGCCTGATATACAGGCTAGAGCAGACCAGTATTTGTACGCAGTTATTTGCAGGTCACTTGGTGGGCTTTCGGCCAATGAGAGGGAAGAAAAATTTGCATCAAATGGTAACTTTGATTGCTTTATTTTATTCTTGTACCGTGCCACCAGATAGCTTGTACTGTAGGCACCAAAAGCTATTTGTTTACATATTGTGAACATGGCCTCATTATCTCATCATTTTTTAGAGCCTTCTCAGATATGGATCATGATGAAGACTACAAATCACTGTTAATCCGGAACGACTCGTCTGATGCTATTCTAACACTGTACTTGTATCCCCGATGGGATCGCATTTGCTGGATCTCCAAGGAATCGAAAATAATAAATCCCAGCAAAAAGCATCTCCACCGTAGTAAGAAAAGATTTCAGTTCCAGGTGGTTGCCAGATTTGATGACCGGAGAGACAAGAAAAGCGAAGATGAAAGCCAAACTGACAAAAAAGATGAAGAAGACAAGCAAGACAAGCCAAAAAAGAAAAGACAGGTCCTCAGAGAAGTTCAACAATGGAAGGAAGATAAACTATTGAAGATAACTGGTTCTTTTGGTTCAGAGTCACTTGACGTCGTTGAGGGAGATCTTACCCATTACCCTGAAGATAAACAAATATGTCTTCGAAACCTACAACGACACAAAGAGCTTAAAGTCACTAACGGAGAACGTAACCTGTATGAGATCTTAGGGCTTGACATGGCGAAGGTACGTAAAATGTCAAAGGAAGAACAATACCAAGCGATCAGAAGAGGATATCTCACACAATCACGTCGATGGCATCCTGATAAAAATGATCGTGGAGATCAAGAGATCGCCAAAGAGATCATCCATGCCTACGGGATCTTAAAAGATGAAGCTCGACGTGCGCGTTACAACAATCAGGCTGACTACGCCGGCGGTTGGCTTTCCTGGAGTCGTTACAAAGCAATTTTCAAGACCGAGTGTGTCAATGAAGAACAGAAGAAGACTTACAGAAAAAGAATGTGTTTGTTTGCTGCGTCACTTGCGATGACAGCCGTAGGTATTGGTCTGACTGTTGGCACCGCTGGATTGGCAGCACCAGTTCTGGTAGCAGTTGGAGCGGTTTTTGGAGGTGGACTTATCGGAGGTGGATTTCAATCCTTGCAGCACACTTTAAATCAGCGTGCCATTGCAGACGAGTGTGTGGCTAAAGAGTGGCTGATGAAAGCAGGGATTGGGTTCGTTGGAGGAGCCGTTACAGGGGGTGCAGCTGCAGGAATTACGGCAGCAATAACCGGTCTTGGAGGCGCCGCTTTGGAGTCAGCTGCCATCACCGCCGGTCAGTACATAGGGGTTGGGGCAGCAACTGGTGCTACAGGTGGTGTTGCCGCTTCTGTTGCTTCAGATACAGGACGAAAGTTTGTTGATGGTGAACTGATCACTTGGAAGCAGGCTGTTGGACATGCAATGGTCGGTGGTGTAATAGGTGCTGCTGCAGGGATAACAGGAGGGGCCGTCACTAAAGCCATTGTGGCAGGCCAAGCATCTGCGGCATCTGCCAATCTTGAAGGTGAGATAGTTGAACAAGCAGCTATTGTAACTGGAGCAAGGCGTGTCGGTAATGTTCTGGCTAAAACCATGTCCCGAATGTTAACCGAGAATGGAACAGAGGCTGCGATGGGAACTGTGTCTCGATTTGCTGAGGAAAGGCTGGATGATTCTGTTGAAAATCGAAGTCCTGGTGAACATGTGGTGGATGGAATGAAGAATCTGGCTACAAATACCTTAGTTGGGTCTGTTCGAGAATGCACTGCCGCAGGTGTTTCTCATGGATTGAACGAAGAAAGGGTGCATAAAAAATCAAAGATGGAGTTGAAAAACCCACCTTCCACTGAAGCTATGAACAAAACGGATGAAGTCACACCACACGAAAGCCGTGGCCGAATAAGATTCAAGATGGACACAGAAAACAACGAACAACGACATAAATTGAAAGATGGTGTGTGCTCTGCCAAATATCAGCCATTGTTTAACGAAAACACCTCAGAACTCACAAGAGAATCCAAAAAGAAACTTGATCTACCTAAAGAAAAAAACGAAGAAAGTAACTGCCACAGGACTGGTAAATGGCCCTCCGGTTACCATCCGCTTCATAACGAAGAAACAACCAGCCAATCTCTGCCTTCCGACCAGAGTGACTATGAAGAAGAAAACACCAGCGAAATCATTCTTGAAGAAGCAAATGGAAAAGTCAAATACATATCTAATGGAGCATGGTTCTCCAAAATGGTCGTCAGCTATGTCCTAAACAAGAAAAAGATTGTTAAAGAAGTTCGCGGAAGTGGATCGTCAGTTGATATTCCGTCCCTTGCTATAAATATCAAAGTTAAATTTCAAGTGCGACGTCCCTTTTGGGGAGACATTTGCAAATATGACCGTTTTCTTGGCCGTTGGTGTAAGCCTGACCAGCCGCATGTCTTTTGTTACGACTCTCCGCCAACCCTCCGCACGTTTACTATCAGTGGTGGCCTGCGGTATGAGGCTGTGATGAGCGTAAGCAATGAATACCACGAAGAAACAAAAGAAATGTGAAAACGTTGAGACACTAACACAGTCCATTTTCTGGTTGATAATACGTCAAGGTGTGAAGACGGGTCAGCAAAGGCCAAGAAACTGTGATTCTCCTTGTTCTCGTGGTCACAATAACATAAAGTTTTCATTCAATTCTACGACCTAAAACATCTGAGGCCCCATTTATGGAGAAAATCTGTTCCGGGTACAATGGCCACCCTCACACAGGGAGAGTTGACCCCCTTCCCCGAGCCAACAGCGTTAGCGCACGCTCAGATTGTCTCGCCCAGACTGACTTGACCTAGCTGTGCGATTCTCTGTAACAACTGATTTTTTAAAACACGAGAAAACTTTGTAGTGACTTACCAGGATATTAAAATGTAAGAGGATTGTCGGAAAACTATCTTAAAGCAAGTATCACGTGATAGAACATTGTTTTCAGCCTTTTTATGTAACTTTTTAAACAATATTAATCTTGGAAGATATAATTCAAAGAAGCAGTTTTTGAATTTTAAGTAAAATCAGTACCATGTATCCAGTGTACCTCATGGTTGTGGTCAGTTTTCCCTCTTTAGTTTTGTGCGCATAAATTATTATTAAGTTAGAAAGAATATACTATTCATGGATTGCATAGTGTCTTTAAGCCTGGTTTCTTTATAATCGTCTCGATAACATCAGAGTATGTGTAGACTACCAGTAGCCCCCCATTTTTCCTCAGGGATAGTAGAGGGAGCGGATCTCGAGCGCGCGTGAAAATCACCCCACCTGTCGCCTTTTCTCGCGTGGAGTGATTTTGACGCGCGCTTCCGTTTCGCTCCCTCTACTATCCCTGAGGAAAAATGGGGGACTACTGGTAGTCTAACCAATAATAATTTTCCATATTGTTGGGTAATAAGTATAGATATATGTATAACTTTATCTGTTAGGTTAACACATTTACCGGTAATATTATATTGTAATTTTATACTGTTATTTTCCTTTTTTCTTCATAAATTGTAAATTGACTTTGAAAGCCTTGTGGAGACTTAATAAAACTTCTGTACTGTACTGTACCATTTCAGTTCCATTTCAGTCACCATTGCGTTTTCGCGCGTGCGGACTGGTCAAAACGATTCATAAACGCAATGTACCGACGCACATATGTTTTGAAAACTGAGAAATCCCCGTTTCAAACAAAAATGGATACGTGCGTACGGGGCCTTAATTTTTGGGGGACGATCACAAAAGCGATCGAGATGACGCTGATAATTATGCAAACTAGGCTTTAAAAAGGATTAAATTAACTGCAAAAACCGTGGACGAAGATCCTGCTAATGTAAACGTTGGATCTCTAAAGAAGAGATCAAATCAGCCAAAATATAAAGAACCAAGAACGAGAAGCCAGGTAAAGGCGTACAAGAGCCCATAGACCCCCAAAGGTCGGAGCCTAAGCGAGTTTCTGTAGCCGTGAAGCACTTAAAATCGGCTACAAAATACTAATTAAGAAACTTGGCCCTCATAGACATTTTTAGTCACCTTTCCCCGACACTTTCTACGTTGACAGAGGAAAAGCTTTTTGTCGATCCCCTACTCGATCTTGTTAAGGTGGCTCCATACAGTTTTTCAGGATCTATACCTCCCAAAATTGGTTTGTTTTTAGAAATGTAAACCCATTTTGACGACAGCATCTCGACACTTTATGAAGTTAATTTGACAAATTAAATTTTACCCCTGTTAAGGGTATATTAGCATATTCCCTCATGGACGGGATCATGCTACCTCATCCGTTATCCCCATTAGTATGTCGCCGGTACTTACTTGTACACCTGGGTGAAAAGAGAGATAGGGTGGACGGAAACTAGGCAACTGATCAAACCAGGGCCTTTGAGATCGGTCACGTAGTATCCTTTCAGCTTCCTCTAAATATAAATTAGTAAAACTACTATGAAAGGGAGAGTCTCACACCTATACAAGCTTATCTTCCGTACTGAAAACTAGTTTTACCTAATAACAGGACTGTTTCCCGTTCATTCCCTCAACAGTTGTTTTATACGAAGATTTCGTTATTTTGTTCCGGTTACTCTTTTGTCTTCCAGCTTTTTCTTCTGCCAAATAGTAAGAATTTTCAGCATTTTAAAAGTGTTCAAAGAAAGAACTGTTACCCCAGTCTGCCGCGTAAGTTAAAATAAAAAAAATCTCATTCCAGAGAAAAGTTGCACAAATTTTCTTTCTTTAAGTGTTTGTTTTGGGCTGCCTAAAAGTAATAAATCCTGTGCAATGTTACGGGTCAATTATTTGGTTTCTCAGGCCACTTAACATGACTTATTATTCATTCAATGAAATATTTCCCCGATTCTGATTGGCTAAAAGCACAAGCATAATTAACCATAACCAGCTACTGATAACCAAATTTGGAAGAATTTTGCGATTAATGAACCAATGACGTCAAAAGTACAGGTTCCTTGCAGGTTAATGCGCCGTTAACCGAGAAGACCTGGGGACGAGGTTGAGTTGTTTTGGTTGTGAAAATAAAAATGGCGGACATTTCAATCGTTTCTAGAGTAAGAACTAGGCGAAATAATAGCTAAAAACATGGCAAGAACAGCAAGAAGACAACTCGAAGGGCGACATCTGCTGTTGGAGAATATTTGCGGAGCTGAACAACCCTAAACGTGCACTATCGAAGATGAACTAAAAAACGATGGAGGTAAGCCTGTTTTAGCTATATTTTTAAACTAGGAATTATTTTGAATGGATAATAAAACAATTATTGAATTCGGCTTTCGTATCATATGAAGAATTATGGAGATCTCGGAGGGTGTTATCCACCTCGGCCTACGGCCTCGACAGATAACACCCTCCTCCATCTCCATAATTCTTCATATGAAACTCAGCCTCATTCATTAATTGTTACTTAAGGCATGACTACCTGATTAAATATGCATATTTTGTAAAATGCTATTTAAACCGGTTTGCTTCAATCATTGATTCTGAAACGTGAACTACAAATATGGTTCAATGAAAAAAAAAAAAACAAAAACATGTAAAACGCAATTTCAAATAACACGTGACATTGCTTTGTCAAAGAAGTCACAAAACACGTTTTTCTAAACTGGGAAAAGTTGCAAATCTTAATCTTAGGAATTCACACCACCAAAATGTTACACAAACGGTGTAAATCGTAAATTTGCCTTGTATGATTGGAAATGTTATTTATCCTTTTAGCTGTTTAACTAATTAACAAGTCACGTGACTTTCCCCCCTTCTTTAGAAAGGAAGTCAAAGACAGACCTGCACGGACTCCCAATGTAGGAGAGCTTCCTCGCAGGCTATTTGAAATACCATTCCCGTAAGGTGGCGATCAGCACCATTTGGGGCAATTAATGTCCCTCAAAGCTTCCTGCGAGTGTCAGCTCAACTGTGGAGCCTCAACTAGACCACGAGCAGTCTCTCTTTTTTCTTAGTCCGTCGAGCAAAACGCGCAGACACGCTCGACGCTCGCTCGCGCGTGTACTCCCCTTACTAAATCTGAAGAAAAAGAAAGATTGCTTGCAGTCTAAGCTTCAGCTGTTATGAAATAGAACACAAACAGCGGTGATAAACATATCCAACTCACATTTATAAACTTGACGTTTCGACTGCTAATCAACATACGAAACGTCAAGTTTATAAAAATGAGTAGGCTGAATATGTTTTTTTACAATAACTTAGGGAATCCTCACGCGCTGATTGGTTGAGAGCTATGGTCTATCATAGACTATGGAAATGACGTAACATGTAACGAGTGATTTTCCGAGAAACTTCGCGGGAAGCTAAAAATAAATGTTATTGTTAAAAACAAATCGATCAAAATTTCCCACGGTCTACACTCTTATAGACCATAGAAATGACGCCATAAAATGTTCAAAACTTTGCAGTGAAACCATTTGCCTGCTGCTCGTGCTTCCACTTGAGTTTTAAACATTTTAAGACGTCATTTCTATGGTCTATATGAGTGTAGACCATGGAAAATTCTGGTCATTTGTTAAATCACCGCTGTTTGTGTTCTATTTCTTATCAAGCTATGATGGCCCAAGAACAAAAGTCTTGAGCTGTTATCTCTACATTGTAAGAACCTATTTTACGCCTTTTGCTTATCCTGATTGTTATTATGTTAAACTCTGGGTTGGAACATTATTATTTGTTGTAGACTTTCTTACAGTCCGTTTTAACGCTCGTTCTCAAGACTTCGTCGCTCAAAAGCGACTTCTGACAGAGCAAGTCTAATATCGTTACCAATCATCAGCAAGAGAGCTCGGGAAGGCAACTCACTAACGTTACAAACGAGTAGGCTCCGCCCCCAGGTCCAACCCCTTACCCGTTAAGTATCTCATTTTTGACGGAAGAGGTTGTCGGGAAAGAAATAGGTGATGCTTAACTTTATTCTTTTGTGATTAAATATTAATTAGAAATTGGCGTTTGTAGCGCAAAGAAGTTAGATTTCGTGACAATACATTTCACAATAATGTATAGTAGACAAAGTCCGAGTATATTTACGATATAAAATAATATAACTGCATGCATTTTCTTAGGCTAAATAAGGTGAAAGAACGTGCGATTTTGTAATAGTCACTTAATTTAGATTACAATGGGAACTTTTACAGTACATGTGAAAATACTGCCTTACGGAAGGACAGTAGAAAAACCACTGTATACTTAGAATGTTTTAGTTGATCGTTGATCGTTGACCGTTGAGTTGCGTTGATAGTTGATCGTTGGGTTGAGACCGTTGACTATGTGAGAATTGTACATCGCAGTAGATTGTTGGTTTGGATTAAACCGTGCTGTTACATCGAAAGATACAGTCCTCTTGATTTGTTTGAACCAGCGGAGCGGGGTTAAAAGAATTCCGCAACAGAGGTAACCCTTTCGTTTACCTTCCAAAATGGTGCTCCTCTCACATACCTACAAGTCTTTTTGTCATTTTATGTAGCTTTTAATAAATTAAATTGACACAGCCATTAGGTGGGTTGGAACGGAAAAACTATCCGCAATATTCGCATTTTTAAAAGGGCAGTTAAAGGCATTGTATTTTGGATGTGTATAATAATTTTACTTTATGTAGCTTAAAAACCAAGTCCTAGCTTATACAGTTTTCTACTTTTGTTGTAACGTAGGGTGTCTAATTTTAGCGGAGCTTCCGCGCGCGTGAAGCGCGGGCGGCGGAGCCCCATTGCTAAGATAAATTGGAAACCTATGAAGGCAAGAAAATTTGGTTATGACGTAGCGTACGCCTTCCCACCCGTCCGTACACACAATTCACGTAATTCGATGCCAAATGTCAGGTTATTTTGGCGGGAAAGCGTGTGGCCACCCGCGTCTTGTGAAGCAGAGACAACTAAAGAGTCCGTGCCTTTCGAGATATTGTTGGAAAAAAAAAAAAAAAAAAATATATATATATATATATATATATATTCCCGACTGTAAAAACAGCCTTGCTTCTTTTGTTTTATAATAAAGAGGAAAAGGGAAATTTTACAATAACTGAGCGAATCCTCGCGCGCTGATTGGTCGAGAGCTATATATGGCCTATGAGAGTAAAGACCATGGAAATGACGTAACATGTCACGCACTGCCGGTTGTTTTGTTTTGTCGTAAAAATAATTTTACTCCTGAACATGGATAAAGAAGAACCAAACTTTAACATATGGGGAGAAATTTCTGACAGTGAGTTGGTGCTTGAAGCTGCAAAGGTAGAGCAAAAATACGAAAAAGAACAAGAAAAACGGCGCTTCATGCAGTTATTTTTAGAGAAACTTCGCAGGAAACTAAAAATAAAAGTTGTTGTAAAAAATAAATCGACCACAATTTTCCATGGTCTACACTCATATAGACCATAGAAATGACGCCATAAAATGTTCAAAACTTTGCAGTGAAACTTAACCACTGGCCTGCGGCTCGTGGTTCCGCTTGAGTTTTGAACATTTTATGACGTCATTTCTATGGTCTATAAGTGTAGACCCTGTTAAGCGGAAAATGTTTCTGTATTCGTGTTGTCTAAAGTATTAAGCTTAGATTAATTGTCATGTCCACAAATTTGGAATGTAGAGAAAGAAAAGGACAGCCGAAAAAGAGAACGTTGGGCTACAGGCCAGCGAAGCTCAACGAAAAAATAGCAAGAGCGAGAAAGAAAAAACAAAAGAGACATTTTTTGATGGAGGAACAACATGAAATTCTGTAGCGGCGGTGAGAAAATGAGATCGCGTGGGATTTTCCCAACATATAAAAACCAGGCTTTTTTGGGTGATGTTAGCGAGACGATTCGCAACGACGATTTTTAGAACAACACAGCGTTGCAACATTGTTGGGACATTGTTTTGAATAATACAAAACTGAATGCAGGGCTGGCACTACGGCAAACGACTGATTTATTATAGGCCAATATTTTGGCTAACAAAATTAGCCTTCCTCAGGGCCAGAGCTTTACTGAGACTGAAATATCTTTTAACGTCTCCTAAAATAGAAGGAGCCGATGATTTTCCTCCAGGTACTAGTATCAATGCCCATGATGTAATTTGGAGCCAGCTGTCAGATTTAGCGGATCCAGATATCGGACCAGTGGACGCTTGTAAAAGAAAATAGGAAAAACTGTTTGAATGCAAAGGTCCACGCAACGAGTAAATATAACTGACTGGTTCCTCTTGCCGGATCTCTAATTAAAGAGATGCTGTAGCCAGACGTCACTTAAAGTGTAAAATAAAACAAAACTGAATGCTTGCGACATTGTCAACATTACAACGCTGTGTAGCGCTAGATATCGTCTTTGCGAATCGTTCCGTGTAACATCACCTTTAAGGTGAACGATTCGGAAACGACGAATTTCAGCGCAACACAGCGTTGCAATGTTGGAACAATTTTGTAAAGGTATTGTTACACTAGGCGATTCGCAACGACACAGCGTTGCAATATTGTTGCGACATTGTTTCGAATAGTTACAATATTGTTACAGCATGGCAGCAGCGTGTTGCGCAAAAAATCGTCGTTGCAAATATCACCTACACTAGACGACTGGCAACGACGTTATTTAGTGTAACACAGCGTTGCAATGTTGGAACAATATTGCAACCATTCGAAACAATGTCGCAACAATGCTGTGATGCTGTGTTGCGCTAAAAATCGTTGTTGCGAATCGTTCCACGAAACATCACCTTTAGCATTACACGATTTCATATTTTGTTTGAGCAAACTATAAATATTATCGAGAGCTTCGCTTTTATCCCTTGCTAAATCTATATATTATTCTATTAAATAAAGAGCTTTGAAGGTCGCGATTCGGGATTTTAAGGCAAAATGGGGGCGATATGATTGAGTGAAAAACAACCCCACCCCTTCCGGGAGCGGCGTTCAATCGTTCGTCACCAGTCTCCCTAGAATCGAGAGGTTGCTGAGGGTTGCTGAAAACTTTCAAATCTTCTCCCGTTGTCGCGCAGAAAGTTACGTCGATTTTCTCCTTGCTTTTGGCTGGAAAATCAGCCATGGCGGGAGCCTATCAACCAACAACAGTTCAGAATGAAGAAATAGACGATGATGAAAGGACATTATTTTGTAATCCATTCCATGGTCGAAGAGAAGGAGATCTAGAAAAGGCTCGCGGACATCGAAGGCGCCAAAGCAAAAAGGACTTCGAGGCTGAAGGGCAAGAACGTGTGAATCAGTGGTAATTACTTCGATCGGATGTTTATTCGTTGCTTTGGTATTCTGCAGTTAGTTTATTTTGGTCTTAAAGATAATAAATGTTCGACAAATCCAATATCTGGCGCGATTGTACAGCCAACATGATCTCGATCGTGTGAATTGATCTTTAATGATCATGCACGAAGCATTTTTGCCAATCGATCGAGTTGTTGCAGTTTTAAGCTAACGAGTGCTTAACAGCAGTCTTTTCGCGCTTATTTAGAATTTAAGCAGAATTTCTCATGTTTGTTCCTTCGATTGAAGGTTGTTTACGCGCTGTGTTTCACGTCAAGATGGCCAAGTTGACGACGGAGCGAGCAGTGCTGTCCCAACTCCTGCGGGTTCTGAATATCATCTACCTGGTCGAGGAACAGCCGCAACAGATACTGTACATCCGAGCCAACTGAACCGTGCCCAGACGATTAAAAAGTACGTACCGATTGTTGCTGATATTTCTTTTTATGTTAGGTTTTCTGTGGTCTCAGTATTGTCCCTGGAATTGTAATGAAAGTATGACGAACAACGTACCCACTTCAATATGTACAGCTATTTTGATGTTGTTGACTTCCGGTACATAAAATTTTTAACAGAAATCGATTGCTCTTCGCTTAAAACAAAGATTTGTTTGTTTTGATGAAGTTTATATGTGACTTTAATTCTGTTTCATTCTTAAATTAGTTCTGATTATCATTTGGTAACCTGCTTGTGAAAATCGCGTGATGAAATTTACACTTCAATTCGAGTTGACGTTGTAAATTTGCATAAAATATCTTGAAACATTTTCTTTCACTGTAACCGCGGAAACAATATTTGATGGAATGTGAAATGACCGAGCATAACAATATTTAGAATCCACTCGTTGTGTTAACGTGCCAAAATGGCTTATGCGAATGAAGGCCGTGGTTCATTTGACGCTAGGGCTACAGGCGTTTTTTACACCCAGCAACATTACAACTTCGACGACTTGGATGAGGGCACAGACTTCAACGATGACGGAATTTATCCTCAGTTTATACAGTACTATCAAGAAAGAGAGCGTCCTAGACCCAGTTTTGATTTCACGACTCTGGGACGAATGGGTCCGAGGGCAAGTTTAGCAAGCCTTTCACATACTCTAAAACGTGGAAAAGGGTAAATGTCGACAGGTATTTTATACCCGGTAAATCGAATAATCTTTGCCCCTAGGGGGAGACACTAAATTGTTTTGGGGATATGTAAGTAATGACTCCATTAGAAACACTTTTGTGTTTGCAAAAGGTGTTGACCTTGAATTATACAGCAATTAGTTCATGATCAAGTCACAGTGTCTGGTTAAACAATGGAATTGTTAGTGTTTTATTGTTTGAAAGAAGAACGATCCATGACAAAGTACATATGAGACTAGAAAATCTGATAAGCGATTGATTTTAAGACTAACACACTCATTTGCATAAACCAGTTGTTTTTATCAACACACTCAATGGCATAAACCAGATCTTTACAGAAAAGAGAACTGTTTTAAATGCCACTTTGTCTCTGATGTGACTTTTTTGTTATTTGAATAACCCGAGACAAAATCAAATCACCATAGCAATTATCACCATGTTATGGTAACCCTTGAAATAACAGAAACTTACGACCTAGACAATAATGGAACATTTGTTGTTACAATTGAAGTGGGCATGGTTTACAAAGAAAGTTACTGGAACAGTCATATTATTTTAATTTCTTGCAACAATGACTGATTTTGAAACTTGAGTTTCAAATTCTGAGTAAATTTGTACCTTTCCATCCAATATTTCAATATTGTTTGGTCAATAATGAGCTCTGTACACACAGCTAACAGTGTTGGTAGAATATTGCATGAAACGGATCTCATTCGACATGGAAATTTATTAAGGTCATTATCTACCTAAATATTATATATTTTTAAGTCAAAGATTGGTGTTTTAAAAATTTTATCATGGCTTGATTGGCTAATCGACTCATAATATGTTATCCCACTGGTTACACAAGGTCATTGCTCTCAACCTGTGAAATCCATGGTGCCTAAGATTCCTTTGTTGATTAAGAGTAAAACTAAGTCACCATTGCTGTTGGGCACCATTAAAGCACAGCTCTGTTACATTTGCTAAATATTTACTCATAGCCGAGTGCCATGGAAGAGATACCCCCAGAAAATGTGGTTGAGGAAAAGCGACTAGTGCCTTTCAATTCTTACCCATTTCAGACCAAAGTATGAGATTCTGCTCATCCTACTGCAGGCGTAACCCAGAATTCAATACCATAATTCATACAAACTGTTGCAGAATGTACTCGATGATGAAATGTTCTTAGTTAGTAGCTGCTTGGGTAGGCATCAACATCATATAAGGTCTTTGAATAAAATTACAGCAGACTTCTCAAGACCCTTTTTCAGAGCACAATCTTAAAAACCCTATAGCAAATTTCAGACGAGGTGCTCAAAACCATACTCTGTGCCACAAAGAGAGTGAAGTAAATACATCAGTTTAAGGATAGTGATCATTTAATGTTTCCTTTCCACAAGGGATGAAAAAACTCAATAACAGTTAGTCATCTAATAAAGTTGTCATTTTTTTATTGAATAGGAAAATCATTAAAAGCACAGAGAATTTTTTTGGTCTCGGAGACTGTGAAGAACAGCATGCTAACCTACAGAGGAAATGGACTCAAAGAAGGAAACGGCATTACCATAAGCGCTATGGGGCTTTGGTGGAAGAAGATGCAGTGGATGGTGCCATGCAACGTGGCAAATCAAGTGGTGCAGGTAGCATCAGTAGCTATCAAAGCTCTCGTCACATGCAAGCTGACCCTAACCTAGTGCGCACATTAAGCAGAAGAGAGTCAGTGGCAAGCCTGGCTTGGAAAAAAGTCAGGAAAATGAGAGAGGAGCCTGGGGTAATTTTTTTGTTAATTCATTAAATTTATTTCTGTGTGTTTTTTTCACAGGACTAAGTTTTTTGTCTTTTTTCCATCTTTTATTACAACAGGGCCAATTCACTAATGTTTATATTCTTCCTAGTGGTTTTCTTACATTTCCTAGAGATGGTTCTTTATCTAGTCTGGAGAATTGGTTTGACCTTATGTATCTTGCTTACAGTCAGTTTTAGCATCCAGTAATGCTCTTATCGGCTGAGATAAAAGTAGCCTATCAATATTAAATAGTTAAATGGCAACAAGCCATAACTAAATGATGTAGAAATAGGCATAATTGCTTGATAATAGGCATGGCCTTGATGATTGTTTAAATTAAAGTTGTATTTATGTAAAGTATGTGTACAAACCATAATAATTTGATGGCCAAAATTAATATTTTTATGAATAAAGGTTTAATTGAAAGACAAACTGACGTAATTGGAATAGAAACAGACATAATTGAATGTACAATTAATAATTAATCAATTATTGCATGTGGACAGTAAATAGTAATTTTGATTTAAAAACTGCGTTATAATTCTGCCTCTATCCCATATGAAGACTGCTTTTTTGTCAACAGGGTTTTAAATCACCAGGCAAGGCTCAGCCAGCGTGTTTGTTGCTGGAAGCTGGACGTAGCTTCTCTCCAGCTGTTATGTCCCAGACTGATGAGGATGAAGTGGACAGTGCATTTCATGCTGAAGGTGTTCGTGTAAGTTTTTTACTGTACATATGTATTCAGCGTGCAAAGAAAGTAGTGTCCGATAGCCTGGGGCTAGTGGATTTTGCTATCGGGCTGGTGAATTCTGTTTTTAACTTGCCTGACGGGCAAGTGATATTTTTTTAGGAATTCGAATAACAGAAGAACTGTAATCAATCCCGCTTATCAAATTTTTTCGGGCTAGTTGAAATGACTTTCGGGCTAGTACATGCTAGCTACAGCTTGCCCAAATGGCAAGCTGTAAAACTGACTTTTTTTGCACCTTGGTATTTAATCCAATTTTGGTCTGATCAGGTTTTGTTGATGCCTCCTTAAAACGGCGGAGCTCGTAGTATAGGTGCTTCATTGAATTAGCTGTAAAGTTTTGGATCTAAGGTGTTTTGTTTTTCTTTACAAAACATTCCTAGTGATGTTTTTTTATGTAACTAAGTCACTGTGTATCCTGACCCTCTCTTTTTCATTGTAGGGGATTGATGAAGGTTCTGTTGATGATGAAGTGTTCTTCAGTTTTGCACCCGAAAAACAAAGAAGAAGAAAGGAGAAGTCAGGATTTTTACCAGGAATCAAAGAAGAAGAAAAACCTGTGCCTGCTGTACCACCAGTGGCCAAAGAAAAAGTTGACGGACCCCCTGCTCCGTGAGTATCAGTCAAATACTGCATTACAAAAACTGCTTTTCATGTTCTTAAAAAAAATTGCATTTTACTGATCACAATATATTTTGCCCATTCATTTTTTTTATCATAAATTATGAGTATAAATTAATGTAATCTATAATGATATATTTTTTCAGTCGACCACCCACCCGCAGTAGGAGAGGACAAAGAATTGCTGACAGACCTCGTGTTACCAACGCCAATCGTCGAGAGTACGGCAAGGGTATGGTAGGCAGATGGTTGAATAGAACCATCAAGCGCAAGCGTTTGACAAGCACTGTCAAAAAACAGATGGAATCTCTTAGTGATCACAGGTTGGTTTGGCTGGCTTTTTATGTGCAGTATCAGAGATTGTGAATATGAAAATAATATAATTCTCTTTTAAAACAGCCCCTGACCAGACATTTTTAGGCTTCTGCCTCTTCATTAATGGTTACCTATGATGCATTCAAATTTTTGTTGGTGATGTTTTTGTGTGTGTGCAAACAGTTTTCCCAAATATAATTATTATATAAAAGCTTGAAAATTTAGTTAAAAACGTGTGTTTAGTCCATGCATATGGAATGTTCTGAGGCTGAAAATGAGCCCATCTTCCACTTGCCTCCTTCCTTTATGTAGTAGACAATGTGCTAGAGTTTAAATTCAGTCATAGTAGTCTGATATAAATTTGTGATAATGCCGTGGTGATTTCGTTTTTTTTGTAGAGTTCAGAAAATGGCTACTACTAGTAAGTGTTTTGCATGCAGTATGTTTTCCTTTTGTGTGCTTTTCTCTTTGCAGACCTTTCTTTACATATTGGATCTCATTTGTACAGACAGTTGTACTTATTGCTGGCTTAGCTGTTTATGGCTTTGCACCCATTGGCTTCACAGAGAGAAAGATAGAAGGAGTTGTAAGTGATTTTGTTCCTTTAAGTTTATTTCATGTAGGAGCAGTATTTAAGCATTTATATATTTAAGATTTTATGTGTTGTGTATAAGTTAAGCCTACTTTTTTGGGCATTGCAATAAGAGTTAGATTTGTAGAAGGGAATGAATAAAATTATATCATGCTCTTCAATCTCCAAAACGGATCAGAACCTTGTTTAAAAAATAACTGCTGAATATTGTTCCATAGCTGTTGATAGTCACGTTGGTGCCAAGAAACTTTTTCCATTACATTGAACGAAAATACGGAGTTGGGGAATAAAAGGTGGCTTTTTATGGAACAATTTGACACGGCAGGATACAAGTATTGGAAAGCATGAATTACCAAGGGCTTATGGTACAGGGTACAGTCCTGAATTTAGTCCTCATTGGCCTTTTTGATTTTAGATTGACAAGAGTCTGGCTGGAACACTTGTGCCAATTAAGGAATCTCGAATGGAACATGAGAACTTCTGGATTGGTCCTAATCAGGTATATTCATTTAGCAGTGATACTGTGAGATAATAATTGAGACATCATACGTGTAGCATCTTATCATGTCCTAAGCCACACTCATGTTATAATTTGGTGGGTGGGGGATTCAAATCTGTATGGCTTGTGCAATGATTACAAGATGTAATTGGTCGAATATTTATAAAGCACAAGCCATAAATATTTTGCAAGTTAAGATTAGTAGGATCTTACACACACCAGGACTTCATGACAATATTTTACTTTGTAGCGAGGATTGATCAGAATGGGGGCCAAGTTTGCTCCTTGCATGCGCGTGGACAGTAAACTGCAAGACGTGCTCCAGGATGAAAGGAGAAATGAGAGTGATACAGGATGCTGTATAAAGTCTGATGGATCAGGATGCATTCAGACATCGCAGAAAGAGTGTTCAGTAAGTTTGACTGAAAGGTAGATTTTACCTGTTAGGAGGCATACTTGAGTGAATTAGGAGAAAATGTTGGCATCAATGGCAGCTAAATCTCAAAAATTTTTCTTTAATTAGCACAGGTAAGCCTGCTTGCAGGCCAGAGTAGCCTGAGAAAACAACCAGCATTTCGCAACGCCACCAACGGTATCCCCACGAAATATCCATACTGATGACACATCACCACCCAGATCTGGGTAGTGATGCGTCATCAGTATGAAATTTCTGCGCTAAGGCTAGAGTAGATTGAAACTAACTTTCTGAGGAATAAGGAATACACTCGGCTTCCATCTTTGAAATCCAGTATTTATGTGTACAACTTGCCCTTTTTCCCCAGAAGGGGATATTCAGGATCCCTTATAACTCTGAAGTTTAGTGATTAGGGTTAGGAAACTGATTGAATCAAGTATCTCAGGTTTTTTCCCGTATAATGACCCTAAAGGAACCTGATTCATGCACTTTCTTAAACCCAGTTACCAAACTTCAGAGTTATTTGGTGCTCGGTGGCCATTTAGAATTCTGCAAAATACTCCTGCCATGTTTTTCCACTTTTGTTGGGAATAGACTTGGTGCCATTTGGAAATTTCAGGCATGTAAAGTTTTCTTTTTTAATGACTTGAAGCTGTCTGTCATTGATAATAATGTTGGCATTTTGTTTTTAATTCCAGAGAGCATTTGCTTCCTTCAAAAAATACTCCAAAGACAACAAAACAAGGATCGTGTGTGGACAAGATCCAAGGTAACTACATAGACTGCTTACAGTGAAAAAGAATATCAATGCTAACTGGAAAAAGGAAAAAAGTATTAATGTTCATTGCAATCAAGCTGAATTGTCGCATGTCTCAATTGATGATCTCATGGTGAATACAGAAACCATGAAGTTCATGGTGTCGGGAACATTATTTTGAAGACACTTAACAGAAATCAGAAAAATTCTTCAAGCTTAAAAGGAGTGTTACTCAGCTGATGCCACGATGATTCCTGCCCGCCCTCCCTTCCCCCCCTCCCTCCCCCCCTCCCTCCCCCCCCTTCTGGGGAGACTCGCGTATGAAAGAGACCTCAATGCTCGTCGTCCCTCTTTTGGGTATATTATATGCAGAACTTGATCTCACTATTATTCCCTATAAAAGTATTGCTTAGCGTTATGCGTAAAATGCTGTGAAACCGTGTTGTAGTGTGGTCCATTCTAGAGGTCAAATAAGGCCTCATATTTTCTCCTTTGGAGGTTTCAATCAGTTTTCCGACGAGCGTCCCCGTCCATTTCATGTGGGAGTTTCTCCCTGAGTTTTTTCCTGGAAATGGGTATCCTTCTTCCCTGCTGTTTTTTTTTTCTAGATCGCAACAGGAAGGGTGTAAAGAAAATCATTTTTACAGCTTGCCATTCGAGCAAGCTGAAGCTAACATTTACTAGCCCAAACATCATTTCAACCAGCCCCAAAAACGTTTTGATGAGCAGATTGATTTCACAGTTCTCCTTTATTTTGAATTCCTCAAAAAACTTCACTTGCCCGTCGGGCAAGTTAATAATAGAATTCACTAGCCCGATAGCAAAATCCAGTAGTCCCGGGCTATCGGACACTGCCTTCTTTGCACGCTGAACAGGTCTCTTTAGGTTGTATGTTCTTTTCCAATGCAGGTCATGTGATAATACTCTAGAGAAAAGTTTCCTTTCACGTAGTTATATGTACGCATAATCTATAAAAAGGCAAAGAATCAAATTCTCCCAGAAGCGTCATTCGGAAAACAAAACGTACTAACTTAAGAGGTCTATTCAAAGTGAAGACCACGAACAGTCTCTCTTTTTTTCGTAGTCTGTCGAGCGAAACTTGCGAGACACAAAAATGACCACTCGCGTGACTGAAGGCGCGAGACGAGAAAGCGCGCGTGCACTGAATAAAAAGAGAAACTGGTCGCAGTCTATTCATAGTGTTGGTTACTTGTTCCTTAACAGAACGTGCTTGGATCCACCCGATGTCGCTCCTGATAGATGGGATTCGCAGGATATCACCAAATGGCCGGTATGTTGTCAGGGCCACTTACATTAATTTGTACATTTGGAACAGAGTGTAACACCAAACATGCAATAAGTGACATATTTAATTATACAAATAATCAAAGTTACTGAAAATGCTTAGTGCGTAGTGCACTAACCACCATCTTTATTACCTTTTGAGGAGTTGATCAATTGGCTTTTCTATAATCTATCATGTTCATTTTTATTGTTTCTTCGAAGTTCACAATTTTAGTTTCTCAATACCCACAAATCGCAAAAGCTAGTGTAGGTGAGCAGTGTCTTTATAAAAAATACGCACTCCAACCTTAGAACTGCAGATTACAAGGCACTGTATTCCCCTCGCGGAGTCGGGCAGCTAAGTTTTAAGTGAAGGCAATCGAAACTGAAATTTACTTGCCAACTTGGCAAGAGAGTTTCAATTTTTTTGCCTGCCGTGAATTTCCAACGAGCCAGCGCCCGGGATTGGGAATTGGGCTGCATCCAAAGTTAAGTTTCCGTGATGATTATCGGAAATAACGAATAGAAATTTCAGAGCAGTTTTTGCTATATTGTAGGTGTGTAAAAAGAACAAGCCGAATTTATCTCCTACGGACTATCCTCACATGACCTGTGAAATCACTGGTCGGCCTTGCTGCATGGGAAACGAAGCCAGATGTGAAATCGTCAGCAAAGGAGTGTGTGATTTTTATAATGGTACATGGCACGAGAATTTTACACTTTGTTCACAGGTAAGTGGTGGGAAGCGTAGCTTGTGTACACCCTCCTCCCCCCTCTGAGGGGAGGGGGGGGGGGTGGGGCTGTACGCAGGCAATGAGAAACGGTGATATTTTAAAATTGTTTTTAAAGGGACAGGTTCACGGTTCAGCGCATGCTCATTGATTAAATTACTTCTTTCCAATTTATTATTAATTTTGTCGGTTAATAATCCCACTCACAGGTATCTCAGCGATCTCAGAGTGTATTTCAAAGTAGAATTCTATTTCAGAGTAACCTGAAGTAGGATGGAGGAGTACTAAATCGCAGAAAAAATTAGTGGATTATGCCAACACTACCAACGTTGAATTTATTCTTGACCCGAAGGTTTTATTCCATGGTTGATTAATTTACAGCTATTTGCAAATATTTAAGTTGATCAAGTGCAAGTGACTGCCAGGGGAGTGTGCAGATTGGTACTTTGACAATATTTTGACATGATCATATTGCTTGCATAGACAATACAGCATGGCCCTGTAGAAAAACAGCATTTTGCCAAATGAGCATGCGCTGAACCGTGAACCTGTCCCTTTAAATCTTTTTTTCGTGGGAGAGATGGTAGAATCAAAATTCAAGATTTTTTGCAGCCAATGGCAAATTGTATTATATCAAAATGTTAGTAATATAAACAGCAACCTGGAAATAAGTAAATTATCCGACCGTTATGAGAAGAAAATATTACACTCTGAGTTTTGAAAAGGGTTCAATCTTACGGCCGACGGGATATTCACATACGGTGTTTGTTGTTAGCTTTAGTGACTCTCTCTTGTAGCTTTTCCAACACAGTTAATGCCCAAAGGCAATCTACACTATGTTGTAGGCGTAAAACATCGATCGTTCGACATATTTGTTTTGTTTGTATGCGACATTCAAGTAAGTTGTAGGTTAAATTGGCGCGGAGTTTTTTTCGTACAACTTGTGTAAATAGATGGCCCGCTTTTAGCTTGTTCGCGGGTGTGCAGCTGCCGGAAATTTCGTCCGTCGATCGTAGTTGATTCGATTTAAAACGAACTGTTCATGCCAGTGAAGCTCAGCATTCGGCTTGCGCTTTCTTTATAGCGGAGCTCCACGCGCGCGCGAGCTTAGCCCCATACCCAAGAAAATGTGGTAATCTACCCACCTGAGACATTTTGGTAATCACGTGACCGTCCGCCCGCCCGCCCGCCCGTCCACACCACAGGCATACCAATGTAAAATAACTCATTCAACAGTTATGGCAACCCAAATATTTTGGCGGGAAATCGCGTAGCCACCCGCGTCTTGTGAAGCAGGGACATCTAAAGTCATTAAAGACGAAAACGGAAAGCTGAAATTGTTTCTGTATCCGTATTGCCTAAAGTATTAAGCTTAGATTAATTGTCACGTCCACAAATTTGGAATATAGAGAAAGAGAAAGACAGAGAAAAAGGGGAAGTAGGCGACAGGCCAGCGAAGCTCAACGAGAAAAAGAGCGACAGAGAGCTAGAGCGAGAGATAAAAAACAAAGGACACATTAGGGCCATTTATGCGAGGAAAAATAAGACGCGAACTGGACCATTTATACGAGCATGTCTTATCTAAGTCTTCCGTACACTTAAACTTACTTTTAAAGTGTAAGTTTATAATACCAAGATAACAATTTGATTAGCAAATATAAATTGTGATAGTTTAAAGTTAAAAGGGGCTACTTACACCAGCAGATGTCACGCATTTGTCCAGGAGGTCTGTTATCGCCTTCTCCTTACGTAATAGCGTAATATTTTTCCTCGGCGATGGACCAAGTGTTTCTTTTTGCCTTTAACGGCGTGCTCATTGTATTTGAGAGAAGAAAAAATAAAGCAGAATAGACAAGGAAACGAAAACGCGTTGTAATTTGTCAACAATTTTTCCCCGCCAGTGGCCTGCCAATCCACCGGGGGGCAAGCGATAATTTTCCCGCCAAAAATTAACGCATGCGTACTATGCGTTCACGTCTTATGTAAGACGCGAAGGTCATTTATACGAAGTTTTTTTCCGTGTTACCTAAGACGCGTCTTATCTAAGAACAGGTGTTAAGGGCTGTTCTAAAATAAGACGCGTCTTATTTTAGACGAAATGTGCCGTTTATACGGAAAGTACGCGTCTTATTTTTCCTCCTATAAATTGCCCTAAGTATTGTTGGAAGAACAACATGAAAATTTTGTAGCGGCGGGGAGAAAATGAGAAATGCTAGCGGCCACTAAGATGAAAATGAGCGGCAGTGAAAAAACAAAGTGAACAAGAACACGTGCGACATTTCCTCTATAAAACGTGTAACCAGGAAGTTTCTGGAAGTTTCACGATGTAGTCGTGCAAAACAACGGCAAAGAAATGTACAAAAAAGTGTGCTGCACGTGCAAAGTTGCTTTTTTGCTAATTAGACCTATTGTTGTTTTTTCACCGTTCTCGATACCTTCGCCGCTAGCATTACACGATTTTATATTTTGTTTGAGCAAACTATAGATATTATCGACAGCTTCGCTTTTAGCCCTGGCTAAATCTATATATTAGATTGCGTATAACACGAACAAATTATTTTACATACAGTAGGAAATAAAACAACATATGAAGAAGACGATTGATAACGTTTGAAAACCAACAACGGCTTTCAAAAAACGTCCTTAATATTTCTTGTCAACTTTGTCATTGAAACCGCCTGCAGATTTCAGATTTCCTTCACTTAGTAGGCTTTTCAACAATTTTTCTTCATATCTTAACAAAAAATAAATGAAATAGTGCTAATGATGTTAATGATACTCACGTTTTCCATTGGTTGTTTACGTAAAAAATAATCCTTTTTCACGTTGAATAGTGAGCTTGCAAAACGACGGCACAACGCGAACATTTATGAAACTCTAAAGCCACCACCCCATCGAGACTTCTCATGTGGTGGATAAAAATTGTCGTCCGGAGAACTCGTCGTTGCGTGTTCAGGTTTCTTTTTCAAGGAAAACTTGTTGCTGTGAGTTTACATCGCATTTGACAACTTCACGTGGCAATAGTGCTGCGGTGGTAAGAACTTTACCAAAAAGTGTGCTGCACGTGCCAAGTTGTTTTGCTCATTAAGGCTTGTTTACACTAGCCTGCGCGGCGGGCGCCGGTTGCTTCTTTTGGTGAGTTTTTCAGCGCGCGCGAAGGCGTCAACACGCGCAGGGAAGAGCAGGGTGGCCCTGGGGAAGAGGAGGCCTCTTCTCCTTTTCTCGTGCGTGCGCGCGTGTCCTCGAAATTCCTAGCTACGTTTACACGGGCGACTTTATTGCGTAATTTGTCTCGCGACGGGAACTACAATTAGGTTGCAACTCGAAAATCGCCCGCATGTAAAAAGCCTCCAATATTATTGCCATCAGTTCAATAAGATTTGTCGCTAGCAGAAAACAGCAAATTCGATTCGCAAGTCGAGCACGGGGAACGGAAAAAAGAAAAACGGGAACAAGATGTAACATTAACCTTGTACCCCAACCTCATTACCTATTCTCTATTTGTTCCCGTTTTTTACCCCTCCCTCCCACCGTTCCACCGTTTTAGTATCACCCACCCTACCGTGCATATGAGAATGTTGTATCTCTCTTTTAGGTGGATTGCATTAGCGACACCTGTGGTATGTTGGATTTTCATCGCAAGGATAAGCCTGACCAAATTTATCGTCTTTGGATGGCAATCTTTGCTCATGCAGGGTAATTTTGACACTTATTGTGCACACAATTGTAAATGTTTGCCTAAAATGGGCGAAATTTACTTGAAGGTTTGAACCTATAGAGTGTTTTCGCTTACGTGGCCAGCATGTATGCAAATTTATTGGAACAAAAGAATGCATTTGCATAAGAAAAGAGTTCAACTCCCAGAGGACTGGTTTGGGACACCAACATGGCCGCCGTTTCATTGTTTTGGGACACCAATATGGCCGCCGTGACGTCATGTGAAAACACTCTATTGAGTATTTTCTAGGGGTGCCCACGTTAGAGGTAGTTCACAAGTTTCACTTAACACTGTTGTTTGAACTCCCATCAAGAGAAAAATGAAATGTGTTGCATGACAATTTTTTTTCACTCTGTTTTTAGGATAATTCATCTTTGCTGCACTTTGATCTTTCACGTTACCATCATGCGCGACATGGAAAAGATGGCCGGCTGGCTTCGCATGGCCATCATCTATATATTTAGCGGGATTGGCGGCTATCTTTACAGTGGAATACTTCTCCCGTACCAGGCTGAGGTAATCATTTTCGTCCTTTGGATTGTTTTTCTTTTTTGCGCTTAATCCGTCGACTCTATCATCCATCGCTTTTGCCTTTGCCGAATATTCGCCACTTAAGAAACGAGAGGGAAACTGGGGCGAGTGACCGTTCGCAAAGACTTCTGGGACAGTTACTTGGGACATTGGCCAATGGCTGACCAGCGCTTGTCCTGTAACGATCCCCTAAACAATTGCGGGACGCATTTCGGCTCCAGTCCCCTTCTCGTTTCTAAAGCGGCGAATGTGCTGCACGGGACCTTGCCCCACTTAAAACCCTTTTCATTTTTGCAGGTCGGCCCTTCAGGCTCCATCTTTGGTGTAATCGCCTGTCTGTTTGTGGAGTTATTTCAAAGTTGGCAGATCATAGCCAGACCAGTAACAGCTCTACTCAAACTCTGTGGATTAGTCTTGCTCCTCTTGGTCATAGGTCTTCTACCTTACGTCGACAACTTCGCCCATATGATCGGCTTTGTGTTTGGATTTCTGTTGGCCTTTATCTTTCTTCCGTACATATCATTTGGCGAGTTTGACAGGCGACGGAAGCAGATTCAGATAGTTGTGTGTTTTGCGCTGGTTATTACGCTGTATGTCGTAGGATTTTTAGTGTTTTACATCTATCAGGGGTCTAGTTGTGACGGTTGTGAGTTCTTAAACTGCATTCCATTCACGCCTGATTTCTGCAAGCCCTACACCCTTGGACAAAATCTTCAACCGAGAACGAGATAGTCGCCTACAGACAAACTAGACGTAGAGTAGAAAAAGGATTTTTTTATTTGGAATAAGAGAGTAATAATGCGTTATGAAACCTGTTGTTTGCACAATGTAACATTGTATTCGCTGCTCAATGAGTACGCCGTGGTTATGACAGTCTTTGCGATGGCCCTAGCTCGCTTTCCTACGGGATACACAAGAGTTCGTACGGTGCACTTCAGAGTCTAGGAAATAGGAATCGCTGTGGCGCGGACACTACAAACCCAGGTGTCACTAGGAGACTAACAGCCCACTTAAATCCGTCGAAGGCGTAGTGACAACAACACGTGCGAAACACGTGCAAAGAAATGTGCTGGTGACGTCACACGATCGTGACTCACCTTTAACACTGGAATTTTTGTTTATAATTACATGGAGTGGTTTTTGCTTTGCGAGCATTCGTACCACCCCGTCAACATACTTGCATTTTGTTATGGCGGATGTAAAGTAACTTAAGTGTGTACTTTTTGCCAATAAAAGTTGCTTATAAGGAAGTTTATGGATAAGATGTCCAATGTACGAACAACTTAGCTGTATAGTAATTGAAATACAATTTTGAAGAAAATATGGAATGAAAGAATATGAAGTGTTTTTATCTTAAGTAAATGTCTTTAAATCGGTAAACAGTCATTCTTTGAAATTTAAGAGGCAGAAAGGGGGTTTCCGGGAAAACTCATTTTTTACTGTTGGAGAGGCTTAAAATGAAAACTGCATGCACACAGGCATGCAACTTTTTGTTTTTTTTTGTTGTTTAGCAAAGGGGGTAAGCGCTTGATTAGGGACCGTTTTTTTTAAATTTTCTGGGGAGGGGTGGGGGGGGGGGAACTGGTGGAATTAAACGGGTAACTCCTGTAGTATATGATGACGCCCTCTCTTCATGAGAATTTTTTTAGGTAGCCCCCTTTCTATCCCAAAATAATTGATATGAGCCCCCCCCCCCCCCCCCCCCCCCCGCCTCAAAAAAAAAAAAAATATGATGGCGCGCAAACGAATGTTAAGAATCGGAAAAAGAGACACCTAATGCCAGATTTGTTTAGCTCTATTGCTTTAAAACGGTCTCTGCCTGCCCGGAGGTTGAAGAAACAAAACACATTGAATGCTACAACAGTCATTACACTACTCAAAACATCATTTCTTGCTAAACAATACACGGCACTAGGCACCCTCCTTTACACCCACCATTTTCACGATTCTGGTGAAATAGATGTAATACTCTCTTCTTGGGTCCTTGTGGCTTCCAACAGAAGGTTAGTCATTCAGTTCTTAGCGCCACATTTTTCTTGATCTTTCCTGTTTATCACGCTCCCTTATTCTAGAGGAACGGTCCTTACTTGAAGAGACGATTCGGAACAGGTTGCGCTTTGCACATATGTTGTTTTACTCGGCGTACTCTCCTCAGTTCTATCCCTCAAAGGGTTCGTTTCAGAAAAGCTGAGTGCTACGTTCAGATCTCAGAGATTCCTGTCATTCCAGACCTGAAAGTGAATAAAATCCTGAATCAGTTAAAAGCTTTCCAATTGTTTTGCCAGATAACTTACGGTCGCCACAAACCCCACTTGACCTTGGATAAACAAGCAAGCTGTACATCGCAGGCTCTTTCTGCGAAGTATTTTGAACCGAAAGTTAAATTCAGTTGATAAAAAAGAACTAAAGCTAAGCTTTCTAAAAGAAAGTTCCAAGGTGATTTGCGACTTGATTTGCGGACGCAAATACTAAATATCTACTGACTGGTTTGGTGTGGCTTTATTAATAAGAACTGCAAGCAATCACAACAAACCTGCTGGCTGCCTTTTTTTAACCATCAACTTCGCAAGCTCGTTTTCAGCCCTTAGCAGTTGCTAGCAGTTACACAAAAATTTGTTGTCTCTGTAAAAAGATGTTAGAGATGACGTTGCAAACGCCAGCCCATTGGTCTTTTGCGTCACATTTAGCCTGCGAGCAGAGAGTAAGCTCTCCATTTGGAAAAGTCGCGAGTAGTCACGCAAGAACAGCACGCGCGTTGTCTCGCGGCCCACTCGCAGGGCTCGCAGGTTACGTCACACCCACCTTAATTCCTGCCCTATGAATAATGGAGTGCCGTCTGCTGAGAACTTCGATGTCGTCATCATAGCCTCCACCAATCACAGTAGCGCAGGGAATTCCCCTTTTCAGAATCGTTTGTAAGACAGTCACATCCCGTTCAAACAGTCCTAGCACATAAATACAACAATTTAGTTTTGTCAACTGAGTCTAGACAATAAAAATTGCCAACAAAAAGACTTTCAAATAATTTGCTTTGTATCACTTTTACGGTAGTAAGGTTGACTTTATCAACTGAGTTTAAAAACACACCTTTTTTCATACCTCCACCGAAACAGCATCACAGTCTTTTTTGGGAGCTACCCCTGCTGCCTCATAAATGGATTATCAAACAGGGCTTTGACACACTTTGCAACTGGCTGTGTTTGGGACTTTTATATACGGTTATATGTATTTGACACTTCTAAAAGTACAATCCTCTCTTCTCTTGTGACAAATCTCCAGCTAGTTGACCTCCCATCTATACATCACAGGTACTAAAACTCGGAACAGGGAACAGTCTGGAACAGTTCAAAAGACTAAACCGAACAGAAAGAACGTTTTAGATTACTTTATAGACTGTGTTCAGGTTTCTGATTTTATTTGCCGGTTTTCCGAAATGTTTCGGGGTTGTTGGGGGGTGTTTCCGCGCGTTCTATTGTTCCTGGTCTCAACATATATGTCACTATACACAACATCCCATGCAATAGCCGAGTCTATAGGAAATCGTCTACCATAAATCGGGCAACACAAGTGCACAACAATGTGAAACAAACGCCCAAATACTGAAGCCATCTATTGCTAATTGAACGTTCCTTGGCTGTACCTTGATCTGTGAGATTAAGTTTCCCTAGAGCGTCATCTTGATGTGGATCTACTCCAGCGTCATACAACACAAGATCAGGATTAAATAAGTCAAGAAGCCACGGTAAATAATCCTCTACTGTGTTCAGATACTGTTTGTCATTCAAGCCGCACTCTAGACCAACGTCTAAATCACTTTGCTGTTTTCTAAGAGGAAAGTTCTTCTCACAATGCATAGAGAACGTGAAGACTGAATCATTGTTCTTGAAGATAAAAGCCGTACCATCTCCCTGAAGAAACAGGACAACGCTAAAAAATCAGAAAATTTAAAACAGTAATGAAATACTTCCACTACTTTTAAAATCGATAGTAATACAGTAAAACTCGGATAACTCGAACTCCCCGCTAACGCGAACTAAATTTCCGTTCACTTGATCAAAAATTCACTGAAATTCACCCGGACAACTCCAACGCTGGTTCTTTCCGCTCGGATGCTATCCCATTAGCTCTTCTGGACAAAGTTGTCGGCACTACAGTAATTTGATTTCAATGTTGGTGTAATAAACAGGTCACGTTTTAAAAAAATGAAAAATGACTACCCATTGCCCCTCCCTTGGATCCGCCCCTGCTACCCCTCCCTAAATCGAACTGCTTTTTGTGTCCCTTCAGAGTACGAGTTAACACGGTTCTACTGCAGGGGGTTACTGTTGTTGACATTGACCGGATTTTTTAGTCTTCTTCAGAGTCAAATTGAGTTGTGTGTCTTCATTATTAAAACTCTTGTTATTGACTGTTAAAGTGAGTGGTACATTTTGATCCGTTTCTTTCCAGCTTATACACAATGTATATACACCTTATCACAGGAAATTAACGCGAATTTTTGATTCACTTCCGCGACCTTAACTCCCATTATTTTAGCCCCAAATTGTCGATACAGTTTTGACATCCTTTACGCCGAAGAAAAAGAAGTATTTTAACAGGGTAAAGATCCGAAAATATCAGTAAAACTGTGAAGAACCCTTAAAAGTGGTCAGATTTCTTCGTTGGACGTTTAGGGAAAGAACCACGAACAAAGTTTCCATTTCAGATTATACGTTTCACTTTGTTCCTACTGTCTCATCAAGTTTTGTTTCTTTGAAATGTTTCCCAGTCTTTTGCGTTAATTTACTTCATTCAAAAGTCATTTCCACTAAATTGGTGTTGATTTGAGTCACTTTAATTTCCAATATCTTAATTTCATGGAGCGTTAATTTACCTGATGTACATCCAGGTCCACAATAAGAACTTTGTTAACTGTATTGTTGTCAATCATATCCTGAGCAGCGATTGCAAGATCATTCAAAATACAAAAACCAGAGCCATGACTAGGGAATGCATGATGAGTACCTCCGCCTGTGCTACAAGCAAGTCCATACTCCATAGCTAGTTTAGCTGCAAGTATAGTACCACCTTCAATGGAGAAACAAAAAGCATTATTCATTATGCGGGTCAAATATGAGCCTAGTTTATGGTCTTGCTATCCATGAGTCTCTCTGTAGCACTCCCCTAAGGGGGAGGTCCACCCAAAAGGGGAACCACAACGGCAAGAAGCAAGGCTGATTTTACAGTTGGAAATATATAGATTTTTTATGTTGCCAGTATTTCAAAAAGCACAGCCTGTCTTATTCAAGGCATTATGTACAAATGACTAGGTACACTAGCTAAGATGATACAATCTTAAATAAGGATGAAACGTAAAAATAGTATAAATAAATACAATGGAAAGGATACGTTACATCTCATCCTTCTTGTTAATACCTAAAGGTTCAAGAGTTTTACATCTCTCAATGAGGTATGCTTCTCAAGTTTTTCACACAATGTCTCTATTGAATTTAATGAGTTTGAGTGGAATAAGTGTAATGTTGTTAGCAGAATGATCATTAGTAAGGAAATGTTCTGAGACTGTGGTGGGTTTGGACATATTAGATGGGTTGTCAAATGGTCTTCAAAAAATCTAGAAAATCACTGAAGTTCCAACTACATCTATAAGTTACAATGGGTGCAGCAGAAGGGGGATATAGGTATATAAAAGGGCAGGAATTTCAGTGGTTGAAGTATATCAAAGGCTAGGAAAATCTGCAATTTTGGTTTCTAATACACGTCAATAAGTTACCCATTATGGCTCAGCCAATCAGGAATTCAGAAATGAGCAAAAGAGGGTTCTTATAGCAGGCATCCCTTACCCTGTCTCCCCAATCCCCTCCTTTTTTTCCTTCCTCCCAATGCCCTAACCCCTTTTGACACCTGCTATGCAGGCTATGAGCTACCTTTCCTGTCAAAAGTGGTATATAAAAGGCTATGGGAGTTGGACCTCAGGGCAGAGCCTCCCTGAAGTTAACTTTCTTGAGTTCCCCCTCCCCTCTGGGGTAGCACCTATGACGTGTTCAGGAGTTCCTTCTGGTTTGATTCCTGCAAAGGACTCTAGATTTTCTCTTTGTCCCATGCTCGTGACATGCTGATTATCACAACTTTCACATTCAGTCACCGACCTTAAAATTCAAAATCTTTCTCCATTTCATTTAGTATGCTATAGACATTGCTGATCCTTTCAGTATGCAGGGCATGTGTGAACTTTGAACGTAGCATATAGCCCTGGTTTCCATGAGTCTTCATAGCTCAGAGGATAGAGTTCCTGTCTGGTGCTCAGCAGGTCATAAGTTCAAATCCTGTCAAGAACTCAACATTTTTTCCTTTGTCCCACACATATTCACATATATGTGGGAAAAACTCAATTTCACCATCGTCAAAAAATTACATACCCACTTCTAGAAAACATCTTTTCACTAGGCCTTGAGACCAATGAAATCCTGTTTTCCGCATTTCATCAAAGGGAAGGTTTCCTTTGATAAAACTATCCACAAAGTCTTTAGTGTGAACCTGTGTAACTGCCTCATAACAAGGTTCTGTGGGCTGAAAGACTTGTACTGAGTCTAATAGTTTGTCTTTGACAATCCACTCCATTACTTTAACAAACTTTGCCATTTTAAATCTGTGTTTTTCTGGCCACTGGCAACTGAAACCTTCATGATGCACAAGTGGTAACTTGGTGTAAAAAGGTCCTCCTTAAAAAAAGAAAAAAACAAGGAAAAAAGATTGAATCAGGAATAGTTTGATCCTGGGTTGTATGAGCACTTGCAAAACTCAAGGCTGTGCACCCTACCAAGCGGGGTGGGGGTTGATGCCCTCCACCCCCCACTCCCCATTCTTCTACTAGGTGAGGGGGAAGAGATAGTACCCGTAAATTAACTTCCCTCTAAGTACGTTTCTCAATAAGCTTGAAAATAAGCTTACCGTATGGGTTTATTATAAAATTTTTGTTATTTTTTGCGTTTGAAAAATAGACAAGTCTTAAGTCCACACCGTACCTGAATGAAAATTTCTTTGTAAACACTGTTGTCTACAGCAAATGTGATAGGTGGTTCTCGTAGTTATTTTGGGTCTTAAAAACGAAAAGAGACAAGATTTTGCAACATTCCTCCTCAAAACAGCCGCCATTTTACATGAGCACACGCTTCTTGTACAGCGGACTACGCTATACTTTATCATCTACTACATAACATACCAAACTAAAATGTTGTGATGTGTCAACTTCGCCACCAGCAACTCATTTTTGTACAACCTGTAAAGTAGAAAGATTCTGTTTTTCAAAGACATGGGAAGTACGTTCTCGTATCTTTTTAATCGTCTTCTGGGCAAAGAAGATGTTCGCATCCTAATGGTTGGCTTGGACAACGCTGGAAAAACGACCATTTTGTATCGTCTAAAACTCGAAGAGGTTGTCTCAACGGTCCCGACATTAGGATTCAACGTGGAAACCGTTACTTACAAGAATATAAGTTTTACAGTTTGGGATATTGGCGGGCAAGACAAGATCAGAAATCTCTGGAGAGTTTACTTCCAGGGGACACAAGGGCTTATATTTGTTGTAGACAGCGCTGACAAAGAGAGAATCGAAGAAGCAAGATTAGAGTTGCAAAAGCTTTTGAGCGAGGAGCTCCTTGCAAATGTTGTGCTGCTTGTATTTGCAAATAAACAAGACATGCCTGATGCAATGAGCGCTTCTGAGGTCCGGGAAAAGCTTGGTTTGGTAAACACTCGAAACAGACCATGGTTTGTCCAGTCTTCCTGTGCTGTCAAAGGAGAAGGTTTATATGAAGGACTAGATTGGCTGGCAGGTCAGATAAAACAAAGGAAATCCTGGATTTGAGATTTGGACTACTACATAAACATGATGAGAATATAGTGTGAGTTGTAGCCTTAATAGGGTTTAGATGAAAAAGAACAATATATATATTATGGATGTTGACTTTTGTTTAGTTATTATAATGGTAACTGAAAATTAGGGCCTGGCTATTAATTTTACAAGGAAGCAATGTTACTGTAATGCTATAATGTTTCTAAGTTCAGTTACAGCAAAAACAAATGTTACAAATCCAAATTGAATTTTTTGCTTCCTCTGTTTAACCTTGCGAGCAGAGGCTCCTTTTTCATAGCCTGCGAGCAAGCTCTCTTAGCAGGGCGGGAAAATGAAGGAGAGTTAATTGCAACTACGTCTCTGGAATTTGAATTCCACCCCCAATTCCCCTGTGGCTCCCCGTCGACTGAGCTGTCAGATTTCTGCCAATCAGCACAAAGTGGAAATGAGCATGAATGTAAACAAACATTGAAAAATATGCCATTACTAATGTCATCTCCGCCAATCAGTATTTCACATTGACTTTTTCAGTGCAGATATTCAAATTCCAAAAACGTAGTTGCAAGCTCTCCTTCCTTTTCCCACCCCACCACCAGGTCGCCCCGGAGAGCTTGCTCACAGGCTACCTTTTTCATGATAAGTTCTTGTCTGCAAAAAGTAGCCTCTACTGACAACTGCCCATTCCCATCCAGGAATGCAGACAAATGAAGCTTTGTTAGGGTACAATTCTGACAAACAACATTGCCTTGAAACAGCAGCACAAGACTAGATGAAATGGCGACAAACAATGTAAAGTTGGGCTAAATACCACCAGGGACATGGCCTACTTCTCAAAACGCAAAATGATTGTATTTGAAATTCAGACTAGGGACAAACATACCCCCACCCCCCCTTCCCTAAGAGGGCCTTACAAACTGGCTGGACATTGCAACTGTTTCATCTGCTGTTGTGTGTTTCCTGATCCACATGCTTTGTGAGATTTCCCACTGACTTATCACAATAACAATAAAAAGGTTGCCACCTCATCCTGTTATTTTCAATCTCTAAGCAGAATGCAAAACTTTTTAGGTCAATATACTGTAGCAATTTGTGTTTCAAGCAGTTGAAAACCCCATCTTCATTCACAGCCATTGGTATGTCAGAGGAATTGTATCCATACCAGATCAACCTTATGCTGCACAAAAAAACACAGCATAGTATGCACCATTATGTGTGAAGATCACGTAAGGGAACTTGGGCATGCACAATAGAAATGGGACAATTGTCAGCAGAGGCTATTTTGTAGGGCATTACATATTCCGAAAAAGGAAGCCTCTGTTCGCTGGCTACCTGGATTCTAAAACTGTACTGAATTAAGTGGTAAAGAATATTCATGCTTCTTGGATGCAAAATTCCCTTCTAACACAAATGTTTCCTATTTTAGCCAGACCCTAACAGAACCTTGGTCAGTATAATTATTTATATGGTACTCACTGAGCTTTCTTCGAGATAATAATATTATGAAGCTTAGCTAACAATCATTATTTATATTTTGGAGCCAGTCGTTTCTTTTATTTGAGAGCTTTATTGACTTCAATGTATTGTTGTCTGCCTAGATCTTTTCATGGTGAGGTTAACATCTCTTGTCTTTAGTAGTTATTGCAGTATTACAGTATCATTACTGCCTTCGTAAAATTTAGCATGCAGATTTTTTTTCACATTAAATCAGTGATGTTAATATCATACTCTTTGTATGAAGGTCTTGGCCATGTCTTAAACTCGTCCCAAGGCAGATCATTTTGAAGACTATGCATTTTTATGGGAAAGTCCTCATTAGTCATTTGAGTTAAAAGATCGTCTGCTCGAGGATCTAACAAAGAATTTGCCCTCAGTTCCTCAAGAACAACGTGAAAATTTGATAAATCGACAAAATTAGCAGACATTGCTAAGGAATCCTCCAGGTTTTCCACTCTGTGTGGGCAGCCATAGGGAACAAAAAGGAGTTCTCCAGGCTGCAATGTACATTGTAAGGGGGTTGTCCTGCTCAGTAAGGGATGTTTGTCAAAGTCTGGACAACTCAGGTCAACATCAAACACGATGTCCATTGAGTCTTCATAATGTGGATACAGTAATGGTGTGTCATCTCTGCTGAAGAAGGTCCATCTACCAAAAATAAAATTTTAATTCATTTATAAATTGACCATCATAATATTATAGATAACCATCAAGATAATAGAAGTGCAACCACCAAAAACATGAAACCAAGGTGGTGGTTTATTTCAAGTGCAACTAGACCTGGAAAGAGTGTGATCATTTTCTGGCATAGGCTTATGGGTGACTGGGCTCATGTCTCAGAATTCCCTTTAATAATGTTATGTTCTATTGAGGCACTAAAAAAAGTCAGTTTCATTGAATGTACAGGGCTACTTGGTTTTTAAGGGAGGTATTAAGTTTGTTTGCAAAGAACAGAGAATTAGAGATGGCACTTGGTCAGATTTGAGAATACCTAGAGCTTGCATATCACAAACTTGCTTACTTTTTCCTGCCTTGAAAAAGAGCAATCCAAAAGTTGGAACCAAATGCATCAATGTGCAGATCACTGTGTAACCCTTTAGGTGCAATAAATAAGCTTGGCCAACTATCTTTGTACAGGGAGCCAGGTGCTGTTCTTTGTAAGAAATCACTAGCAAAGTATTTAGGAATAACTAATTCTCTGGCCAGTTCAGGTGCATGTGTTGGTATACTCCAGTCAAATAGATAAAGAGGTTCTTCTAATGACCCCAGTGAGCTGATGAAGTCAGACACTTTCATGCAGCAAGCATGTTCAAGTTTTGCCCATTCTGTAGATTCTTTGACTGTTCTTTTCAGAGGAGCTTGTTTGTGACCAACAACCTGTGAAATTAGAAACTGTATTGTACATTAACAAAATAGTGACTTAGAATGCAAATCCTTCAGCCATTAGGAAAGCAATGGCCTGCGTAGCTGGTGGGGTTGTTATACCGGGGGTGCTTTCTTGGCAGCAGAAACACCGTGCAAAGCAAGCGGTGATGCCACAAGGGAAAATCCCACCTGCCACATTTCTTAGGGGTTTTGAATTCCACCCACTTTTGTCACCTTGATTATCCAATCAGGAAGAGCAGTGTAATAGTAAACTGTCCTGCAAATGAACCAAGTGTGGCTAAACATAACAGAGAATCATCACACACACTACAGACAAAACAACGTCCACTCAGGATAAAAATATGACTAGCTCCCAAACTTCACGTGGCTCTGCTGGAAAAAACTACAGCACTTACCCGCTCATCCCACCAGCTATGCAGCTAGGGGAGCAACTCCACCCCTGCTATTTTTTTTTTGGGGGGGGGGCTTATGCACCCCTCCCCCCACCACAAACAATCAAGCACCCTCCAAATTCTTCATGCACCATACAGCAGTCTCCTGTTTCCTTGATTCCATTTTAACAAGGTATATTTTATAAGTTTTGTGCAGGAGATTTTTCACACTTGTTCAGTAGAAAAAAATAGAATAAACTGATCCCATATGTCTTCACGTGACGTTTGCTCTGCTTCCGCTTGCACGTGGTGGGTGCGTAACTCCTTAGCATCGATACATGTGTACAGCGTCCGTCCACGCCTAGTGACACGAAAGTAAAAGTATGGCCGAATGGGGAACGCTTGCATTTCACTACCTCTGTTTCCTCATACATTTGATCGGTGTGACATATTATCTGTCCGAGATTAAGCTGCAAAGTCATGGAACGTATGGTGGAAGATTCAAGTTCTTGACATTTATAAACATGCTGGTACAGTTTCTGTACTTCAACATGGCGGCCGTCACGGGAATTCATGAACTTATGAAGAAGCGAAAAAACGAAGTGTTCTCGTCAGTCTGCGATTATACATTTACCTGTGTCGCATTTCCTTTTGGACTTACTGTGAGTATATTGTTCTGGGCCTTGTACATGGCCGACCCACATTCGTGCCAAACGAAAGAGGAAGCGAAGTTCATTCCCGCGTTGCTCAATCATTACATGCACACTTTCCCGTTCGCATCAGCGATTTTTGAGCTGTGCTTTATTCGGCACAAGTACCCGCCAAGAAAGAAAGGATTGCTGTCCGTTCTAGGAATTGGTGTAGTGTACATAGCCTGGGTTCTGTGGATCGCTTTCGCTGCAGGCATCTGGGTGTATCCGTTCTTGGAAAACATGAGTGCGGTTTCTATTGCTGCATTTTTCGCTAGTGCTGTTTCATTTGTGTTGTTTCTTTACCTCATTGGGGAGTGGGTGGCCATAAGAAGATGGGGGGTAGAAGTTTCCGAGGAAAAGAAAAAACTCTAGTTTATGGAAAAGACTTCGTTGCTTATGAGTCGCGTGACAGGAGCTTGGACGATCTTGCGTGACACATTTTACTACTTTTAATCACGTAATCAAGGGAGATAGATGCCAAAGTTGCTTTGGAGAGTTAATAATATTGTTAACTGATTGTGTTTGTTATGTTTTTTTTTATCATGTATATCATCTACTTTGATGTGATTTTTGAAGAGTGAAATTTAATTTCAAAATTACAGAAGACTGTAAAACCACATTTAAATCATTTTAAATACTTTTTGGTGGAAAGCATTTTGTCGTTTTTGGTATAGAAATCTCTGAAACCTAACAAACCCACACATTCACTGAAGTGAAACCTTGAGAATGACCAGTGAAAAGGAAAAGAATATGGTTTGGGTCACTTGTGATTAAGGATGAACAGATGCAGCATAGCTCATACGTCACTACCTTTCCTCTTTGTTTGTTTTTGTAGCAAAAAATATAACCATATTAATTTTTCCAATTAGATCTTTACAACCAAGTCATTAAAGGAAGAGATCAATAAATGAAAACTCTTTAACGCTCTCAGCCCCAGTTTCTAAATAGAAATTCTTCAGAGTGATTTCCATACATTTCCTTGAATTATTATTTTGTGGAGAGAATTTGAGAAAGATTAAAACATTATTTTCTTTTTATCCTTTTAAATTACCATAACCTATTCTCTTGATTAAGTTTGTACATTGCAAGGAGAAAGTTGATGCTGATAACTCTTGATCACCTCTCCTAGATCCTAGGTAAATTTGCCATTTAGATCACAAGTAAAATAATGTTATATTTGCACTGTAAAACTGATATAATGGATCACCTACTTCTTTTATGTGTTGAATGCTCCACGGTACAGTAGTCATGGATTCCACAAGTCCTGTGATGATAACAGGTGTACCAGTCATACTGTACTCAATAAGAAACTCTTTGGCCCCAAGTGTTGTACAATGACGTCTTTCTACCTATAATGTGCACTGCTGTGAAATTAGACATCTTACCAACTGTCAGGAGAGTAGACTGAATAGAAAGAAACCTAAACCATTCCAGAGAAATACTGACCAATTTTGTTTTTATCATAGAACACATTCAGGGCTTATATCCTTGTTAAGCTTAACCCCATCAGCTGGTCATTTTGTAATAATTTCTCCATAAAGTCCTAAGTTGTTGTTGCTCACTGCTAGTCTTGCCAGGAAACAACAACAACATTTTTATGGATGACTTCCAAACATCAGCTATATATTAATTAACATGAGTGTATGAATGAACCTGTAAAAATATGAAACTGATTCATACCATTGCCAAACCAAAATTGTCCCCATCTTTTAGCAAAAGATTTACAGAATCCTTTAAACCTGGTGAATCTAGGTAATATAATCTTTTAAAAGCAATACATTTTACAAGTTACCCCTGTTAAGGAGAACACTAAATTGGTAGCCCTTTTGGGTATCATAGGTTTGAATTTACAGCCGGCACAAGCAAAGGTAATTATCTGAGGAGTTCTACTCTTTTTATTCTTCTACTATAAATAAAGTAATTAAAGCTAAGTGCAAATGGATGCAACAACTCCCAACAATGTTGGGAGTTGTTCAGAGCTGTCATCAAGGGCCGTAACCATTAACACCTGTTATGTAAAGCTGAGCGCTTTTGATTTTACAGGTGATCAAAGTAGGAAGCTAAAGGTGACACTATTAAGTTTTGGAGAAATGTTACGGGTGAATCTTTGTTTGCTACTGCTGCTCTAAAAATTAATGACAGCCCTAATTGTTGGCCAACAATGTTGAGTCTGTTCGCACTGGGCTAAAAGTTTGACCAGCTTCAAACTTTGCACAAAGTTCCCAACAATATGCAACAGGGTGTGCAAACAGATGCAACATCTAACATCCAAACATCCAACAATGTTGGGAGTTGTTGGCCAACAATGCTGTGTCAGTTTGCTAGGGGCTTAAGGCTTGTATGTCATTTACAATAGTTTTAAATAAAATACAAGCCTTAAGCCCTGAGCAAACTGACACAGCATTGTGATCTCTACAAATATTGCAACCTTTTAATGTGCCTGTGATCAATGAATTAAGTCCTTAATTTCATTGTAACGGAGACTTATGAAGATAATTATTATTTTGTCACTCAGCACATTGTAGCTTTTAAAAAAATTTACTGTGACCATTAAGGAGAAATACTATCATCCTACCCATGACCACTATGGTACTGCAGTCAAATTTCTCTAAGATGGTTGCCTTTGAAACTGGTACAAAGTGTCCATTTAGAGTAGACTCTGTCTTGTAGAGAGTCAAATAAAGGGAGTAAAGAAAGGCAGGGACCAACTCTAGGTGTCCATTTTACCACGGTTTCCCTTTAATAGAAATGTCTGTAAGAAAGTCTAATGTACTGCAAATAGTTTCTGACTCACCTCAACTGGGTTTGGCATCTTAAACTCGAGTGGAGAGCGTTTCAAAACATGATCTTGAAGTAATGATTGATTATCCTCTAGATCTTTCCCTTGCTTTACTTTTAAATGCAGCCATGCTATACTCTTATCAAATGGATCCAGCTCAACAGCAGTATTCAGATGTTTTAAAGCAGAGGATGTGTCTTTTAACAGATCGTGATATGATGCTAATGCAGCATGGAGAAAGGCACTTTTAGGATCCAAAGCTAGCTTATCCTTTAAAGCACAAATCTGTTGTTCTAAAAATGCTTTTCCTGCAGGGAGGCTGTTGAAATAAAAGTGTTTATTTTGATAAAAATCTTGTGACAAAATTTTTTTAAATAAGTATATTATTTTTGTAAAACTCTATCACTACCTTGGGACTAACAAACTAGTCCATGGACTTTTGACATCTGAAAATTAATAGCGAAATGGTGTCATTGGGTAGCCATCCCACTCTAGCCTTGATCTCACGCAAGCATACCATCAATGATAACCGCCATTACTATGCCTGTGCTATAGTGATCTTAGACATTGAAAGTTGCCTTCAACACAGTTTGGGTTTTTTCGTAAGGGTTATTTCCTTATGCATGCCCCTGAGCAATACATTTATGGGTAAAAAAAACTTCTTTTCATCCTAAACACCCTGAGGCAGACCAAAATTTTCAAGTTACGCACCTAAGCAACTGTCCTATAAAAGATAAATCCAAAATAGCCTGGGGATCTGGATGCAGGTACTGGGCTCCAGATTCCTTGTCAACGGAACTTGAGTTGAGGATTTCAACAGTCACTAGGATTCCAGATTCTTTTGGCTGAATTCCAGACTATAAAACCTAGGATTTCGGAATTGCACTAGCAAAAAATTTCCAGATTCCAGAACCCAGATTGTCTTACATGGGGCGACCGTTTCATGTAAACCAATTCCTACTAGTCCTGGGATAGCAGACTAGTGATATTAAGGCCAAGCACCAATTTACCTGGATCCAAATAACTCCCCCTTTGCCCCTTTGTGCCAGTCAGGGGTTTGGTGGTGCCGCTATCGCCCGGGGGGGCACTTTAGGAATTTCTGGTGGGGATGTGCTGCTGGGAGCCTGGAACCCTTAACCTTTACCAGAGCTAGTTCAGCTGAATTTTGCCACCCTAAACTAGAGTAAACCCCCCCAAATCCCCCTATCCTAGAGTAGCTGTGTACCTAGTCTAGATAAAATCTTCAACCAACTGATCAGTTTCCTGAAAAATGATACCCTATTC
The DNA here is from genome assembly GCA_964035525.1 of Porites cylindrica. Taxonomy (NCBI): domain Eukaryota; kingdom Metazoa; phylum Cnidaria; class Anthozoa; order Scleractinia; family Poritidae; genus Porites; species Porites cylindrica. The sequence continues at coordinate 1,401,704 of OZ037780.1, read as the reverse complement.
TAGAGCCAAATGCTCTGATTTATCTACCCTATCCTAGAGTAAACTGCTTGAAAACCATACCCTTCACAGCGGCACATACCTATATAGCCCATATATGACAGTACCCCCCCCCCCCCCCCCCCCGGGCGCTATCGTCTCAAACTCCTTACCTCATCACTTGTCACAGGGGTATTTTGCAGAACACCAAATGGCTATGGAATTCTGAGTAACTCTGAAGTTTAGTGATTAGGGTGAGGACACTGAGTAAATCAAGTTCCATTTCAAATTACCCTGTATGGACCCTTTGTCACATAATGCATGACCCAAGGAAGGGAGGGGGGTCATGATCATGGTCACGGCCACGCCTGGTGACTACTGAGACAATCATTAGCTAACATACCTGGCTACATATCTCAACAGTGTATTTGGATTATTTGATTTTGGAAGCTTCTTCAAATCTGGTACATTTCGAAGTTGTTGTGTTTTCCTCCACCATCTTGCAAGAGCTGGACGAGCCCACAAAACACGTTCACTTTCAGCCTCCACACGCAAGGAATTCTCTATGACTACTTGATATGTTTCACCTTCACGTTGCTCACGATCAAGTTTGGGTCTTTTCCTCCGTTTTGACTCTTTAATGTCACTTTTGTCTTCCACTGGAGGCCATTCGGAGAGATATTCTCTGTCGGTCTGCATATCGGAAGGTTAATTTTCTCCTAACTTTTTGTCAAAATCCGAGAGACACCAAAAGCTGCTAAAAGGCGCCATCTTGGATGAAAGTAGGGTCCAGTCTACCACGGTAAACAAAACGGTGAAGTGGGGGTGGTGGGGGGGGGGGGGGGGGGGAGGGGGTAAGCAAATCTTTCTTTAATGAGCTTTCACTCGCGTACTTTCACATCTCATGGATTCTCCTTTTAAAGAGGTAGAAAAGATAATTCAATAATTTTAAATTCTCCACCACCTGGCAGACCTCTGGGCCACACGGCTTGACTCCTTAATTCGTACAAACCGCATCTTTTTAACTAAGCTAAAGTGAAAATAAAACTGTTGTAAAAAAACTGATGTTTCAACCAAACCAGATACGAAAACATGTAACCATGACAGTCCTTCGTTTGAAAAATCCAAGTGATTAGTGTACGTTACGAGAAAAGTGCTCTACAAAGCAAGAGATAAAGATGTCTCTTTTAAGGTGATGTTACGCAACACAGCGTTGCAATGTCGTAAAAAAGTTGTGACTATTCCAAACAATGCTGCAATTCTGTGTTGCGCTAAAAATGGTCGTTGCGAATCGTCTCGTGTAACATCCCCTTGAAGGGCATAAACTAAAAGACAAAAGTGAGCATCACAATATCATGTCACAAAAGACCTACAAGTTGTATAAAGCTGTCCTTTGCAAAGAGAATAGATGCACAATTTCTTAGTTTTCTTCTCCTTTGGAGGAAATGACTAAGCTGTCACTAAACTTAATAAGAGTTCCGTTTTACAAAGGGGCCAGCAATGAAAAAGAGGTTACAGGTAGCTTCTAATAACTCACTGACCCTTCGTTCAAGAACACCCTCGGGAGCAGGACAACGTTCCACAGAATAGAGGTGTTAACTGAAAAGAGGTGTCACTTTGATAGAGTTAACCAAGTACAAAGCTTATAAATTACTCTGAAGGTGCCCCAGAATAGAGGTGTCTAGAAGGAAAAACCAAAGAACTTGGAGAAAACTCTAACAATGGAGAGGAACACCACCAACAAATTCAACCGGCACAATGTTCCCTGGCCAGACTCTTATAAACGAGACAATGTTAGGGGAGGGGGGGGGGGGGTCATATTCTGGGGGGGAGGGTACTCCTTATAATGGCCTATACGGGGAGGCTCCGCCCAAAAGGGGTACCTTTTTCAGGCTTCAGGTATATGAAAGAGTAGGGATTTCACTAGTTGAAGTATATAAAAGGGTAGGAAAATTTGTCATTAGAATCTGTAAAAGGGCCCAAAAAGGCTAACAGATGAATTTTATGGCTTTCAAAAGTCGAGAAACGTTCTATTTTTGTGATTGACTCCTATTCAAAAGACATTGCATTTACAGTAGCTAAAAAGGATACAAAGTACTAATCAAGGTTATGTGAAAGGGGTACCATTTGTCAATAGATTGTCAATAGAAGGTATACAAAAGGGGTACTTTTTCGTGAAAAAATGGTATATAAAAGGGTAAGGGGTTGGACCTCAGGAAGGAGCCTCTCGGCTTAAACATTTGTTGAGTACCCACCCCCTTGGGGGGGTCGTATGTCCCTAAGTTTGAATTTCAAAAGCGGCCATTTTGTATGTTAAAGAAAATGCCATGTCGGTGTTGGTATTTTACTATTGTATTTGCAATTTGGCAATTTTACTAATTATTTTAAGCCACTCTTTGCAGTGGTTTGGACAGATTTTCCCTACAGTCCATATAAAAAGTTGAAAAAACCGTGAAAAAGTCTATTTGTGTCCAGAGTAACTAAAGTTTAAAAAATATTCATGACAACTGGCAATAAGTCGTGTGCTGACAGCTGTTTTAATTTCCTTGAGTCAGCTTGTCATTGCAATAGACAACATATCTTTGGATGTTTTCTCCTTACAATAAGAAGTGCTGATATAAATACACTAAGTAATGTACACCCAGCACAAAACGTTTCAACCTCCAACTTTGCAATAAATTCATTACTGGGAAAGGGAAATAATATTAATAATATTAATAATTTTGAAGATGAAACAAGCATTCATAATCCCTAAGAAATATTCTTTGAATAATATATGCATTAATAATTATACCTTAAAAGCTAAATTCATAGATTCTTAAACATCATATCAAGTCCTAAAAGAGAATTCAAAACAGGCTAAACATTGCCTAACTGTAATATATTATGACCTCAAATAGGTATCTTTATCAAGGTTTTTTGTGCAATTTGAACATGACATGTTGGGCATTCAACTCTCTGTGAAGCACATGTCTCACACATGGTACAATGTAAGCATGGAGCTGTCATGATGCATCTCTGATGTTCTTCACAAAGACTGCAAACTAGGGCTATTCTACTGTACATAACCTAAAAAGGAAACAGAAAAATAGAAATCACAATTCAAGCTACAGTGTGCTTGGTCTTGTTAATTCTTGTCTGTCTCTATGTATTTTCATGGTGTGCTGTTTTTACAATTTTTCTTTAATCTATCTTTTTTTTACCAAGACTGTTAAATTTATAAATAAGCTTTATTTTAAGCTCACCCAGATGCTCCTGTTTAAGTAAATGAATAAATAAAATTTTTTTATACATTTTAGTCTCCAGAAATAACTTTGTCATTATGACATCAGGAAAATATCTTAAATTATTTCTTGTGACACTCATGTGTACTTTTAGACACTATCCTTTCTTCTACATAAAACCTGTTACATTAAAGACATTTTCGATGGTATTTTATTAACAATAAGAAAGTTAAAAAGTACAGGGAAAATGCACATAAGCAGCTAAAACAACACACATAAACCAAAAGCATAAAACTATCAAACAGATACACAGAGAATAAATTTTAACTAGACATAATCAGATAAAAATTTATGTACCTGATTTAATTTTTCTAAATCTGAACTAAGTTGCCGATGAATCTGTCTCATTTTTAAGAGAGGTAAATCTCTGATATCTTCAACGGAGTTGAGTGTGCGTAGATGAGGGTCAGCTTTTATTTCTTCTATTTCCTGCTTTAACCTGCTCAGTTGAGATTCCGCCTACAGACAATAAAAATATCTTCATTTAAATGAAGATATGATCATCTCAGTGATAATTGCAACTATCACTGACGGGCTCTCTCACTAATGGACTAACGCAGATGCCATGGGTTCGAATGCCGTTGAAATTCCAAGATTTCTTTCGGGTTACTTTGCATTAGCTTAAATTGCAATTATCACTGCAACAATCATATCTTCATTTAAATTTGTATTTCCGCAGTTCATATCACCTTCATAAAAAACAACAGATTAAGTCCTCCACTAAAACATCATTACAAAACATACCATAAAACAAACAGTGGGTTGGAGAATTTCTGCCACATGAAAAATATTGCTGTATAAAGGTGACCATGGATGTCATTAAGTTCACAAACAGAAATTTTATAAAAGTGCACCCCCTTTCCCCACCAAAAAAGCAGGGTTGTCATTAAGAGCCGGGGGCCGGGGATTTTCCCCGGCTACTTTTATTGGAAAATAGAACAAAAATAGAACCAAAAGAAATCCCTAGCCATTTGACTCCCTGCCTACTTGTTGTATTTACCCGGCAACTTGAAATCTTAGTAAGCCCCCCGTCAAATGGGCTTGAAATAAATAAGCCTCCTGAGGGGCTTAATAGAGGATTTACAGTAATTAAACAACGAATATTACCTCTTCCATTTTCATAATAGCTTCTAATTTATTTTGTTCAGCTTCTTTAGCTTTCTTGGCTGATTCTTCTGCCTCCTTTTTCCAAGCATCACAGGCTTGTTTGGCTTGAGCCCAGGACTCCTCCCAGGAAGCCAGCTTGCTCTTGGCAGCCATAAGATCTTCACTTAGTCGCTGAATTTCATTTGCACTATTGCTGAGCCCCAAAGGGGAAGCCATCTGGGGAGAACCTAGAGACTTGGGTGACTGAAGCTGAGCTGTGAGTGGGTCCAAAACAGTAGAATGTAGGCTACTTCCTCTCACTAATGGACTTGCACGGTAAGGATTAGAGCCCTTCAGAATAAAAATCAACAAGTCAACCAGTGCAATTGCATATCCATTTCATATTTTGCTTTCCGTACAAAAAAGGTCAAATTTAACTAGAGTGACACAAGAAATCCTCGTGTCTAATCACAGGTCTCAGTACAGTTTTCTGAGTATAACAGAAACTTCCTTTTCTCTAAGAAAAAAATATCTCTGTTTCTACTCTGTTTAAAGAGCAGTGTGCCCTCCTAAATGTAGTGAGTGCTAATAAAAGAAAGCCACAACAAGTTTGCAAAGGATTAAATGCCATGTATTCATTTTTAGAAACAGAGAGGAACTTTATATTTACACATTACCTTTTGCCCAGAGACTAGCTGTGATGCAGAGCCATAAGAAGAAGAAAACTGTCCTAATGGTGAAGTGGGCGACTGTGTGAAGGCTCCGGGTGGTATCTCTTCAGTTGCTCCTGGGATAGTAACAGGAGCTGAACACATTGGAGTAATATTAAGTGCTGAAAAGGAATCTCCCAGTGTAGAAGATACCGGAGATGCATTGTTAAGCTCTTTTTCCAGCTCGCTAACATCAAAATCATCTAGGTTTAGGTCATCCAGCGCACTCTCTACTACAGACTCTACTGTATCAGCAGCAGGGTAGAATGGAGGAGCACTGGCAGACACGGTAGAGAAAGAAGATGAGGAACCGGTAGGAAATACTTGTCTTGTGCCAATAATGTTCTGGAATAAAAAAGAAACATCCAATTAATCCACAATGGACTCTTTTACACTCAAGGATAGAAAACCAGATGGCAACTGCTTTTCAAATTTTGGCTGATCTTCAAAACTTCCTGCCTCATATAAAAACCAGCTGTCTTGACCATCAAAGTACTTAGAAGTTATGAGTTAGTCATATGTTCTACTCCAGCACTGTGCTATAAACACTGCTAGCAGGAGAAAGTAGTCATTTTTGCATTTGAAATAGAAGAATGCACTTCTGACATAGATGATTATTAACCAGTCTAAATAGGAAAATACATGACTATAACACCATGATCTAAAAGACATAAATACCTGCTTCCTTCGGGCTTTCTCAATATCATCTAAAGTTGGATCATTTTCAATTTGCAAGATCTGTTTTCTTATATATGCCTAGAAAAAAATTATAGTAAAAAGAATTTCAGCACTCATCTGTGCTAACACAGTCTGGACCTTTATTTTTCAATACTGAACTTAACCACCATATAACCACTGAAACAAAAACTTTGAGCGATGACACAGTTGTAACTCATTTAAGTAAAATAAAATCTATCGGCTTTTCCCTAACTTCAAAACAATTTTCACTGACCTTGCCTACATTTTTTTTTACCAGGCCGTAAGTGAATTTTTCCCTTCACTGATTAGAAACTTCCTTAAATTTATCAAGTGACATGCCTTCTTTTCTCACAAAATTGGTCAACTACAGAATGTTGCCAAGCTGAGGCAGCTTGAAATAAAATTTCCTGAATTGTCATTCATTTGTACAAAGAAGGCAACTTAACATAATGCACTTCACCCAAAAACACAAAAAGAAGGTGTTTTTGTCTAACAACCTGCTGTTCATCTTCACGGCTTCCACTTCGCTCAGACCGTTCAGACCCTGGAGCTTTCGGATACAAACTAGAGGGAGTAGATGGTTCACTAGAGTGTGACCCTCCTGAAGATGTTGACATGGACCGAGTAGGCCTGCTCACTACATGCGCTAAGCTGGTCATCATGATGGCTCCATTATCAACAGGACTAAGGGGTGATGAGGGAATTGAATAAAGCTGTTGGGGAAAAATATAAACAACAAACCATTCATGAGTATTATAACCAAAATAATACCGTGGATATTAACTGAGATATTACAAGTACAATTTACAGACTTGTACCTGTCCTACAACACACTTCTCTTCAAAGATATAAAAATGAATAACATCCCTATTTCCATGAAACGGACATCTCTCTATGATGCAGACAAACAAGCTAGAGTTCCTTTAAGGAAGTAACCTGATCAATAGATTATATTTGATAAAACAGCTGTTCCTTTTGCTAATTTTGAGGCGATGAGAAAAGGGAACTTTTTAAAAACAAAAATAATACTCTGACAGGTTACACTCATCATCTTAAATGGCCCATTAATGGGGCTTGCTATCAGAATCTGTATAAAAGTTAACACCTGCTTAACCAATTTTTTGCCTTACCCCTACCCCCCTGACAACATAATGCTTTGTACTTTCAATCCAAAGAACTGACTTGTTTGTAGTTACTTATTTTGGTGTTAGAGTCTTGTACCTGGCTATAACTTGGTTCACCATTAGATTCTCTGGAAGTGGTTGTGTCTTCTGCAGAGTGACAAATGTTCAAACTCAGTATGTATACTACTTTTTCACTAATTCAGAACTACAATCTTGGACAAAATAGATGAGAAATTTATATCCCCCTTCTCTTCCCCCCAAATCAAGGAAAGAAAAATGGCACATTTTGGCTTTTTGCAAAGCTTCATCCATGATTTAGGGGGATGGGGGTTTGCTGCTCTATTTTATTCTGTGAAAGACTGTAGTTACATGTATCATATAAGAGACCATATTGATTTTTGAGTGAGAGACTTAATTAAACAAAAAAATATTTTGTTTGTTTGTTTTTCCTTCAAACTCAAGAAATAAACATAGGAGAAGATCTAATACTTTTCTCAGTTCTAGTTTACTTTTAGACCACTCTAGCAAACAGTAACAGCCTGATTCTTCACGTTGTTTACCGCGGAATAAAAGAATTCATTCCTTGCACTGGTAATAAATCTGGGCCGACACACATCTCTGTTACAGCAATCACTCAATATTCCCTTTTTCACCAAGTTTGTTCAAACGTTTATCATTTACAGTAACGACAGCTTGAGATTGTACAGTAAAAACAACAAATACTTACGATCTACATGTGCAAAAGCACAGAAAGGTCCCCTGGGGCAATAGCCTGTCTGCTGCATATCATTACATTTTGTTGACTTGTATATCTGTTAATAATAGTACAAAGTGAGACAAAATTACTTTAAAACTCTTTCAAGGCTACTCTTAACAGCACTCATGTTTCTTTACATAAACTGTTACTATACCGCCGCCTGGTTAGCTCAGTTGGGAGAGCACCGGTCTGTTGAGCGGGAGGTCGCGGGTTCAAGCCCCGGCCGGACCAACACTCAGGGTCTTAACAATAACTGAGAAGAAAGTGCTGCCTTTGTAATGACATCTGCAAATGGTTAGACTTTCTAGTCTTCTCAGATAAGGACGAAAAACCGTAGACCCCTTGCCTATATTAATACTGTGGGACGTTAAAGAACCCACACACTGTTCGTAAAGAGTAGGGGTCGTAGACCCCGTTGTTGTGGTCAACCTTGATATACGGATCCTTCGCGTGATGCTGTACAGGCTTTGCGAAGTAATATAGTAGAAGTAGAAGTAGAAGTATAAAGGACTTATGCCCATTTCAAAACATTGCCCAGAGAAAGTGGTCCACACCATATGCTAAACAAATTTCATATGAACTTTAAGCACCAAAGGGTTGCAGGAAGGATGTTTGCATTGTTCTGAAGTGTTGAAATGTTCTTTTCACTGCTCAGTGAATGCTAATGAACATGAAGTAAATGAAGCATGTTTTTTTGTGGTGCCTGACATGTCTCTTTTCCCCAAAATTCAGTAGTCTTGTACAAATCTACTCAATGGCAAATTGATAAAATTATTATGGTAGAAAACGAGTGCTCTTAACGCAAACTAACCAACCAAAAAAAGGACCATTACCTGAAGAGAATTTATCAAAAGACTAGTTGTTTTCATGGGGTAGATGACTACCATTCAAGTCTGGTATGACCAGTAATCAGGGTTGTCACTAAGATTTCAGCTTAGGACCACAATCATAGTAGCCAGGATAAATCCCTGGCCCTTTGCCTCTTAATGACAGCTCTGAGTAATTGTCTAGTTATGGCCTTTAATCAAAGTGACTGTCGCTCTTTTGGAATCTTAAAAAGTGCAAAAATATAGTCAACCATTGCATTGCGGACACCTCACTATAACAGAAACCCCAAATAATACGGACAGCAGCTAAATCCTGGGCCATAAATAGTTTGCAGAAGCTCGACTGAAATAGACTCCTGCTATTAAGGACTCTTGCTAACGAGGACACTAGCTAGAGGTCCCCATGCTGTCCACTATAGAGACAGTTGACTGTATATATGTTACATGGACAGGTTTGTGGTGTTGTAAAGAGACATTGCCTACCTCAGGATGAAATTGTTGCTCTGTTCTTGTGTGACAATATGGGCAATTATCCCCACTGTCACAATTTGTTGGTTCTCCCCATTCATCACCATGTTTAACATGAGGACAAGGAGTGGACCTAACAATGAGAAAAAAGTTTATGCAGGTTATACATGGGTCAAGGTGATAGCTGTAGTTTATTTTTCCCACACAAGTGAATCTCACTCGCATATGTCACATTTGTCAATAAATTCTAAAGACAAACCACTCTTATTTTTGTGCTAAGCTTAAACAAGAGTAAATAGAGAAGAAGGTTGTTGTCAATAAAACACGTTCCTGTTCCCTACTGTCACAGTACTCATGTGTTGCAGTGAAATTATGTGGCTGTCATGAAAAAAACATGGCCTTTTGCTTCCCTGGTACTTATAAAACAATGCCCTAATGCCTCTCAAGTTGTAAAGGAAATCTCCAATTTCCTGGTCACAACGGTCATGTGAGCAGTTTTAAATAGACAATAAAATTTCAGTCTCCTAAAGATCTGTCTCAACACACTCACCTATACCGAAATTTTCTTGGACTGCGCCGACGATCCCTAGTATTGTGATAATGAGGACAAGCATAGCCCTGTCGGCATAGCCTGGGTGGTTTTTTGCATGGTTCTGTCTTATAATTTGATAAAACATAGTTGGTATCTGAAATGCAATGGCAAATTATTGTGGTTTAGTTTTAACTGAATGACTGGAGATTTTTCAAGGCAATTCACCAATAATGCCATTAAAAACACCAATATAACGTTGTACCAACAGACAATTTTTGAACAAAATATTACATACACTAAAACAATTCCACTCGGTAGTTTGATAAACAGCCTTTCGTTGGGCTATTTTTACAAGACCAAAGAAAGAAGAACAAGCTCATATACTTGGCATTAGGCGGCGTATAACATGGGAAATCCTCAACGTCAAATAAAATTTGTGGAGATTAAAGATTAACTGCGATCAGATTTAAACCGTAAAGACAATGGAAGAATCCATAAATAATGAATAACACTGTTAGAACTACAACTTTGTTAAACAGCAGAGAAAATTTCCATCACATTAGTGTTTGTTATCGCGTAGGAAGCGAATCAGCTATTATAATTTACGGACAAAAAATGAGATTCCAGCAGCAAGCTGTTATAAATGTTGTTTTCGTCACAAATCAGGAAAAAAAATATAGTGAACTACTATGCAATTAAACTCTATCTAAATTTCAGGGTCGCACCATAGGTCTTTAAAGGTTAAACTTATTTAACACATTAAAAAATGGATACCCGCGAGAAAAGACTTAAACTGTATATTTTACGGCTGCTAAACAAACCATAAAGAAAGTGTAAAAGAGATAGCACTTGTGTACATTTAAGCAACGTACAGTACTTTACAGACCTTGCCAGCGGGGATCTTCTAAAACTGCTTTATTATTTTCGATTCCTGCCTGTCCAACATCAGTTTCTTCCTTTTCTATGGCTTGCAGTTCTCGTATATCATACACAGGTTGCCTTAGATCAAGAGGTCCATGAGCAAACGCACAATGTGGGCCATTTTTTACACAATATCCACGAGTATCGGTCTCGTGAACACAGGTTGCAGTTTTGTAGTATCGAAGATGGTAGCGACGTTCCACATCGCCAGCTACACGGTGTAAGTAGGGACAACTGAAAGAGAAAAGGAACTTAAGTCACAAATTGATCGATCACATCACAAACAAGCGGCCATTTCGTTTTCACTCTGCAAATAAACGAGGTAAAAGCAAGAGAAAATCCCTGGTACATACTCGTCACCCGAAGGGCAAATCCCTGATGTTTCATCGTACTGAGTGCAGTAGACATCAGGACTATAGTTAAAAGTGCCATCCCTTTTCTTTTTCGGTCTCCTCCTCCGCTGATTCATGAAATGCCAGTGAAAGCAGGTGAACGGTCTGTGAGCTGTACACTTGTGTTGTAGAAATAGCGGACATTGCTCGACCCGAAACTCTTTCAGGTACCTGGACGATTCGAAAGGAAAAAAAATTATGACAACACATACTAGCGAAAGCTAGACACAGAAAATCTCGAACACACTTACGTGTAGTGGAAAGGCTTCTCAGGTTGAGTTTGAGAAAAGACAGCTAATTTATTGTCGGAAGAAATGATGGTACTTGGAGAAGTCATTACAGGATCGGAGGACGACATGTTGTTTTGGGGACGTGAAAAACCAAACGCGCGCGCACCACAACATAGACAAACCAGAGCATCATGGGAAGGGTACAGGAGGAATCGACGTGATTGGTTTAATCAACCACGTGACTTGTCATATCAGCTCAAGAAAAAACCGGCAAATATGCTGAGCAGGCTGCGAGCACAGAAAAAATTTTTTGTCTAAATAGTATTTTTTTCAGAAATATTTCTTGCATTATGAGGATTACCACTTTCAGGGATTTGAATATCAAAAAATGAAAAATTTCCATACGGAAGGCGGCCGCGATGGGCCGAATGTCAAGATTTTCGCAGCGACTACCCCTTCAATCCCGTCGCTAGTAAAGTTAATTTGTTACCAAGAATGGTCAAAAATTTCACTGAAATTATTAACTCGACTTCATCAACATCTCGCGTAATTGAACAAAGGGTGAAATAACAGACTCAAAAAATTTTTATCATCCAAACCTAGGTGCAAAAGAGATAAAGTGCCCAAACACAAAAAAATATGAAATTTAAAAATCAGAAACAAAGCGCTATTTATAACCCAGTTTATGTAACTGCATATTACGCTCACTGGCACACTCATAATTCAGCAATTCACCATACCTGCTTTGATCAACAACTTCCAAATTTGAATAGTCTGGCGAGAAACATGACAAAAAAATATCGATAAAAAAAGATACTTCGATTGCTAAGGTAGAAGGTCTAGAAGTAATTGTCTAATGTCATGGCATTATCAATACAAACAGACAGCGACTTACCGTCCATAAAGCAGATGGGAGGAGAATGGGAGTAGAATTGGAGGGGGACCTGGAACTACATGGTGCTGAGTAAATTTCCTCGGTCAGTTGCACAGTAAATTTAAGTAACGATTGAGGTCATGCAGATACATTGTAACGCAACTCCAAGTTTTAAGCATTGCGTGACCGAAATGAAATGTTTTTCAGTTGATCAGAAGTGAACGATCTCGGTTAATTTCAAAGAAATTTAGGAACAGAAGCAATCAGTCTCACGTGGTCAGGCAATAGTCATGGGGGGTGGTGATGGTCCCTTTTCGGGGGGGGGGGGGCTTTCAGTTGCATAAAGTATATAATACAACAAATTATGCACACTCTAGAATCCCGATTTCGGGTGACTGTTACTTTAACTTCTTACTGATTAAAGCCAAAACTGCCAGACTACCCTTTCCCAGTCAAATACTGTAATTTTGCCGTGATGAATTCAAACCAATTTCCTTTTCTCCCCACTGAGTAGTTTCGAGAAAGTGGAATGCCGCCATATTTAATTTGTACCAGAAAAAACAACAAAGACAAAACATAAAAAGCACTGAAACAACTTTAAATCGGGAATCGTTTCCGAAGTAGCCTTAAACGGCGTCTTTCTCTATCTGGGTCAACGGGCTTAAGTTTTAAAGAATCCGAATGGCCTATAGATCAAAGGTGTTCCGTGCCGATCAAAATAAGTCTGGATTATCGTGCTATTAAACTTAATAAACAAAATTGCTTGTTTACTAAACATTGCAAAAACACACGACAGTCTCAGAGGGTTGCCTTCCCCTTCCCAAAATATAAATAATGGTATGAAGTTTGCAAAAAGAAGATGATCTTCGATTAACTAAATTTTGATGAACGGAGGCAAAAAAATAAGTTAGAGACATTTAAGAAAAGGGCAAAATCAGAAGAAACATTATTTTTAGATAATTATAATAAACAAGAAAAGCGTCAGAGTGTTTAGCTCAGAGTTTTTCTTGGGAAATTAAGAAGACTTTATTTCCGCACAGTGTGAATCAGGCAGGATAGTTCTGTAATAGCTTTCAGTATACGCAATGAATACATTTCGCTAAAGACAATTGACAATTGCAAACATTTTTGACAGCTAAGCAATAAAGTTTTTTATCAGACGAAAAAAGTGGAGATGACGTTTCACAGGCTAAGAACACAACAAACCACCGTTTTTGGATCCTACGTTTAAAGTAATTGGCAACTCCCAGAAATGAGATTCAGTTTCATTAGTTTCCAAGAAATGGAATCTGAAAGATCTCAGTTTTACGTATTTATTGTAGGGGCCGGTGCCAGCTATACAAAATTACTATTCAAAACACCAAAATTTTTCCACTCAAAAGCCCTTTTACCCTCTTGTAAACAACTACTTGACGCATTCTCCCCGGTTCTGTGCATGTACTGACCAGTACCACCCGACTCAGAGAATACAAAATAGTGACAATTAAATCTACCGCCTCCCCCACGGCTTTCTCATGCTGAACATGGAGCAGAGACAGTAAAAGCGAGGTCCCGGAGGCACGCGAACAACGCGTGATGGTCGCGTGCACGTGATGGGCATCTGTCAGCAACTAGATTTAGATAAACAGAATAACAACTTTGCACGCGCATTGCTTTTTTTTTTGGACATTTCTTTGCCATCATTTCGCGTTTTCGCCGCCGTGGCCGTTGTGATTGCCTAAGCTCTCCACTAAAATATCTCCAAAATGTGCGATCGTGAGCAACTGGTGATGAGGCAGTCGTAACTAAGAAATTACTTGCGTTCAATTCCCTTCCGAAAATAAGATTTACGCTTTCTAGCACTCTCTTTTCTTAGGTTTTTTTAGGAAGGGTACATGGAAAATATGGAAGTTTTTATTTGTTCGTCAAAGAAAAACTTGAGAAAGATTTCACACGGCACGCGTGCATTAAAACAAACACAATGGGTCGCAAGGTAGCTAGAAATTTTGTGTTTAATAAAAAAAAGTGTTTTCACTTATATGGTTACAAAAGAGTTACGTTACAAAGGGGTACATTGCTACCAGCCACTACAAGGCGTAATTTAGCTGTTTAGCTGAAATCAAAAGGGATGGTTCGAGGATAAATCATTCTGATTTAAACAACTTACAGATCGGATGTCCAATCTTTTTTAGAACTTCATTGGTTCAATCAATCAATATAGACTATATTTTAAGAGGGGAGCACGTGACAGTCGTGAAACTGACGGTTCTTACATCTCCGCGGTCTAAACTTCAGATCCTCACCTCAACAAAATAGTTTCTGCCGAAACTTAACACAACATAGAGATTTCTTAAAAAAGGTAACGTCACGGTACCAGAATTAGAGTGTCTGCGAAACTGGCTACTAGAAATTGTTCCCCGGTTGTCTTTTTAAAACTAACTTAGAAAGAAGCTCAGGAACATGTTTAACGAGCACGGGCAACGCTGTCTCCAATTGTGCATAATACAATTGAAGTATCCTTTAATATGTTTTTCTCAAACTGTTCTAACATTCAGAATATTGTCAGAAAAAACTAAATGCCTACCAATACTAACGCCAGGACAGCTAGATTAGTGTGAAAAGTAGTAAAATGACGCAGGCACAAGCTCCCTTAAGCGACACTGTTTTTAAAATGAAAAACTAAAAACAAAAATTTTGCGGGGAACAAAAAGTCTGTCCCGACAGTGCAGACAACGAGACGTATTCCAAAGCCGGTCAGGTCTGTGAAACATATCCCCTGATGTATCTGAGAGTTGAGGAATTTAAGGTTACGCAAGGAACCTTTCTTTGCAGAAGTTCATGTTGAATCTGCGTCTTTTGAACAATTTATTTGTCCCCGTCTGCCTCTATCCCGTGGTAAATCCGATATCAGTCGCTGATTAACACGGGATCTAGCATAGAAGACCATTGCACCACTACCTAAAAAACGATAAGATGAGACGATTACCACCAAAACAGTTTGGTGTGCATAACATTATTTTTTTTTTCATTGCGTTCCTTCAGATGCGCCTGATTTATATGTAACACCGTTTATTTTTTTTCGCTGTGTAAGCTACGCCATCAGAAGCCTGGGAATACAGCCGTCTCTGAGTCTTTAGTTGCTGGGTTATTTGGCGAGAGATGCAGGCCAGAGAAGCGGCTGTATTTTCAGGCTAACGCCATCTCTGATTGTCTACCAAATTTAAAGTGTACCTCCGAGTCTGCTTCTTCACTTTCGCCATCATCAAGTTCAAACTTTCTGGAAACGTTTCCATCGCCTGAAGCAAACAAAAGAAAACTTTTTAGAAGATGAATTTCATTGCCATTCTTAGCAACAATGAGAATATACAAAGGACGGACATCAATATCAAATACTGTATACGTTTTAATTAAAATGATAAATGTATAGCGGCTACGATAGCGCTGACCTATTTGTCTTTGGTCAAAATACGGCTATAACAAAATCAACTGTCACGAAAACTGTGTGTGTATCTCTTATCCATAAATTTACATGTTTATGTACAAGGAAACGATAATGACAATAGGGAGAGAGGTTAAACACCACGTTTGCCGTACCATCGCGTCACGTTACCACAAATGAAGTGGGAAGAAAACAAGACAGGAGATGTTGACTTATTCGGCAGTTGCAGTGGTGTGACCGCACCTAACGCTGCGTTCACATGGAACCGTTCAATGTTTTCACTCTGTTCACACGGAACTGACGGATAAGGCAAATTTTAATTATTCTCTGAGGTTTTAGCACCTGTCCATGCGCAGAACACTACTTTAGCAAATCCAATTGGCGTCTCCCAGCTGAGTTACCACGCATCGATGCAACCACGCCTTTGCCACACAAAAATTTTAAACCGTTATGGTGTTCACACCGCGCCAGTCAAATTTTTTTATTGACCATAACGGCTGAACGGCTAGGTGTCTAAACTTTCGCACATTTAGAGTGTTTCCGTCTGAACGAAACACTTAAATGCACGAATTTTCCATCCGTAGCCTGAAAGCGCTGTTGACATTCACTTTCTGCACCACACCAAATTTACCTTGGGTCTTTTTCAGTGATTCCTTTGTAAGTTCAACACTAACAGCTCCACTAATTGGGTCATAAGACAGAACAGTACCTTCCTGTATGATGAACAAAACAGAAGAGAGATAACCAGGTATTCGCAGGATCCAAATAAATGACGTAACGCACATACGGAAGGGAAATAGAAAGACACTCACGGAAAAGAGAGGATTAAGCCAATTAAATTTGCATACTGCGCTGGCTAATCTTAACCAAGTGAAACACTGTTTCAGACTGTTACATCCGCAACTGACGCTCGCCAAGTTTAGTCTAAAAAAAATGTGCCTTATTTGAGTGTCAATGTATTTAGCACGGAACTACTAACTGGGGACACTAGTTTTAACGTCTCCTACTGGAAACGGAACGGTCATTTTACGTGGTCATCCGAGCCAAGCAAAGGTCTAGCCGCTTACAGTGCAAAGGGAGTACCTTCATTTCTTAGTTATTTTAACACCCTGAGTAATTGCCCGGCCCCGGGAATCGAACCCGCGACCTTCCGCTCTGCAGTCAAGCGCTCTACCGACTGAGCAGTATAGCCTACGAATATTGCCGTCTCTTTTCGCCACTCGCCGCTAGGGACGTGTCGCAGGAGAGACGTTAGCCTGCGTAGCAGGTGGAGGGAAAAAAACGCACATGTGAAAATTTGCTTCAACCAATCAGAAGCTCCACCCAGATCTGGGTAGTGATATCAGTATGGAATTTCTACTGAGGCTACCGACCGATAAAACTGAACTTTTGAAAACAGTACAGTCTGATGTTTAATGGACATGTTTTTTGCGGCACTGTCCCCACCTACCCCTCCCTTAACCCAACGTTAACACTAACTTCTCACTTACGACTAAATGTTGGGTTAGGGGAAGGGTACGTGGACACAGTTTCCCAGAATCTTATATGTACCTTGTAGTCTGAAACTTCAGGTGTGTAGGATGCTGATAATTCCAGCACCTGTTAAAAGGAGGAATTTTCAAATTAGTATTAAATGAAAATCATCATTCCGCTAAAACGACGTCGACATATATAGAAAACAAGGCATAAAAAAGTATCTCACTACTTCCCCGTTAGATGAATAATTTTGAACACTGTTTAATACAGCCAATCAGAAAGCACGAAAACCCATTGCATAACGAAAAAATCCCGGCGATGCTTTCGGCCTACTTCACATTTTCCCGCCGAAAAATAAAGCAGATACCGACAGCCAAAACTTTTACAACACTATAAAACCCCAGTTTTAACTTCCATTCAGAGTTCTACGATGTCAAAGTTACAAAAACGAAATCAAACAGACTACAACGGACAAAGAAGTTAGAGCAACAGCTATCCAGTGTTGCAAAGACCGAGATGGATCCACCTCTTCGAAACAACAAACCAACTGAAATCCCGCCAGAAATGTTCGACAGCCGTGTTGCCACTTTTTTCAGGATGTAAGTAAAGTAGACAGAGGTAACTGCGAACTTTATTCATTATAATAAGCGTACTTACGGTAAGTGTACTGTTTTTATTGATATGCTCATGTTCTATTTAGAAAAATTCTCAACTTGAGTCTGCCGTTTACTGTTTGCCGTAAAAGTGACTCAAACCTCTCCAGTACCAAAGTTTCTCATTCCGCCAACCCACACTAACCTTGTAGGCTATCTTGTCTTTACTTCGTGGCGGACCGTGGAGTGGAGTGCAAAGACTGTAATCTCGCCGAGATGGTTCCTGTTAACAAAGAAAGCAAAAAAGGATGCATAATCTTACAAATAACTAGATAACAAAGGGTTCATAATCTTGGTTATTCGCTGGCAAGAATGGATAAAGTCTTTGATTTTAATGTTGTTGTTGTTGTTGACTATATTTTAACTTCTGACTCTACACGTGCAAGAGGACTCAAAAAGGTCACAAAAATACAGCACCAATAAAAAAAAGGTAATTGTTCTCCTTCGTCATAAAAAGAGGCAAATACACTTGTGGTCATGGCTAACAGAACAAGGTATTTTGCCAACAGACTTTCCATAACTCCAGTGGACTCCAATGCACTCCACTGGACAACTATTTTCGCCTCACAGATGTTAAAATGTCTAGACCTCTGCTTTCATCTCATGTCTAGACCTCGGGTAACTCCATGCACTCGATGTGTTTCCCGTGAACTCTGATGGACTCCATTGGATCACTTTTCTACCCAACTCAAGGTTAAATTGTTTTACTTTCGGTTTCTTTTCACGACTTTGATTTACGGTAACTCCATTTACCACTCGAATCTCCAGGGACGATTTTTTTCTTTTACTGAGCCGGGTTGTTCAAAGCTGGGTTTAGATAGCCTGGAGTTAGTGCAAAATTTTCATTCAGAGGAAAGCTTAGAAAGAAAATTCAGTTGAAATCTTTTGTCTACAATTTTATGATTGGATGCTTGAAAAATAAAAGAGAAAATTATCCGAGAAAATGCTTTTGAACAACAGACAAGGAAACCCAGAATAAAATTTAACCACAGGTTAGCACTAATCGGCCTTCAAAAAACTGGGAAGGTTAAATTTGTTTTAATTTCCAGTTTCATTTTCACAACAAGACTTCTAGTAACTCCAGTGGACTCCATTCTATGTCCACCATAATCTAGTGGCGTGTATAGGACATGACTGCATAATAGGGAGGTGGTGCTGTTTGAAGCATCCACAATCTATTGTTAAGGTAACTTGGGCTTGTCCCAATAAGTCTCGGGTAACCCCAGTGTAACTTAACAATACCCAAATAGAAATGTTGCACTAAGCATAGTTACCTGTTTTTTATTAGTAATTAAAATGGAACTTGTCTGATCATCCTGTGAACTAGCTGTCAAATGAGTTTGATAAGGTACAGATGAGCTATCAAGAGAACCTGTGATGTTAATCTCCGAGCAGCTTTCCTCTTCTTCTTCAAAGGTATCATCCTCTGAATCAAACCTTATGTGTCCAGAGCCTAAAATAAAATTGTACTAATTAAAAAAGTTAACGGTGCATGAAAATAATTATGTTGTGGTTCGTGTTTTTCTTTGATTTAATATTTTTTTAAACTGGTTAACTCGCCATAAACATAATCTTAAACAAAAAAAGAAACTAAACTTGAGCAAGGAGTAAGTCCTTTTATTCAAGTGTTTACTGAGTGGTTGCCAACAAGAACTTTTCATTAGAAAGCTTGAGTCACAGTTCACGCAGGGTTTCACAATGCTGGTTGTAACTAAAGCTGTCTGCTTACGAAAGAGGTCATAACAACAGCTTCAACTGTACCATGTTATCACTTTGACCAGCATTGACAGATACAAACAATCTATTTAGATAATTGAAATTCAAAGCAATTAATCTCTGTATTGATAGTTATGGTTGTATTATTGTTGCACTAATAATATTATTAGTAGTAGTACTTGAACTTGACTAACCTGACTTTCCATTTTGGCTTCTCCTTGATCTTTGCAAATTCTTCACCATTTCAGTATCTTTAGTCTTTTCAGTTGAGTTAAAACCCAGAGAGTTCTTGACATATGGTACAGTATTATCTCCCTGATTGCTGCCATGTGCAAAACTAATTGACGAAGAAGATGACAGTTGTAACAATGGTGAACATAATGGATACGGTAAT
Organism: Porites cylindrica; assembly: GCA_964035525.1. Lineage (NCBI taxonomy): Eukaryota > Metazoa > Cnidaria > Anthozoa > Scleractinia > Poritidae > Porites > Porites cylindrica. Next base: position 1,382,167 of record OZ037780.1, on the reverse strand, counting down.
GTGTTAGCTTCCTTGAAAATTTCCCTTGAGGCAGAATCCTCTTCACTTTCACTTGAACTTGGTGATGATGATGATGATGATGATGATGATGATGATGATGATGATGACGATGATAATGAAGATGACATTTTCTCCATCTTTGAATGACCATTTTTTGCATTAAGTCTCCCTGATTTTGCACGTTCCTTTTCATTGGTTGTTCTTGACACATACTTCTTATTAGCAGCTTTTGTTGATGTCCTTTCTGACTCTTCAGTTCGTCTAGTTTCACAAGTTATTGATGACAATAAAGATGTCGAAGATGATGATGATGGCTTTGCCACAGACTTTCCTTTACTTCTTTCCTGCAATGCTGATGACTTTGATGTTACAGCATTGGCAGCCTTCCCTTTGGTTCTTTTTGATGGTGGCAATGATTTGCTTTTTGTTCCCAGTCCTGAATGTTTGCTGTTTTTGCCATCAGCTTTTAAGGCTATTAATTTAACACCATTCAGAGTGGTATGAAACTTTGAATGTGACATCGAAGGTCCTGAATCTTTAGATGACTCCATCAATGACTCTGCAGTAATGGAAGTCTCAGAGAAAATATTTTCTCTTGGAACAACATCCTTACTAACAAGAACATCTCCCATTCTATTTGTACTTGTCTTACTTTTTTTCACATTACTTTTCAAAGGCTCAGCATCATTTTTTCTCTTGGCTACATTTGACTTCCCAAGTTTTGCCTCAGATGGATTGCTGTTTTTGTATTTCACACTGCTCTTTCCTTTGGGCAACTCATCTGACTGGTTTTGGGCTTCAGTATAACTTGTTGAAGGGCAGGAGCTCTTTCTTTTTAATTTTTTCTTTGCTTTGTCCCTTCAGGGCAAAAAAGTAAAGAAACTATTGTTAACGCATAATTACATTTGTCTGCAATAAGATTAACAGTTAACATAATCAGCAACTTCTTCACTATAACTGGCAATGTCTGACAATTTCACAGAAACATACAATAGGTGTCTTCTGTTACAACAAATCAAGAAGACTGTCACTTAAATATATATGACAAACAAAAAACTACTGATCATCGCTATTCAATGTTAAGGGAGGGAGAGTTGCTGAGAGGTCAGAGTACTGTGCTTTAAATCCGGAGTATTTCAAGTTAGAATGGGTTGTTTATCTGTTATAACATTAGGATGTTACCATGATCATTTTAATTTGCTACTCCACTTCACCCTCTATAAGTGTTCCATTTTTTACCAAAAACAACTGCTGCCTGATTAGCTCAATTGGATAAGTGCTGGTCTGCTGAGCAGGAGGTTGCGGGTTCAAATCCTGGCCAGACAAACACTGAAGGTCTTAAAATAACTGAGGAAAATGTGCTGCCTTTGATGTGACATCCAGAAATGGTTTGAGATATTATATTTCTAGTCTCCTCAGATAAGGATGAAAAACTGTATGTCCTGTCTCACAGCTCTTTCAATGTTCTGATTCTTGTGGGACGTTGAAGAACTCACACTACTGTCTGTAAACTGTAGGGGGTGTAAACCCTGGTGGTGTGGTACAACCTTTCATGGGCTGGGTGGGTAACAAAGGGGTGGATATCAGTTGGGACCTTAGGCCTATTTCATCCCCTGTCACCATGTTGAGTCACCCTGGTGAATTCAATAAAGTAAAGAGTAGTTAATACTGTACCTGTTGACTGGCAAGACAGTGGTTTTCTGTTTTCTTTTAACCTTTGTTCTGACATCTTAAAATAAAAACAACAAAAACACATACAGTTTGTAGATAGTAAAGCAAAGTATCAGCAACATGTAAGTAGAGTCATACCCCAAAAGGGACATTGAGAGGACAGCGATAGAAAGTGAGGTATTAACAGGTGTCTGTATTATCTGTCACATTATTGCAGTCAAAAATATACCTCTTTGCCACTAACTACTTCAAAAATAGCACAGAGCATAAGCAATGTCAACAATAAACATCTCTATTTGTCAGCATCTCTCAAAGTGTTATGCCACTTACAATACCAATGCTTTGCTCTGCACCCTCATCCAGCAATTGCTTATAATTACAATAAAGAGAATTTGTCTCATACATAATGGTTATTAACAGTGTGAAACTTCCTCTCACCTTTCAAATTCTTCTCATTTTCTCTTGAATGCTTTTTACTGGCTTGTTCCAATTCCACTCTGTTATTTGATGTACAAATTATAAACTTAAAAAAGACTTTTTTTTTAACTCATCATTTTGTGCATGCACTTAACTCACTTGAGTTGTTTATATATAGAGATGGTCCCCTCAAATTAACAAAAGACAGCCATGGCCATCCCAAATTAAAATTTCAACAGTTACTATTTCTTACACATAGAAAGTTGTCCTGTTGGTAATAAGGGCTTAAAAATCAATCAGGTAATTGGATGATATTGGCTTTATAAACCTACTGGCGTGATGCGACATGATGATGATGAATTGGATGAGAATTGAGATCAAAGAGGCATTCTTACAAAAAGCAACAGGCAAAATATTTTCTACTGACCAGCGAGCAAAACTGGTTCACAATACTAATTTTTCTCTTAATTTGAACACTCATTGTAAGTGTCATAATGCATCAATCAATTTCAGCTACGCCCATCCCCAATCCCAGGGAAACGTGGGGCATCTGCACACCTTGTCAGCCCCGGGGGTCGGGTATTGGCAAATTTTGCAAAACCAGGGGTCAGGCATTTCCCAACCCTAGGGACACCCCTGAGCTTTTTACATACAGGTATTTTTAACCCAAAATCCAAACACAGCTAATCAAGGAGTGGACTGGCAACACAAGCAGATTGGCAGATTGGCTCATCCAACAGCGTTCAGCGGGAATTGACTGATGCATACATAAGGTCATGCATGTACTGACTACTTTCAAAATCTAGATAAAAGTCGAAAATTAAAGAGTTCAGATCGAAAACACACACCTTATGTTATCATTTTGCTGGATAATCTCAATCTTCTCTTGTGATGGCAGGAGGTAGTCATCCAGGTAGAGATTTATCACTTGAAATGATCTTTCTCTCTTAGATTGCCCTCCAAATCTTTCTTTGATTAAATACTCTAAATCTGCGATTGTACTGCATGTGGAGGTATCAAAGAGAAACCAGCAGTTCTGCGTCTCAGCTAGGGGCAAAGAACGTTGAAAACTTAGACGAATTCGAACAAAACTAGACATTTTCAATGCAATCGAATGGTTGTTCATACATTCGCCATTACTTTTCTAAGGAAAACCGCTGATGAAGTGAAGTCGTTCTCTTTTGTCAAGCCTTTCAATTGGTTAATTTTACCCGCGAAATACGACAACCAATGGGAACAATGCTTTAAAAAGCACCTTCTTGGTTTGGAAGAAATGAACCAGATTAGTCGTTCTGTACCGTCTCTTCGTCTTGCGGCATGTTTATTGAACATTTCCGAAGCTCGAAACAGAGCCTTAGTGGAATCGGTGGCCAATGCCGCGATTAATTTCCCCTCCGAGTGCAAAGACAGTCTTTTGAAATGCTCGTCGACGGTTTTAAACATATTCTCCGATTACGATTACAACAGATCTGTGATTACGATTGCAGCACCAGTAGAAAACATCGAAGAAAGTGTCTTCCGAGCCTGTGAAGTTGCCTACAGTGAGATTAACCTGGAGAAACATTCTGGGGGACATCCCAGATTGGGTTCTGTCGACCTCATCCCAATTCACACCATAACCACTAGCGTGACCGTAGCAGAATGCGGGGACGTAGCACTGCACCTAGCAAGAAGGCTGGTCAGTGCCATCGATGGCACCTCTGTGTTTTTGTTTGGTTATGCTGATCAGCCTTTGTTGAGAGGATTAGTGGAAAGACGCAAAGCAGTCAACTGGTACGATGGTAAACATGGGATGGATTTCGGTAGGGTGGGATGGGATCTTGGTACCCCTCCCTCCCCAAGGTATGGTTGCACAGGGGTGGGGGCTATCCCATATGTGACCAACTGTAATGTCACTATTGACTGTCAAGACCTGAATCTCGGCAGGGAAATCGCCAAGGCTATTCGTGCATCAACGCCTGGTGGACTAGCTGGTGTACAGTCAATGGCATTTGAGCATGAGGGGAGAGTGGAAATTGCCTGTAATGTTGAGGCCTCAAAGGTATGTACTTGAAAAAGGGCCATTCTTGACTTAAATGGGCACCATCCTAAGACAAGTGCTGCACTAAATGGGATAAATTATTAACAAACAAGTCCCTCAAGTAAGTGGCACATGGCTGTAAATGTCCCCAGCAATAAAAAATAGGTGTTATGAGCTAAAAAGTAAAACAGCACTGCACGTCTGTCACACTTTTTGGTACATCTCTTTGAGGTCTTCTACCCCAAGTCTAATGACGGACGCTACATGAAGTTAAGGACGTGAAACTTTCTTATTCTACATGTTTATAGTCATCCCCTTGGATGCTTAAGCTCCTTCATGTTTCACTTGTTTTTCAAAGAAACATATCTAAGAAATCAACTTCAGAAATTTGTTTCTTTATTTACACGGTGACAAAGAGACTTACTGTCCAGTATGTTGTAGGTGTAAAGAAATAATATTTGATTCAACTCCCTGTCTTACTGATATTTCTTTGTAGGAACTTTCAAGTGAGGGAAATTTTCAATACACAAGTCCAGATCAGATAGAAGCCAGCGTAAGAGAAATAGCAGAAAAAAAAGGTGTTAACCTTTATGGAACAAAACTAGTGGGATTCACACCAGATGAAGCTTATAGGAGAGCAGTCAAAGCTTTGTGTGAAGGAAATGCTTCAGCTTGGAAACAACATGGTGAATATAGAATGTGAAGAGTGGTGTGGAATGGCTGTGAGTCTTCTTCAAAGTCTTGGGAATAAAAAAGTGTAGCTAATCAGCACTGAGTGACAGCGAAGCAGGTTGGACAAGAATATGGTGCTAAAAACCTGTCATAATGGATTTATGAAATTGGCATGGGAAATGATACACTTTACCAAAAGAAATTCTTTGGGGTTGACATTTCTCAAGAATAAATGCAGTGTCTCTATAATTGCCAGCTAAAATGCATATGAGAATAATAATGATGATGATAGATGCTGATGATGATGATGATGATGATGATGATGATGATGATGATGATGATGATAAGTTTATGTGAAACGAAATAAACAAACAAAAAATAAAAACCAAAATGGGTACTTCTTATGAGGCATTAAATTAGGACTGTGGGTTTCTTAAAAGTTCAAAGAGATAAGATCACTTTGGGATTTAACTATGTCTACTTAATCTCATAAAGAGCATGTTGCCATAAATAAATGAACAACTAAATAAATCAACTTCAAACACAGGCAAGAGGTGAACAACCAGTTACACCCAAGAATGTTGTTATGGCTTTCGGCTCATTAGTTCTCCTTCCAGGCACATTAAAAGTTTCTTTAGGAACCCCCAAATAGTGTCTCTTTTACTGGCCCTACTCAATAATTACCGCCGTTATTCTCAACATAAAAGTCACCATGAAGGGAAATATCCATTTATGCAGGTATCAATGTTTGGACGGAGAGGGGGTTGCGGGCAAAGGTGTGGCAATTGAATTTTTTAGCATCTTTTCAGTCAAATTCCCCACCCTCAGGACTGGAACATTGTTCAAGCTGATAAAATATCCCTTTCTGTGTTTAACAAAGCTGCAGTCTGGGACGAAATTTGTGGTCAAACTCCACAGAGAGTGGGGACAAAAAAGTGTTCAAATGTCGCAACTATGTCCGCCTCCCCACCCCCCCCCCCCCCCCCTCCATCTAAATATACATACCTACATTATTATCTTTGAAAAGATAAGAGCTAAATAAAGACTCCTTAATGGAAATATCGAGGTAGGATTAACATTCTTCGACATCCTGACCACTCTACATTAAATCTGAACAAATTTGGAAACACTTATCCCAATAAATTTGACTTGTGAAGACGCATTTTTTTCCCCAGTGTTTGACCATACAGGGTATTTGCTCAAATTAACTTCTTTGTGTCGCACTTTTTTGAGTCTACACTGAAACTTAAAGCCGGTGTCCTTTGTAAAGTGTTTCATGAAACAAAGCAGACCAAGTTGTCAGGCTTTATCTAAAAGGAGAGTTTCCCCGGGTGTCTTCGGGCTTTAAACCCCGAACCGTCTCCGCCGCAATGACCGCAAGCGAGAAAAAACCTCCGGTAACCAGGGTAGCGAAGACTGCACCAAAAAGAAAACCCAGTAAGAGCTATGGCGATTTTATTTGTGTCAAAGATGTTACACCGCTTTGCATTTTTCACCGCTGAGCGAGAACCATAGTCGATATCGTCGGGGCCGGATGTCGGGGGTCCCCTCCCCTCGTCTTTCGTCGTAGGGCTTGTGTCGCCTCTTCAAGACGAGGTCAAACACGACGCACATGTTCTGTCAGAGAAGCATTGTAGTATTTTGTCGTCGTATTCATTTTTAATGGAAGAAGCAAAGGAGATCGTGGAGAAAGCTGTTTTGAATGGAGAAACATCTCTAGAACTGTCCTCTTTGGAGCTGGATATTTTACCTGTTGAGTTTTTCTCAGAAACTCTCGTTTATGTCACCGTTTTGAATCTCGACTACAACGACTTCCAAGTCTTGCCGGCGGAAATTTCTCGTTTATCTGCATTGAGAGTTTTATCTGCTACGGGTAACCAGTTGAAAGAATTGCCAGAAACAATCCAAGAGCTTGAAAATTTGCAGCGTCTGCACCTAAACGAAAATTGTCTTCGTGAACTGCCTCTGTTCTTGTCAAAGCTTCGTCACTTGGAAATCGTGGATGCCACGGGCAATGGAATCGACTCTTGGAAAGAAGGATTTGGGGAGCAGTTATTAGAATTACGGCTGGATGAGAATAGATTGTCGACTTTACCCAAGTCACTTAGTTGTATGAAGAACCTCAAAGTGCTTGAGCTGGGAGATAACAATCTTACAAGTCTTCCAGATGACATCGGGTCATTGATGAAACTCGAGATTTTGAATTTGAGCCAAAACAACGTAACAGAGTTACCGGCATCAATAGGAGATCTTCCCAGTTTAAAGATACTTGATTTAAGTGGCAACCATATTGAAGATTTACCAGAAAGGTTCCAATCAGCCGGGGTCATTGAAAGCTTTTTCATGGAGAAAAATTATGTCAAATCACTGCCGTCTTGGTGTGGAAGTTTGTGTAATATTGTGAACCTTGGAATGGCCGACAATCAGTTGGTAGGGAACCCCCTACCAGATAACTTTGGATCAGTATCTGGAAAATCATTAAGAACTCTAGATCTGTCAGGAAATAACATCTCACAATTACCAGATAGCGTGGGAGAATTGAAGCATCTTGAAAAGCTGCAACTTGGGAGTACGATTTGTGAACTGGAAAGAAGAGCATTTCAGAATGGAAATTGGCTGCACAGTTTGCCTAACTCTTTTGGTTGGATGATTAACCTCCAAAAGCTGCATTTAGATGAAAACCTACTTACTGAACTGCCAGAAAACTTTGGCTCCTTAGTGAATTTAGAGTGGGCTGATTTTGGACAAAACCGCTTACGAAAACTTCCTGAATCTTTTTGCTCCCTCACCAGACTATGGTTCTTGCAGCTGTCACAAAACTTTTTGGAAAGACTTCCTGATGATTTTGGAAACCTGACAAATCTTATTGAGTTGAGATTAAGCAACAATTACCTGGCTGAACTCCCCAGTTCTTTTGCAAATTTGACAAACCTGCAAACCTTAGATTTGTTCCACAATAAACTTACAAAGATTCCCAAGCAGCTTTTGAATCTCAAAAAGCTCTTAAGACTTGACTTGGACAAAAACCAATTTAAATTAAAAGCTGAAAAAGTACCCAAGTTAACAAAACAAGTGAAATATCCTTCTAGAGACCCAAATCTCAAAAACAACTGGCGTGGAAAGACGAGGGAGGACTACGTTGAGCCAGATGAAGAGAAGACTGTTCAGATATTAAATGAGGTGGATGAAGAAGAGGAGGATTACCAGGATGATGACACGGATGAGGAAGAGATAACTTACAGTGAAGCAGCATTGGAATTTGCTATGAAGAGAAGTTTGTCAATATGGAAATCCCATGAAGGTAGGAATCCATGTTCATAAAATGATAGCAACCCAATCTCAACCAGCAGGTGAAACACGTAAACCTTACTTTGTCCCTGTAAGTCCCTTAACATCACTAATTTCAACTTTTAAGTATGCAATATTGTTATTCTAAATACGCTCTGTACTACCCAACACATGGTAAACCAAGATGTGGTGGACATAAAATTCTATTCCATGAATATGCTGCAAAGCTAATCAATCCAGAAAATCCCCCTGTCATCGCTAAATTTGTACTTTGGCACAGGACCACAAAGCTTGGAAGTGCATTGAGGTTGACTGTTGGCACCACTGGGAACCCCCATGAGTGCCTCAGTTGGGCAGAGAGAGAATAAACTTTGTAGCATTGCTCGTGATTTACATTCAACAGCAATTTCAAAATAAAATTATGTAACACTGAAGATGATGGTTGTACTGTCAAAACGTGTCTGGTAAATTAAGGAAAGAGTTGTTTTGTTTATGTGGCTATCTATATCGTTGCTGCTATCTGGACCTTTTGAAAATTATATTCGTTAGTTTATAGAAAGATGTCTGGATTCATCTCTCACAGTAGTCATTTTTGCCTGACTGCTTAGTACTTAGTCCTTCACAGCTAATGTATGCCTTCCCTACTAGCAGAGGTCTCTCACGACGAGGCAAAAATGAGAGAAGGGAGAGAGACCTCTGCCGGCTTCCGACGCGTTGTTTGATGAAGCCGCCGACCAGATTTCTGGTCGAAACTTACCGGTTTTTAAAACCGGTTACGTTTAATGTAATGCGCGTGCCTTGTTAAACTGTACGATGACAATTATTGAGACGCGTTGTTTGATGAAGCCGCCGACCAGATTTCTGGTCGAAACTTACCGGTTTTTAAAACCCGTTACGTTTAATGTAATGCGCGTGCCTTGTTAAACTGTACGATGACAATTATTGAGCCCACAGTGAATTATGGCTTCCATGAGATCCGCGAGTTTCGAAATTTCTCACTTTGATCAAGCCATAAAATTATCCGTTTCTAAGCTTGGCGACAAACGTATATATAAAAGAAATAACTTCCCTACGAAGAAAAGTCTTACTTGGTTTCCTTAAAGGACGCGATACGTTTGCGTGTCTCCCGACGGGCTACGGCAAATTTTTAATTTACCAACTAGCAGTACGAGTGGCGGCCGAGTTATCTGTTGTTTACAATTACAAGGATCTCTTCTCTACAGAACCAGTGGTTTTAGTTGTCTCTCCTTTGAACTCCTCAGCTAAATCCTTCTATGAGAACATCTACAACTTCAAAAAAACGCCTTCGCGCTAGCGGTTACCCTCACAATCTCATAGAAAAAATCACCTCTGAGGTTAAATTTACCGAACGGAAGTCAGCTTTACAAAAGAACAATGAAGTGCGAAAGAAAATTCTGCCTTTCGTTACCACATACCACCCTGCTTTGCCGAACCTTAAAAACATTTTAATGAGCAAATGGCACTTAATTCAAGATCAACCACTACTGAGAGAAATATACAACGAGCCTAAGATCATTTCATATAAAAGAGCAAAATGGCTGGGAGATATCCTCGTTAGAGCAAAACTATAAGGTCACGTATCACACTATCACGAGCTTATGAGTCGTGTTTGGCCTGTCAACACCTTTCACCTTTAAAATCTAAACCACACAAAAGGCATCTAACGTCTTTTCCAGACCCAACTGGTTTAATGGGCGTCCGAGGTGACGCTCTTTCCCCAAATTTGCGAGATTGTGGAGTTCTCGGCATCGTTTCACATTGCGAAGAATTCTCCACAACATATACCCCCGCCTTCAACTGAAGTTTCGCGCGCAAACCGGTTCCGTGGGTTGTGTCGCACGTGAGAAAAACGTCACTGGTTGTTAAGGAAACGCCAGCGCAGGCGTGATAGGAAATGCGTCGGAAGTCGGCAGAGATCTCTCTCCTTTCTCTCATTTTTGCCTCGTCGTGAGAGACCTCTGCTAGCAGGGAAATGTATGCCATCCTCTCGTGATGCCAGCATTTAACAGCCAAATCAATGGTGACCAATATCTAAGTGACTTGTTGTTGTTGTTGTTGTTGACTATTGTGGTACAAACAATAAACAAAGCAAATTTTCATTCTCAACCTTGTGAGTGACAACTGTCAACATGTCAGTTATTTTTATGCGACAAATACTATTATGAAAAGCATTGTTATCAGTGTCATTGCAGTTACTTATTATAGGTGATTTCCTGGCACCTTCATGTAAATTCAATGCAAGAGGTAAATTATACAAAATGGGAGCTTACCACCCCCGTTGTCACTAATATTTACTTACATGTATCTTTGCAAATTTCAGCTCACCCATTGGTCAATTGTAATATTAAAACATGCTAACGTGATGGTTTGCTCCACTAGCCCTAGAACATTGAACAGCAGTTTTGTCTTCCCTGAAATTAAGACAAACTTGGTCTGTGCTCTGCAACCTAAATGCAATCTTTTTCTGACAATATCCTTGAGTTCTGCCCATCCATGCTCCTTTTTGGCTTTTCTTTATTACTCTTCTGTCCTCCTACACTTAAAAAAGGTATTTTGATACTTCTGTCAATTCTGTGGATTTGGTAAGTGCTGAAAGTAATTGTCTAAAAAAGCACAACCTTATAGCTGCTTTGATATTGATTATTTTATTTTTAGAAGTTGTTACAGATGTGTTTTCTTCTTAGGTCCAGATGAGAGGGAAGTGAAAAACAGGGATCAAATCACAAACACATCAATTCCATCCTTCACAACTTATCAATCCACATCATCTCAGAAAAGAGAAGAGACTATCATGGAGCGCTCTAAAGGCTTTTACAGTGAAATATTTGAAGATGCAGATGTTTCTCTTACGAAAGAATCAAATCTGGAGAATTCGGATACGAAGGAAAACCATCCAGATGTGACTGTAGGATCTGTACCCCAACATGATGAAATAAGCTCAAATTCAAACTTGGATGTAACAGAAGATTGGGATGAAGAAATACAAGACTCCTTGGCGTACAATGTTGTGCTGGAAACATTTAAAGAAAGGAGCCGAAACAAGGTGTTTTTTCAAAACCAGCTGCAAAACTTGCTGTATTCATATCCTCCAGCTTGTCAGGCATTTACCAAGACTGCAAATTATGAATCTGCTGTTTACTGCTCGCCTTTGTCAGCTGCCTGTTCCATGCCATTTTTGTGCCCATCAAATAAGGATACTGCAGGGCAGTTTGATGATGCTGATGAGGATGATTGATTTGTTGTGATGTTGACAGTCTTTGTTGGTGAAATGTGGTAGGTGGTGACTTGGCAGTGTTTCTTGGGATTGGTATTTTTGTTAATGGTGATCTAATCTTTTAAAATTATGTTTTTGAACATGTACATGTAACTTCAATTATTTGTGTTATGCATTCATAGATGGAAGTTAAAGTCCAGTGGACTGACAAGTTCAAGTTGAAGTTCAATTTTACTGATTAATATTTTTATACCACTACATGAGAAATTTCTGCAATTTGATTGGCTTAGAGCAGTGATATTTCAGCTTAATTTGAAATACCTACATGTGAAAATTACAGACCTTTTGCGGGTAGTAGTATAAACAAATACAGTTATAGCATGATTTATACGTGATATTTGGCATAAATACCACTCGAAATATTTCAAAATTGTCACAAATTTCACTTGCCTAACGGCTCGTGAAATTACCTATATCAATTTCGAAATATCACTCATGGTATTTATGCCAAATATCACTCCCAATCATGCTTTTACCTATACAAATAATTATACCCATACAACAGTCCTTAACCACAAAATAAGATAGTGCTAGTCAATGACAGGAAGTAATGCAAACTAAGAGTTACAGTAACAAGGATTGAACAGAAAAAAGCAAAGAGAACATACTTCTACATACAGGGCACAATTTACATATAATATTGAAAGTAAATAATAGCTGAAAAAAAAAGTATTCGCTATTTACAAAGCATTCAATATTAGAGTAGGTACATCAAGATTTGCCTCCTCCCACTCCAAAATATGCATTAACTGGTTAATATAAAAAATATCCTGAAATTTTTTATACTCACAAGGACAAAAAGGCCATTACTAGTAATTTCCTCAATTTTTGGTTTCTGGGCCAGGAGTAACTAACTACTTAAAAAATCATAAAAGCTGGAGTGTTCTTCACCTTTCAGGGAGTTTGGGAGTACTACGCAGAAATTCACAAAATTGTTTGTTGTTAAGTCCTAACTATGGTTCTTATTGATGTCAGAAACTACAACCTCTGACAAAACCTGTTGAGGCACATTGCAAAAAGACCTATTTTTTCCGGTCACCCTGGCCAAAATGAAAACCAAATGAATAGCCGTTTGCATCCCCCCCCGCCCCCCTATCCAATATTGCTATACATTTTGGGTTTTTAGACCAAAACAACTTTGAATAGCGGGTGGGGAGGGTTCTTAATTTTTCTGTTTAGAGGAGAAGAATGCTGTTAATATGGTGCAAAAGTTACAAAATAGATGGAACTGTCCCAGTAGTTTTGTCTGCGGTTCTAGCACACTTACCATACTTTGTAGGAGCTCAAAAAAACCATTGACAGCAGGTGATTTAAAATCAAAACAAAAGTTAACTTGTCTAACTCCAGACATTTTTCCAGAATTTTGCTGATGATAAGTAAAGTCAGCAAATGGTGTGGGCAGCTGGGTGTGGGATACTGTTAGAAATTATTTTAAAGTAACATTCCCTTTGTTTCAGAGACAGTGCTCAAACAAAAGACAAAATATTTTGGTACTGTTTTTCTCAGCATCGATATTAAATTTTATTTGTCAAAATGTAATTTGCACTAACCAGAGTTGCGTTGGCTGAATTGTAATAAATAGAGGGTATTACAAGGTCACTTGGGGATACGAAATTTCTTTTCGACTGTTGAAAAATATTTCACGAGTGAGCGCAGTGAACGAGTGAAATATTTTTTTCAACACAAGAAGAGAAATTTCGTATCTCCAAGCAGCCATGTAATGTTCTATTTATTAAATAAACACCAATGAAATAGCAAACCATTTTATTGAAATAGTTTTTTTGGTCTGAAAGGTGCAGTGTATTATGAAGCCATAGCAACGGTGATATTTTCACATGTGAAGATAGCATGTTATTTTCACATGTGAAAAGCGCAGTTAGTTATGTGCGAGCAGGCAACTGACTCATCTGTAGGATGTGTGCGCAATGCATGATTTTCAATAGCAATATCAAATCAGGTTCCTTGCGATGGGGTGTATTTTGTTATTTTCTTCCAGACATTTATTTTTATAATAAAACAATAATATTATTATTAGATTCAGTTTTTGTGATATCCTAATAATCAAGGTCTTGTTAAGTGCTATCTGCCTTGGCCTCCGGCTCGGCTGATAACACTTACCTCAACCCCGGTTATTCCAGATATCACAAAACCCTCATCCAATTTTTTGTTTATTAATCGTAAAATATATAAAAGTGACCATCTTAAATTTATATTTATGCAAAGAAGTGTTGGCTCAGGCACATCTTTCAAAATAATGACCGCAGTCATTGTTTCTTTCCTTTATTCATAATTTGCTATACCCTTAAAATTTTTTGATAAATATCAGGGAATTCACTGTTTCCTGATCATCCCAGATTTTGTTGATATGTTAGGAAAATGCCAGTCTATCCCATACGCCGTTGAATTGTGAGGGGGGAAAGAATGAAGCTAGTTAGTTAGAGAGGAAGTGCCCTGCTCAAAATCCCTTTTTCATTTTCCTTTTAATGCCTGCCATGCAGACTAAGCTAAAACTATTGCTGACCTCAGTGTCAACATTGCTGACTGTCAATAGAGGATGAGATTTGAGAGTTTATTTGTTGGAAAGGATTGCCTACCTTTGCAAAAATCTTTTAAAACTTTTAGAAAACAAAAAATTAATAGCACTTTGGACTTAGTGCAGTAACTGTAAAATGTTTATGCTAGACCTGACCAGTAAGCATTTTTGTCAACAAAAAGAGTATGAACACAAAAATACCGGTAAATGATGATTTTTAAGTGAAAAATTTTAAAAGCACCCAGTTAATTCCAAAACTAAACTGGCCATATCAGCGGAGCACCTTGGGTGGTAAACTTTGGTTACCAATGCATTGAAAAAAAATTGTTGTTAAATATCAAACTTACTAGCACATGCTTGGAGTCCAAGGCGTATACCACCTGTGTTTAACTTGATATTGGCAATTGGTCAGCAGGGATCTTTAAAAAAGCATGTCACCTCAATGAGGATTTCCCTTAACTTACGCTTGGGATTTGGGATCAAAATGGGGGCAAGATTTAGGTTTGAAATGTATGCGTGAAGGTTGGATCCCAAAAATAACCTTCGAGATTAAGTGTTTGTATACCTGCCAATTGTCACGTCTTAGGCGTGATTGTCACGCCTTAGGCGTGATTGTCACGCCTTGGGCGTGATTGTCACGCCTGCGGATCGAAAACTTGGATCTCACGCATACTAACGCCTGTGTTACAATTTGTCATGCCTGATAGAAAAGTTTGAGCCATTACAGCATTAACTGACACATTTTGAATAATACCGTAAAATTCCGAAAATAAGCCCCTCCATGTATAAGCTCCTCCAAATATAAGCCCCCCAAACCGGTAATGCAAAAAACCCTCCGTTAACTCGCCCCTCCAAATATAAGAACCCTGGGGGCTTGTACTTGGAAAATTACCCTCAAATACAAAGTAAAACAAAGCAGAAACGATAAATTTACTTTCAACTATAAGGCTAGCCCAATCGATTTTGAAACGCAAATTTCCCTCCGTAGATAATCCCCTCCGAATATTACCCCCTCCAAAAATAAGCCCCTCAAAAACGGCTTTTGAAAAATATAAGCCACGGGGCTTATTTTCGGAATTTTACGGTATATTAATTATTTAAACAAAACAGAACCAAAGAGAGAAAAGAGAAGTCTATGTGGATGATCTACTTTCTCCGAATTCCCTTTTTTTAGTAGGGAACTCAATGTTCCTTTGTATTCCTGTGTTCGTGTTAGACGGAACTCTTCGTAACATCTTCGGAAGTCTTCGGAACGTCTTCGGATATTATCGGACCGCTACGAAAAATCTTGGCACTCTTATGATAAAAAAGGGCACGCCTATAAATGTAAAAGTCGGGATCACGGGATTGGGGACCCTTGTATACCTGAGCCCACGATAAAGTCCGGAGACTGGTTAGCAGATACCTTTTCTAACAGCTGCCTAACAGGAAGTTGTCATTTCTCCTGCTAACGTGAATGGGGCGGAGAAAACAGATGACATTTCGCGATGCCACCACTGGTTTCATTTTGCGTTGAAACCAGTGAATGTTTTCTCAAGCTGACGATTTTCCCACAACCAAAATTTCTTGGATGCATAGATGGTACTCCGCTGCGCGCGCGAGAGCTCCGCTTTAATGTCCCATGGGCCAAAATTTGGAGGCAATCGGAAGTAACGCAATTTTTTGGGTATTTTTCCGCATGAAGAATATCGAAAGGGCCTAATGAAAATGAATCAAGCGCTGAAAAGAACGTACCCTACTGTATTATCATGATTATGTAGTTTCATGGAGAGATTAGACGACTTATCTTTGAGACATATTTCACGATTCCTCGACCCAGAAGACATCATCCGGGTAGGCAGAACATGCAAGCGAATGTATTCAGCGATGCCCCGAGTTGTGGAATGGCGAGGGAAGGACTTTAAGGTGAATGCTGGATACTATTGCCGGCCGGAATTGTATTTTGACGGCCCGGAGCTTTCTCATACCGTCCAGAAACTGAATTTGTCAGTCACTTGGCACGACCAAGGTTGGGGAAATCGCAAGGGCCAGTTGTGGTTGAATTTGATGAGACGACCTAAAGACGGCGGTGGTGAACCAGCTCAGATAGCCTCATATCGGCCGTTGTTTGGGATTGCAGAGCACTTCACAAAATCATCTAAGACAGCGATTCAACATCATCCCGTCGTTACCGAAGCAAGATCGGGAGATTTCTACAGGTTTATGAGACACGTTGGAGGAGGAGGAGGGCATAGTCTGAAGGTGTGGAACTTCCGAGTGGTCGCCACATTGTAGAATGACAATAACCTTACCAAGAAGTTTTTTTGTTTGTCAAGCTAGACTCGCTCGTGTATTAAGTCGAGTAAGCAACAGAATACACGGCCACTAATTTTAATCATTTTGAATAAATATGTGCCTATGATGTTCTCTTAAATAAAAGCGTTTTGACTAAAGTTGCACACATGGAGCTTATTTTGTTGCGTGACATCCTGCTCTCTTTGAGTGTCACGGAAACCGGTTCTTTCGATAGGAGCCGTGAAACCAACATCAGCCGAGGTTCATGAACTTTTGGTCGTGATCTAAGCTGCGTTTGTAAATTTTAAACTATTTTTTTAATATTTATGTGTTTTCAACATTGTTTACGCACGAAATTAACATTTTTAGTGAGCCTTTGTTTTCTGGGGTCAGCTGATCAACTTCCGTACAGAGAAAGCTTGTAACGTTTCGTCGGTTGGTGAGGTCTGTCTTAACTTCTGGTAAAATTTACCTATTAAGTTATTGACTTGTCTTTTTAATTGCCATGGAAAGATTAGACGACTTGGCCCTGAGACACTTAGCTGCATTTCTCAACCCTGAAGACATTGTAAACTTAGGTAGAACATGTAAGAGAATGCACTCAGTAATGCCTCAAGTTGTTTTGTATGACGAGGAATGGCGAGGAGAAGACTTTGAGATCGACGGCCCTCGAGGTGGTCATTTCTGGCCTGAATTGTACTTTGACGGACCGGCTCTTTCTAGTACTGTCAAGAAATTGAGTTTGTCCGTTATTTGGAACGACCAAGGCTGGGGAAATCGAAAGGGTGAGTTGTTCTTGAAATTGATCAGACGAGATGGCAGTGGTGAGAACATTGTAGCCGAACATCGGCGATTGTTTGGCATCGCAGAACACATGGAAACACGGGCAAGTGTTGTGATTGAAAACCACCCGGCGGTTAAACAAGCAAGACCTGGAGATTTCTACAGGTTTATGAGAAACGCTGGAGGAGGAGGGGGACACAGTCTGACAGTGAGGAACTTTCGAGCTGTTGCTTCACTTTGCAAGATTATATGAACAGGAAGAGCTTGCTGACCACAAGTATCACAGCATTTGGGATGAAAATGATATAGCAGATGCTCGTCGCAAAGAAGATATATGAATATGCATGACAGATTAATGAAAATACCCACACCTCAACATATGGCTGGGTAGGGAGGGGCATGTGTTGATTATTTTTGAACTACCCTCCTCACTCCCCATACTACCCAAATTAAAAAATGTAATAGAAAAATAATGAATCAAATTTCTTTTTGCACAATATGCAAAAAATATATTCTGCCAGAGGGTTTTCATTTGAATGGTAAGACCCCACAATTTCTTCATTAGATTAAAAAGTGATTGGTGGATCTTGTTTAGTAGAACTCCAGAGTTATGCATTGTTAAAGTGACTATTTAATTTCCCATAGTTAGGCCCAACTTTGGGTAAATGATAAGATTTTGCATAGGTCAGTCTGGTTTCATATAATTGATGAAAATTATCCATTATGTTTTTTATGTATAGAAGGAAGTAATATTATTGTAAGGAACAATAAGAACAATTATTACTATAGTCATAGTACACTTGTATTTCTCGAAAAGATTAGTTGAAGATCATACAATTCAAGTTACATGTAATGTACTAGCTCAAGCGTAAGAAAATACTTTTCTTAAAAGAGGCACGGGCAGAAAGAGATTTTGAATAAAATAATTATTTGGCAGTAGAACAAGATTGTGTCTGTAATATTAATCATACTCAGGATTAAACAAATCAGATGACCTTGCATCACTCATATGATGACTGACTTCATTCAGTCCCATAACCATTACAAAATGGGAAATACTAAATATTATATTTACTATAAAGGAGTCTTCAGCCAGGGGCATATTTTACTATCAACTGTGGTGGGGTGCAAAAAAAAAAGTTTGGTTCCAGCGAGTAGGTCAAAACATATGCAGTTCAAAAAATATTGATTAATTTATCTTCTAGCTTATGTAACAAATGCATAAGAAATATATGTATGCTAACAGGGAAGCAGTATATATGATATTAAGAAGATGCCTGTCCTCCTTGTCACAATCATTATGTTTATCTTGTGCCTGCTCCCTTACTTCTCTTCGTCTGTTGTGCTGGCTACCCTTAGCTTAACTCTGTAAACATTATGAATTTACTACTTAAGGAACGATGCTCAACAAAGACTGATAAAGGTTGTTTAAATGAGCCATGTCATGCTTAAAACAAGATAGGTTTAAGTTACATTAGTCATCTTATGGCTTTTTAAGTTTACCACACTTTATGTAAACTACATCTACCTTGCTTACAAGCTTTGGATGCAAAAAATATGTCACTGTATTCAATTCAAGGAAATCCATTATTTGCCACAATCTCCTTGTAGACCTGTGCAGATCTTTTTGGAGTGCGTGGGCGTTTGGGATCATCAAAGTTTACATGATGAATACCAAATCTAAACCGATAACCATCATCCCATTCAAAGTTGTCCATCAATGACCAAACAAAATATCCTTTTAGTTTAACACCGTCCAGTTTTACAGACTTCAAAGCCTCATTAATGTATCCCCTGAGGTAAGTGACCCTGTCTTTGTCATCAAGAGCAACAGGAAGCTCTAAATCATGTTCTCCATGGACACTGAAGCCATTTTCAGTGATAATGATTTCGGGATTGTTATACTGCTCTTTAAGCCAGACCAGCATCTTGCGCATGCCCCAGGGAACACAGTACAACCAAGACGGATCACCTAATGAGTCAATTTAAAACGAAATTTATTAGGAAAGATCTGTCACTAATGAAGGGTGGTCCTGGCTCATTGGGCACCATTGTCATTTTGTTACAAAAACAAGCACACTAAATCAAGTCATATCTTTTACTGCTAATGAAAGTGTGCTACACATTATGCACTCGAACAAATTAATGATTTGCAAGGGAGAGTTTAAAAGAAATCTTGTCAACTTGGGATAGTTTTTCACTTTATTGAAGTCAGTGATGTTTCCACTCTCATGATACAAGGCAGGCCACTGTGCTCTAGCAGAGCCGAGTGGCCCCTGGCGCCTAACTTAAGCTCCTGGGTGACTAGAAAATCGTATTTTCTTTATGTAAATCATATGCTGGGCATCCCAGATTTCACAAATTCAGAGGTCTGCGCTCTCTTCAATTTTTCTGAGAGCACAGCCATGTGATACCATCCTGTATTTCTACCCTGTAAACTTTCTTCACTCCACAGGACCTAACTCCTGAGTTACTAACTTAAATACTCTTATCTGGTCTCCTAAGAAAATATATATTTAATATATGCTCTTAGAGAGAGACAGATTGCCAGGGACCTTAATATTTGACTTCTAGAACATGATTGAATGCAATATTAGTATGACCTTTCACAGTAAATTCATATGCCTCAAATATCACTTTTCACACCATTACATCTCTCTATGTTCTGACCAGCAACAGGAAAGATTGATAATTCCAAGGTTATGGCTGGCTAAAATTCCAAAGTAGTATTCTCCAAAATGCATGATCTCATGCTCATATTAAAAGTGGCTTTAATAACCTTTGGAACGGAAGGGTACAGAATTAAAGCCACTGCAGTGTCTTGACCACAAACAGAAAAGGGAAGGTCTTCGTGCTTTGATATTTCAACTACCTTTTATTTTCAAGAGGGGGTAGAAAGGTGTGGCAGGTAGGTAATGAAAAGGTGCACTGACCTTTGAGCCAGGAGGGATCTCTAGAAGCCTTCATTTCCTGATCTGTAAAGTAGCCCCAGGTAACATTTTCATCCTTAGATAGGTCATGATGCTCAGCATATGAAACAGAGTAGAAATTGAGGGCCAAAAAGTCAGAGGTTCCCTTTAATGACCTCTTTTGTTCTTCTGTGAATGCTGGAAGCCTAAGGAGGTTAATAAAACAAACATTGCCAACAATGAAAGTCTATTTTTCAGATTAATATTTCAAAAAATTTCAAGTTAATTTATCAGGCTATAGATGAGTACCATTTCCACAGCTTCACTTGGCTTGGCAGAGACATTGCAGCTGCTTGCACTCGCTATAATCGCCCTGGAACCCTTTTCAGGCTTCAGGTATTTCAACTTATTTCTTATTAAGTTAAGGTATGTGAAATTAAAGGGGGACCATTTTGTCAATGGAAGGTATATCAAAGGGATACCTTTTCTGTCTAAAATGACATGTAAAAGAGTAAGGGGTTTGAACTTGGGGCGGAGCCTCTCCCCCCCTCCCCCCTCCTTGGGATCACAGCTACCATTTTCCTTTTTTTTTTTTCAGTTGAGAGACAAGTACAGCTGGGAGTTTTAACAGTTTAAACAAACCATACCGGTAATTATTCTTAACTTGTCAGTTAAATGCTGTTTTGTACCATCTGGGGGTCAAAGTAAATAAAAGCTGTTTCTTGATCATAAAATTTGGGTTTTTTGAATCCAAAGCACCTTGGGGGATGTTTTGCTCCATGAACTAACCTAGAAGGAATCCCTTTTGCCTTGCTCTTCTCAAAGATCCGTGTTTTCATCACCTCAGGATAATCTCCAATAAACACAGGATGTGCCATCCAGCCCAGAAACCACTGCATACCACGATCCGCAGCTTTAATGTCTTCTTCCTTGTTTGTCTTTGGTTCATACCACTGCGCATTGACGACAAGGCTTACTTTGCCCTGTTGGGCACTTCGGAATTCTTTATCATAGGTATGCCAGGCTTTTGCATGAGCAAGTAGCATATTGTGGCCAGCTGTATCAAATCAAAGACAGTAGCAGGGGTTTTCATTAATATTTTACCACTAACAAAGCAAGGAATTGAGAAATTACCCTAAAACACCCAGTAATGCACACCCCAACTTAAATCCCATCTGCTTGTGAACAGAAACTTTTTTTCCTGTTTATACAAGTTCCACATTTCATAACCCTATATTCCTTGGGTCATAATTTGGCCCATCTGTATGTCTCCATGTTTCTCTGGTTACATGAGGGAAAAAAATCCAAATTTTTTCTTTGGGTGAAATAAAGTATCTGTTGTAAGCAGCTTGTTTTAAAAGCTTGTTACATTTCACCTTAAAATGTTATTACAATATCCATAAAAAGTTGTATATTTAAATTGCTTAAACTTTTTCTGGTGTAACAGTTCTGTTAAAGGGGCAAGCAGTGAAGTATACACATGTCACTGTTTTGCACCTCAAATATTTTCAACTTGCAGTAGAAGAATGTCAGCACTTTTCGTTCAGAATAATCTGCATTGGGTATTTGTCAAAATTTTGGTGACATGATAATTTTAAGGGGCCATCCCCAGAGGCTGCACTCAAAAGAAGTTTAGGTAGAGCTGGCCGCCAAAGCCTTCAAAACCTGACCCTGTTTAAGTCAAAAATTGCTCACTACCCTGTGGATTATTCATTCCATTTTGCATACAGCAATGAGGTAAATTTTCAGACTAACATCATAGGACTAAATTTTTGGAAAAAATTGTTGGTGCCACACAAAATTAATGCAGACCGCTCATTTGCAGCCCTAAAATTCTTTTAAAGGCTTCTGGGCCAAAATCACACCCTGTTAAAGACGCCAAATAGTGTTAATTGCACACCCTGTTTAAGAATTAAGACCCTGAAAACCATAAACCCTGTTCAGTGGCACATATCTGTCTTGTCTAATATGGGAGTTCCCTTATGGGGGTGGGGGCATGTCACTTGTAGAAAGTTATCCTGCCAGTGACTGCCTCTATAAAGCTCACCCTGGTATGGTCCTGCATCCATCTCCTTTATACCTGGAGCAAAAGCACCAAGCCCATATGCATCTAGTGCTTCCTCGTGTGGCTCATTAATTGTGATCCATATTCCAACTCTATCTCCAAACTCTTTAAAACAAAATCTTGCATAAGCATTGAAAATATCAGGTATGTTGGGATTACGCCAACCACCCTTGTCTTGCAAAGCCTGAGGCAGGTCAAAGTGATAGAGTGTAACAGCCGGCTTGATGCCATTGCTTAACATTGCATTAATTAGGTTGTTGTAATATTCGACTCCCAAGGGATTAACTTTATCTGTTGTTCCCAGGGGTAAAACCCTGGACCAGGAGATGGAAAATCGGTAATAACCTACTCCGAGGTTTTTCAGAAGGGCTATATCCTCGTCGATTTTGTGGTAACTATCGCATGCGACATCTCCAGTGTCATTGTTGTGAATTTTCCCTCCGACGTGGCAAAAAGTGTCCCATATACTTGGTCCTTTCCCATCTTCGTCCCAAGCGCCTTCGATCTGATACGCTGCTGTTGCTGCGCCCCAAATAAAATCATCTGGAAAAGTTCCTCGAACGAAGCTATCGTCCCCTTCCGCTAAAGGAAACTAAAGATTTAAGGAAAAAAATAGGTTAGAAGGCCTGCTGTTGGGTGCCTGTTAAAAGTTTGTTCTAAATATCACGCAATGATTAATTCATTTCTTCGGATTGTTCAACTGTTTTAAAAGACGCTAGGACACAGAACGAAATGCAATCCACCCAAAAATTACGGAATTATTACCGACATTTTCGCATCTACTTCGGTGAATGCTACAAACAGTTCCACTAAAAATGAAAATTTGAAGATCTTGACCCACAACATTCGGTCCTCTAAGCCAGCGGAGAACAAAGGACAGAAAATAACAAAGGAATTTTGTGCTTTGGCGGGAAAACGAAAATATTTATTAATAATTAATATTATTATTCATTGAAAACATTTCTCCGTTTCTGATTCGCTTTAATAAATTCCCAGCTAATCAGCTACCAAATTTGGATGGTTGCTGTTGAATCACCATTGACGTCAATCGTAAACTGTCGGGGGCACAGAAAATACAAGGTACGACGAGCACCCCTGTCAGTTTCATAGGGGAGTACCCCTCCCGGGCGCGGTGGCTCAAACACGCAAAAAAATGTGGAGATGAAAAACCGAACTATTGCCTCAAAACCTTGGACAGAATTAAAATAGAAGCGAATTATGTGGCTTACCAAGTTTAAGGGCCAATCTAGAAGACCAAATATTTGCGGAAATCCGCTCTGGAGAAATAATTTCGCTTTGTCTTTATCTTCGTAATTTTTCACAACATATAATTCATCGCGCGTGTTTTTTCTTTCGTGCCGAGAATTTGTCACGAAACTGTAACTGGCGGCCTATTTCTCGCGTCACGCTCAGGAAATTTGTTTCTTTCCCCATGTTAACAACCTTGCCATCAAAACAACGAATTTAAGAATGGATGTGAATTTTAGAAAGGTTATAAGGAATAGTTTCTTTGAGAACATTGACAGTATGCTAAACACAGCCGTTCTTGTGTTATGACGCAAGGAGACTGGTATTGAATGATATTAAAAGTTCACAGGATCTCAGCTTGAAGGGGTGGCAAATGGTAAAATCCGAGACTCACCGAGACGCCGAGATCCAAAAAAATCCGAGCCCGATACTCTTTGGTGAAAAGTTTCGAGACTCAAAAAAAGTAAAAACAAACCATGAAAAAACGAGACTTCGAGACTTATCAAAAACGTTTGCGAGATTTCGAGATCCTGCCAAAATTTTCCGAGACCCACGTTTTTCGAGGTACCATTCGCCACCCCTGCTTGAGTTGTTCCGTAGCGGAGGAGGCCCATGAATCAAACGATACTGAGCTGGCCTCATTTTTTTCACAATTGAGGATATTGATTTATCATGGGCTCCTTGCTTTGTTATGAGTTGTTAGTTCTTTCGTACTTTGAGGCTACTCTTAAGATCAGCATATCCTCCGTGATCTTTTCTTGATTCCAGCAGGCGGCGAAAACGAAAAGACACGAAAAGAAGAGTTTGTCCACACGATTAACCATGCCGACCTGCGAGATAGACAACCCCCGGGGGTTTATTTGCCATCAGCCCCAGCTGAAAAACAAAGAAATAAAACCAACTTTTGTTGTTGCTAATTGATTCACTCATTTGATATTCATCGTTCGGAGCCTGCAGTATTTACGTCAAAGTCACGCGATATGGCCGAATTATCGTTAATAGTTTCTTTCCTCTTCCTATCATTAAGTGTGGCAGCTATGGCGGAGGATCCAAACGAGTTCTTCTATGGTGAATTTCCCGAAGATTTCATGTGGGGAACGTCGACTTCGGCCTACCAAATCGAAGGCGGGTGGAATGCAGATGGCAAAGGTCCTAGTATTTGGGATAAATTCACTCAAGCCGGTGGGAATACTTTTAAGAACCAAACAGGAGACATAGCTTGCAATTCGTACCACAAAACCGACGAAGACGTAAAGCTGTTGAAAAATCTCGGTGTAGGCTATTACAGGTTCTCGATATCGTGGCCCAGAGTGTTGCCCAAAGGAACTGTTGATCAAGTGAACCATGCCGGAGTTGAATACTATAACAAATTGATCGACTCGCTGTTAGAGAACAACATCACCCCCATGGTGGCCTTGTATCACTTTGATCTACCTCAAGTGTTACAAGACAAATATGATGGCTGGTTGAACCCAGATTTGGCCGATATTTTCAATGATTACGCTAGATTTTGTTTTGAAACATTCGGGGACCGAGTCAAGTGGTGGATAACAATAAACGAGCCTTGGGAGGCGGCACTGTTAGCACATGGCTTCGGAATGACTCCCCCAGGAAAGAAAGAACTTCGCTCAACCGTTTACAAAGGTAACTACAACCGATTGGTTATATTTTTTTTTCACATGTAAACAGTTCTAAATTATTTCAAATCCATGACCGACGAGAAAAACAGATTTTAAAAAAATGTAAATACAGGAAGAGCCAAAGGAAGAGATGTATTCGTGCTCAGCACGAAAATGCCGGTGGGTCACGCACGCTTCGACACAGAAGCGAGGGAGCCACGAGAGAGTGCGCGCGTCGCCTTTCGCGTGCCACTCGCGCGTGACTTAAGATGATATCTCCCAAATGCAGAGTTTACTTGCGAGAAAACAAAAATTTGGTTTTATCAACTGATTTTGTAAAGTGAATTTAAACCTTCACTGCGATTGAAAAGGCTCGCCCACAGGGCTTTGCGCTTAAGCCCTACGGACGAGGTCGTGGCGTTTCGCGTGTTCGAGGGCCAGTCATTTATCAGAGAAAATCCCCTAGCCCTAGCGCTAGACGCCCTCGCCTAGCCCTGATAATTGGGTGATAAACGCTGTAAAATGATTTAACATGATATGGTTTATTTATTCATCTATTTTCTTGCTAGTTTCTTATGTCATGCTTCTTGCTCATGCCAAAGCATGGCACACCTACGATAATGAATTCCGTCCCACGCAGCATGGGAAAGTGTCAATAATTCTAAACGTGCAGTGGGGGGAACCCAAGACGAACACGCAAGCTGACATAGACGCTGCTGAACGGAGTCTTGAGTGGTGGCTCGGATGGTTTGCTAATCCTGTCTACGTAAATGGAGACTGGCCTGACATCATGAAGACGACGGTCAAGAAGAACAGTGAAGCTAAGGGAATTCCAAACAGGTAAGATATCCTGGGCGTGGCTAGAATTTTTCCAGTGGGGGTGCAGTGGTTACCAGATTGTCATGTCAATATTCCTCGGGGGGTACTCCCCTGTAAAAGTGACGGTGGTGCTGGTCGGAAAATTTCGAGCGCACCCCTAAAGGTACTAGAATCTTGTTTTATGGGCGTGTCCCAAATTCATTTTCACCCCTAAGAGGTAGCAATTCAACAACAACAAATTATAACTGACACTGCAAATTTTAATAGTAGTACAGATAACTTTCGAAGACTTTACTCTCAATGACTTTTTGAAAGTTTTGTCATAAATCTTACCGAGACAACTCTGGCAGCAGTCATTTTAGGTTTTAGCACCCTAAGCGGTAACAGTCCACAAATTAAAACCCTTAAAAGGTACGACGAGCACCCCCATCATTTTTCTAGGGGAGTAAACCCCCTTCCCCCCCGGCGACATTCCTGCTGTGTCAGTTCGTAAAAGTGGCTTTTCTTTCCCAAAATCAGCGAGTATGGAAGGAGGAAGGAGGCTACAAAATGTATATATAGATAAGTCAAGCGGCGAGAGGGACCGAACGCGTTATCGGTATAAACCATATTTTAGCTTATACAAGAGCTTCTGACGAAAATACGTACGTTGATATACAAGGAAATTTTAAACCAAGTGCTCTCATACCTTGGTTTACCGAGAGAGGTATCGTGCTTCAAAGTGAGTGAATTTTATAACTTTAGCTTGGACTTTAGTTGATCAATTTTCTGGCGTTTTTGCGAAAAAAAGAAGGCATACCTTTCACAAAGTAAAGGGTTGGAGCGGTTCGCGGGCACCCCAGTATACCTCCAAGCTTAGCTGCCATGGACGAGGTTTGAACACTTTAGATTTGAAGCAGCTAATAAACCACATGGTCTGTAACATAAGCTTTTACTCTTCTCCACGTCACCTGCTTCGGTTTTAATCGCCCGTTCAAATGTTTGTTATGTCAGACTTCCCGAGTTTACCGAGGCAGAGAAGCTGCTTATCAAAGGGACAGCAGATTTCTTCGCTCTGAACGCCTATAGTGCTTTCCTTATTGAAAACCAGGAATACCCACCTGATGTGGACTGGAACTACATGACTGATCAGAGAATGAAAACCACTTCTGATCCATCTTGGCAAAGAGGTACATTTCATTTCTCATTGATCCATTTCATTTCTCTCCATTCAGACTGTTAATAAGCTACGCACTCCAAACACGTACAAATGATTAAGTCCCTTTCAATATGTAACTGGTATTATTATATGACTGGATCCGCGAGCGGGCAAGATGAGTCAATCATGTGATGTGATTGGCTACCTGAGGGGGGCAAGATGGGCTCTTCTTGCCTGCTTCCCGTTTCCAGTCTTAGGGAGTGCGTTCAAACGATATCTATCGTCCCAGACCCTCTCTCCTTTGGTAAGTTGTTGATAATGTCATTCACCCCTGCGAAATCTGAGGGGATGCAGATATGTGTCTCAAGATCTCTTCAGTCGATAATGGTTTAAACCCCACTTACTGAAGTCTGTCACGCGTTCGCCAAAAGAACCTGATTTTCCAGTCATATTCATCTGACTGCTGTCTGCGAGAAGTGTGAATGCAAGCACACAATAACCATCCCCTAGTCGGCTTTATAGGTCAGTTAGTGGAATGGTACGTGTGCAGCGCAATTACACGAAGAAATGGCTTGGTTCAGGTTGCAGCCTGAACAAATGATAGCAGTTATGTCAGTTAAGCGAGGCATGTGGCACCAACTTTGAAAGAAAATAAGTATAATTTGTGTTGGTAAGGAAACTGATTCTCGTATGAAAGGATAAGTACCAGGACTCGCCCTGAAAACGAGGCTTGAATAATTCGATAAATGGCCTAGCATTATTTTGTGTAAAAAAGCAATTTCAACGACAAATAACGCAATTCAAAATACCCTTTCGTCTCCTTTTTATTGTAAAACTGCTTATAACTGCAACGAGAGCTTCTTTTTCCCATTATTTCAATTAAGCTTACAAATGTACATGTAGTTAACTGAAGATACTGGCAAATTGTTTTCAGGTTCGAAACTTTAAGTTTCGAAACTGTAACCTAAAATGTAACAAGGAAGCATCGGTTCCTCTTGTCGAAACTTGGCCTGGTACTTTACTGTAGGCTCTGCGTCTCAGTTAACTATTGTGATTCGAAAGTGATAGTTCATGCACCCTCTAATTAACTTTTTCAAGTCGTTTATACAAAGGATCATGGCTTACAATAGAACCTCAGTATAACAAGCTCACTCAGGGAGTGGGAAAGGGCGTGGGAAAATATGTATTAGTGTTTTTTGTGTGTGTGTAAGGAGGAGACGGGGGGAAGCTTCGATGCATACATTATTTCACAGCTTGCGTGAAAAATATATTTGGTTTTATCGTGGTCACTTGGCTCTATATAAGGACAACGTTTTCCTCTGTAGGTGCCACTGTATGGATGTACAGCACTCCTTGGGCCCTACGCAAGCTGCTAAAATGGGTGAAGGATCATTATAATGACCCTGAGATCATTGTCACGGAAAATGGTTTTTGCATCGATGGAGAAGACCAACTGACTGGTGAAGCCGCCTTGAATGACACGCTACGCGTGGATTTCTTGACTTCTTACACCAACGAAGCATTAAAGGCAATCCGCTTGGATGGGGTGCGACTGAAGGGATATTTCTACTGGTCTTTTCTCGATAATTTTGAATGGATGGAAGGATTTCACATCCGATTTGGCATTCACCACGTAGATTTTGACGATCCTAATCGACCCCGCACTCCCAAGCGGTCTGCAGAGGTATATAAAGAGATTATTCATAACAATGGTTTTCCAAAGAAACCACAAGAAAAGTCGGAGTTGTAAAGAAATGGTGACTCCTGTACTCCTGTCCATAGCTATCCTCTACTTCGCAGTATCCCCACCAGCCCGGAGACAGAGTACATGGCTCACAGAGCAAGTGAATCACAGCGTGTTATTGAAATCAATCTAAACGCGCCAAAATCACTCTCAGCCAATGAATGCAGAGTGAATATATATTGCACATTATATTGTTACAACTATTTATATTAGTGTTATTGTAATGACACCGTTCCTTTACCATTTGGTAGGAGCCAATATGGCTTTGCCTAAATCAGTATTACATTACGTAAAGGTCCCTTTCATAACTGAACGTAACGATAATTAAATAACACCCCGGAAAAGTGCGGGTGATTAGTTGGGTAAGAAAAGTAATTAATTAACCGGTAATGATAAATAGTGATTCAAGCCGTTTTGTACTGTTAAAAAGTCGATAAAAGCAGTAGTACAGTTTGAAGAGGGTTGTGATGCGACTGTTTCCTTCTGGGTATTGGAAGGACTTTTTATGGGGAACTAGCCGGTTCTTCGTTAGCCTGCGTAGCATGGCGGCTTTAGTTGGGAGCGCTAAATAGTAAAGGCGGGCTTGCTTTAATCTCCAACTAGGCTCATACAACTTCACATTGCAGTATCAGGAAAGCACTCTCTGAATATCATTGTCACACCTTGATTTTACTCGACTAGCAACAGCATCTTCCTAACTCAAAATAATGCTTACTCAAGTCTTCTGTGATTGGCTAAAGAAGACTCATTTGCATTGAACCTTCGACTTTTAACCCGAATTTTCACTATGAAGCTTGGGTTGACCAGTCAATATAAAACGAGGTGACCATTATAAAAATTACAAAGTAACTGCTTGTATACAATTTTTTTATAATAACAGGAAGGAAAATACTAAATTTACAGTTTGAAAATGTAACGTTGCTGTCGATTTACAGAGGGTGTTTCTTTGTCGATAATGGTTGGCTAAAACTTTTCCATAAATTAACTACGGACGTCATCGAAAAACTCAGAGGACAAATTAAAAATGCGGTTCACAGTGCAAGGCAGAATTTAGAGCAATAGTTCTTTACCTACAAAAACACCTATAAAATCACTAAGTCTAATTAAAGTTATCCACTGCCATGAAATCGGGTAAAAAAGTCAAGAAAACACGCCAAAAATGGTTAAATATGAGTAAGGTAGTCATTGCCTGAAAAACATGGACGAAGGGCCAAATTGAGGTCAAAAAATGTTAAGCTGAACAAAGTGCGCAACTCAATCCAGGCTTTGTCATGTATCAAAAACTCTAATTAAAAATAGTTTCAATAAAGAAATGTGACAGCGGAGATGCACCAAAAAGGAACATCCGCTTTACACCGAATTCATGTCAGGAGAAGGTATCTATGTAATCATAAGTTGAAGTAACCAGGTTAAAACATAAAGATCATGAAATTAAAGAACGGGAAAAATCAAAGCTACTGATCAGAGTTACTTTAACCAACTTGGTCGTTAAATTGTACTTTTGCGGCAATCGCAGAAGTGGCTATTTAACTGACACAACTCTCTCAACAAACCAGTTTCTTTAAAGAAAATGACAAGGGAATTGAACTGGAAACCAGCTACTTTCTCAAGTCAGGAGAGGATAGGGCTTCATCAGCATTATTCTGTGAGAGTTAACCATTGCATGAGAAAAGCGTCAAATTATTTCCCAATGACACACACAAGAAATATCTCATTTCAATTTTAATATCCGAAATAAATTCCAAACACCAAAAAAATTCTCTTAACAATTTGTTTTTTACTCGAAATAAATACACTACGAATATTTGTCATCGCTAGCAATTTTTATCATTTAACATGGGAGAAAATTAGGCTAAAGTTAAAATGGGGTTTTTCTTACTTTATCACCAATCACATGATGAAAAAAACGATTTATTTAAAGAAAAAAGGCAAAATAATGGATCTTCAATCTTGGACAAAACAGACGAAGGTTGGAGAAGGAAACAACGCTTTTTGGCGGTCGGTTGATGTTTGATTTCGGCCCTAAAATACCATGTTATTGTTCCTACTTTACAATCTTGTCGCTTTGGTGTGGTTGCTTGGTAAAGTTACAACTGGGTCACAACAACGCATGAAGTTCTTTTCAAGGGAAAAAATATAGAGAACCTCTGTAACCAGAATTCAAGTTTGGAGGAACCTTTTAAGTTGTATACTTTGTGACGTTGGCCGAACCTTGGGCCGACCTAACCTTTTAAGGAAGACCCTCTCGTATCCCCCTTCACTTCGCAATTAAAAGTAGACCCCGCATATGTGTAGCCCGTGAAAACAGCCGCCTTCTCTTCGCTCTTCGCTTCCCCAGCGGCGAGGAGCGAGGAGAAACTTTTCACAGGCTAGCATGAGACTGTCCGCAGTGTGTTTGTGCCCAGATGATATTGTTTAGACCTTCTTTAGCCCGGAAATGAGGACTATTTTAACCCTGTTAACAACAATTTGTCGAGAAGCTTGTTTTACAATTATCGATGAACGACACGCGAAATGAACAGACTGTTAACATTGTTAATTATTTTCACGAGTGCTTTGTTTTTTATAGATGTTTGTTTCTTTCTTAAAAGTAACGTTTGACCCTCGAATGGGATGATCTGGCTGGAACATACAGTTGCGTTGTACGACATAACAATTTCCTGGATACCATCTATGGTTACCGGGTACTATACAACAATATTCAGGTTACGATATAAGTTTACTGGGTACGATACAACAACATTCAGGTTACGATATCAGGTTTCCAAGTACGAAACAACAGCATGCAAATTACGATCTATGGCTACCGGGTACGATAGATCAGCATTGGAGTACGATACAATACTATTCTGGTTACGTTATAAGGTTACCGAGTACGATATAACAGTGCTCCGGTTACAATACAATATCCCCAAGTACGACATAACAGCATACCGGGTACCATAAGATAGTATACAGGCAAAGTCGATATAATGCACCTTACGATACGATCCGATAACATTTTGTCCAGTATTCCCCTCCATACCGAGTTTTCAAGGACCTTAATAGCTTTCGTCACACCCGGAAAAAATGGAAAATTCTCTAGTGCCGCGTTTCCGTTAACATGATACGTGACGTTCCATATGTTAATTTTGGACACGATTAAGCGACCGCGCATATAATTTGGACATGTAATGAACGTTGCATGCTTGCAGGCATCACATGACATTTATCTTCAATAGTCGAGGCTCCAAGGAGCCCAAAGAGTAAAAATATTACAAGCTTCACGAGGAGAATCTAAGCTAGCGAAATATGATCGTGTCACCGTTAATACTTTGTTGTGGGGCGTTCTTCAACCTCTATGTTATGCTCTATTGTTATCAATGTTCAAGATGGCGGTCCCTTAATAACTTAAAGTACTTCATCGTCTTTCAAACGATTGTTAACTTTGGAAATCTGTTTGTTCATCTGGTCTTGCTGCTTCGAGATGAGCTTAACCCTGTAACTGATCTTACACGAGTTGAGGACCACACAATTTGCGATATACTACCAAATATCACGGCGTGTTTTACATCGTTATCTGTGTTTAACCTCACGGCATTTGTTGTCGTGCGTTACCTAAAAACAGAACGACGGTGGACATTCCCGGCGTTCAAAATCGCGCTGACATTTGCGGGAATTGTGCTGTCATCTGGGCTATTGTTATCTCCAGCTCTAAGAAATTTGTACCATAAAATGCCAGTGTTAAAATGCAACGGATGTTACTGTCCTTCTCCAGGGGTTAGCTGGGAGGCTAATTTCGACGTGTGGCTTTATGGTTATATGGTAATCATGTTACAATTTGTGGTTCCAGCAATAATTCTACTAACTGCTGTTCTTCGTGCAGTAGCAAAACATTTAGAAGAAACACGATTGTTGAGCAACAGCGGCGGCGATTACCAATCGAAATGCGGTCTGAAAAACATAAACGTCGTAACTTTAGCGACCTTTCTTGTTATAACCTTTGTGCTACCCGTTCGAGGCGTGCGATTCGTGGCCGGAGAACACTTGTTTCCTGGCGGAAGATCGTTCGTTGAGATCGATCTTTTGAACTCGGTGTTTTATATTTTAGAAGTTTCTTGGGCAGGATTTACTGCTGTTTTGCCCGCCTGTTTAAAGAGCCTTATTGACAATGAGTTATCATGGTCGAATAAAAAGGATTCTAAAGGTAGCCCGTGTTGCCCAAATGGAAAGATGTATTTTCAGGCTCTAGCCGAGTTAGAACTATGGGAATGACTTACAAAAACAGCCTTTTAACGTAATTAACCTTTTTTAAAATGCAAAAGATGGTCTTATTCAACTCTGCCCACAAACTGCGTCAATTCACGCGATCACAATATCACGCAATCAGGCATAAACCCACACTTTTTAAGAATTAAATCTGGCCTTCCAATTTAATTCCGTAATCCTAAGCAACTGGCGTTTATTCACGTAATCATTCTAGTTATATTTTTCGATTCGCGCTTAGGATATGATTATTGAAGGCGAATTGAAGCGAACATCAGTTGGCGTCAATGGCTTTGTTAGTTTTAAGAATGACCGCAATATTGCCGTTCGAACATTCAAGAGGAATAAACTTGCCTTTTATTTCGGCAAAAGATAGCTAAGGTAAGCGACCCGTAAATGAACGTAATAGATCCCCTTATATTAGCTCGTATGTTTTGTTTTTCGCTCAATGAAGGTCCCAGAATTTGAGAGAAACATTCCTCTTGAATATTATATCACGTGACCTTCACTGGTTACAAACTGACGAACTAAAGAGTTCTGTTTATCCGTTACTCGTTCCCTTGTGTTGCTTTATTTACTACATGAATAATTGCTGCTCTTACTCTTTTTTTTTCCTAAATTAACCTTATCTCATTGTTGTCAGCGTTCATTTTAATGCAAGTTAGAGTTTTTTGTGCGATGTAAATTTATGTACGTATTTCAATAATTTGTAATGGAATTTAAAAAGGGAAAATAAAAAGTGATAAAGCTATTCTCCATGTATGAAAACAATATTAAAGCAAAGGTTGTCAGTGAGTAGCCAGGCTGTTATTTACTCCCAATAGCGCCTTTCAATTTGAAAATAGAGTCAAGATAGCGAACAAATTTTATTTTGTAAAGTGCTAATAAACAGATGGTACCATGTGAAAGCTGCCCACGAGGTTTCATGTGAATGGTCACATCATAGGATTTTATCCACAGACTCAACAGTTAGAACTACATAATAAATAGTACCACGTATAACTATTGCTGAAGAGGTCTTATTTGAATGGTCATACCATAGGGTTTCGTTTACAGACTCAAAAGTTAACACAACATAAATAACTAAATACTCCCATGGTTAGTAACGGATCATACTATGCAAAAATATTACTGAAGAGATTTGATTTGAAGAGCCTTGAACGGCTGCGCCATAGTATTTCGACCATAGACTCAAACATTAATGACTTGCTTCATTTCCGCTTGTGACGTTCTCAATAGTACTGAATGTAATTTACAAGTCTAGCCGTTGTTTTATAGTCTAAAAACAGTTGCTACACTTATAAAAAGTTTTATAAAATTGACCCCAGGTTTGCTTGTTTTCCCATTCCAGGCCACGTGAAATGACGTTTCACTGCATGGAAAGCTTGGTGTAAAATCACCCAAATATTAAAGTCGTCCCAAGAGAAATCGAGGACAATGGTTATGCCTTTTTTTTGGGGGGGGGGGGGGGGAGGGAGTGGGGCAAACAAGGTGCCTTATACTCTACGTAAAAATGATGAATAAAGAGAACTTGTAATGAGCAAAAAAGTGCACAACGTTAATGAACACCGGCCGGTTGGTGGAAAAAACAACCACGATGCGTCCATAAATAGAGGGAAAATAAAACAGACTGAAAAACTCTAGACTGCAAAAACAGTCCGTATTTTGCGTATTCAAGTACGCGAGCACTCAAACAAAAGGTCTGGAACGAGGCTGAAAACAGAGAGCGAGACTGGGGAGAGACGCGTGAGGCTCGCGCGCTTTGCGCGCGTAAGACTCTAACGCCACGCTTTACCGATTTCTTTACTGATTTTGCGAAAAAAAACGACTGTTTTGCAGTCTCGAGAAACTCCCTTACTTTATTCCAAGAACTGAAATTCTGAGACTTGGAAAGAACTTTGAACCAACAGGTTACGGCTTTGGACAAGGTGCAGGAACTCTTACCAACACAAAATGAAGATAGTGGTTTAATTCCACATTGTAGTTAATTGTTTCTTGACCTGGGCAAGTTCGAATAAATGAAGTTCTTAAACCGGAAAGTGTTAGTATTTCTGATAAAGAACATTGAACAACGAAGTCTAAGAACCATTGGCAACAGTAGTCTGAAACTTCAGTAGAAAAAGCAATTAAGTGCAAAAGCAATCAACTGGTCTTTGGCTGTCTTCAAGATAATGTTTGCTTCCGCTTTAAGTCGTATTTTGAAAGACTGGATCATTCAAAGACTGCAAGAAACAATGGTTTTTAGTAAAATTGCCTGAAGTCCTTCTCGAATTTGGGAAAAGGGTTTTTAAATGAACTCGAAATTGGATCGATCCTTAACTTTGAGAATTCTATTTAAGAAAGCACTTAAAGCACACTTTATTTAGTCTATGAAACGTTCATCGTTTTGAAGATGACTACCGAAGATGACTACCGCACAGGTTGTCGAAACGTCAGTCACTGTCAACAACAACAGTCCTTTTCAGGACTACGTCCACCCGGACGATCAAACTCAACCTACTTTTGTTATTAGTATTATTATTAGTATAACACACACAATCACTTTAGGCCTCCCTGTGGTTTTCAGTTGCCCCATTTTCTGACTTCGCCGCATGTAAAGGAATAAGGATTCCGGAACCCGAGAAAATCAGGAATCCTGACCTTTGGAAACTGGAATACAGCTCAAGTAATCCGAAATCCCACTAACAATTGAAATCCAGAATCTATAAGTTTCAATGAAAAAGACTGGAATCAAGTACCTGGAATCCGGAATCCATGGAGTGGAATCTGGAATCCAAAGACTATCTTTTCTATCTTGGATTCCTTTCCATGGGGCGACATGACTGGATGAGAGCGAGGAATAATGAAAAAGCGATTGGCTCTGACGAAGCGCTCCAAACGTCAGCTTTTCAATCCTCCATTAACAGCCAATATACGTAATCAACTAAGTTGCCAAATCCAATATTTTATTTATTCGGCAGCCGGTTTGTTAAAAAAGCGGACATGGAAACACCCGTATATATCATATTTCCTAGGCAAAACAAAAATAATGCGATATAAGAGCAACATGATGCGAATTTGAACAGAAATGTTGCGATTTAGAACAAAAAAAACTAAAATTCGTAAATAGTGTAAATCATACTACTAAGACTCAGTCAGTTAAGAGATAAAAAGTAATTTCAAAATGGGTGTAATAAAATATTAAATTTCGCGATAAAATTCTGGCGCATTTTATTTCCGACATTTAAATTTCACGATTTTTTTATATTGTCAAAAATGCCAAAATGTAAGATTTATGTAGTCCATTTCTGTATTGTAAACGGTAGATTGGTTTTATCGACTAGATTAGGGATATTCAATTTGGTTAGTTGCGTAAGCTGACTACTATTACCGTAGTGAGCTGTAAAGCACTACATGAAGAGAAAGGAACTATATAGCCATGTTGTGCGTTAAAATGTAATCGGCCAGGAATATCATTTGTCAGCTACACTCTCTAAAGAAATGTTTT
This sequence comes from Porites cylindrica, assembly GCA_964035525.1. NCBI lineage: Eukaryota > Metazoa > Cnidaria > Anthozoa > Scleractinia > Poritidae > Porites > Porites cylindrica. Next base: position 1,345,940 of record OZ037780.1, on the reverse strand, counting down.
TCGTTTTAACTTAACTGTTCCGTTGCGCTCGCGCGTCAATCCCGGCCCTTGCTTGTAATGAAAACAACTGTTACAAGAGCAATAAACTATTTTAATTCCAAGATCTAGAGGGAACCGGTTTGCCTTCAATCAGCAAGTGAAATGATCTTTCACTTATAAGTACTTCATAATTAATCTGACGTGGTTGTTTGTTAGTTTCATGTTACTCCTACTACTAGGTATTATCAAGACAAAATCATACGTGTTTTTCTAGATCAGTAAGGACACATTGGGATGGCTGTCATAACAGAGGCGGTACATTTCATGTCCACCTGAACCGGACTGCAAACAGCTTTGACAACCGTTCCGGGCATGCTCTAACCGTAACAGCTAACCGCCTTTCCCTTCTAAAAATTAAATTATTAACCGTCTAGAGTTGAACATGTAAAAATTAGGGAGAATATGATATAAGAGCCAATACAATTCTGAAGCTTACTAAAAAGACTGTTTTGCAATGTTTGACTTGTTGCCATGGTAAACCCGAAATCACATTTTGCACAATGTCCTTGTTCAATACAGACGCTGTATTGTTATAACATGTCACCCAGTCATCATATAATACGATTCCTTCATTATGCAACACGATCAGTGTTAGTTTTAAACGGTAAGACTACGGTTGAAAGTCAAGATTATTGATTTATGCGAACTTGTCATTGACCACAAATATATCATGTATTTTTAGTATTCAGTTTTCAAGCCGAGTTCGCACAAAACAAAAACAACATAGACCTTCCTTCGTACGAGTTTATGACCAACACAGGACCTTTTTTGTGGCGGGGGGGGGGGGAGGTAGGGGGATGAGAAGAATGCCCCCTGTTTGTGCCCAGCCTTGTTTCAGACTATCACGTGTTTTTGGAATGTTGACGAGTGAATTAAAAAACGTTACAGAGTCTGTTATGTAATAAGAACATTTACTAAGGGTTAACCTAAGCCACCCTTTCAAATTCTTCAAATTGTGAAACCCCTACCCTTTCATATACCTGGTGCCTAAAAAAGGTACCCCTTTCGTGCGGAACTTCCGCGTACATGGTAGGTAGTCAGTCCTATGGGAGAAGGCCGAGCTCATCTTCCGCATTAACCAACCGCCTTATTGAGGACAATATCGTGCCATCAAAAACAATCTGGTTTGGCTATGATGTCTAAATATTGTATCTGCGGGTACTGAAAAGCAACACGTGCACTGAAAAATATAGGGTATGGAACTAATATAGGAATTATTTTACTCAGTTGAAATGAGCTAATATTTAACCATGCAAACAGCGCGTTTATTAATGAATGATCTCTGGACACGCCACTCCTGCAAAATTACACTTTTATTTCATAACTCTGCACTCCATTTAGTTCGTTATGAATTTAGAAAACTACGGACGGAACTGTTTTCACATGAAGAATGTTTTTCTCGCTAAAATATGTTTACGTTTCAAAATCTCGGTCAAAGTACTTTTAACACTAGAAGCGATATGCAGTGTGGTTTCAGAAATAACAGCAATGACGTGATGCTTAGCGCTGTGGCTAAATATTAGTTTTAAACTGCAAGACTACGGTTGAAAGTCAACATTATCGATTTATGCGAGCTTGTTATTGACAACAAATATATCATGTATTTTTAGTATTCAGTTTTCAAGCCGAGTTCGCACAAAACAACAACAACATAGACCTTCCTTCGTACGAGTTTATGACTAAGACAAGACCTTTTTTGTGGGGAAGGGGGGTGGAGGTGAGAAGAATGCCGCCTGTTTGTACCCAGCGTTGTATCAGACTTCACGTGTTCTTGGAATGTTGACGAGTGAATTAAAAAACGTTACAGAGACTGTTATGTAATAAGAACATTTAATAAGAGTTAACTTAAACCACCCTTTCAAATGCTTCAAATTGTGAAACCGCTACCCTTTCACATACCTGGCGCCTGAAAAAGGTACCGCTTTCGTGCGGAACTTCCGCGTACATGTCATTGTAGGTAGTCAGCCCTATGGGAGAGTGCCGCATTAACCAACCACTTTATTGAGAACAATATCTTGCCATCAAAAACAATCTACGTTTGGCTATGATTTCTAGATATTGTATCTGCGGGTACTAAATAAGCAACGCGTGCACTGAAAAATATAGGGTATGGAGCTAATATAGAAATTATTTTACTCATTCTGTGTGAATGATTAATGAATGATCTCTGGACACGTCACTCCTACAAAATCACATTTTTATTTCATAAGTCTGCACTCCATTTAGTTCGTTATGAAGTTGGAAAACTAGTGACAGAACTGTTTTCGTATGAAGAATGTTTTGCTCTCTAAAATATGTTTACGTTTCAAAAACTCGGTCAAAGTACTTTTAAAACTAGAAGCGATATACAGTGGTTACAGAAATAACAACAATGACGTAATGTTTAGTGCTGTGGCCAAATATTAAATATCTTAAGCGTCCCTTGCTCTGAAATAAGAGTTACTACAAATTATCCAGCGCAGCATTGCGCATCGTAGTAATCTTATGTTCGTCGACATGAATTCTCATCTGCGCTGCTACTGGTGGCTCTTTAAACTACTCTCTTTACTGTTGGTACTCGCTATAAACAAAATCAGTAAGTTAGAGGTTTCATTTCCATCCTCTCTTAAGTAGATTGTTGATCTATTTCATCCTTTGTTTTGGAATATCATAAAACATTAAATTTTTATCACTTGGTGGATCACTTAGTCATAAATTTAGTCATAAATTAACGAAAATACTTACCGTACCTACGTTATAGTTTTAATTACACTGGTCCACTACAACGCGTCGCGTTACCAATTATTCACTGATAAGCAAAGATAATTGCTGACTCCCAAATAGCAGGTAATATTCATCCGGCAGCCGACCTTTCACAGTGTAGTAAGCCTTTGACAACTGTTTTCATTTCGGGTGCATACAGCTTATAGGGAGGCACAATTTGTTCACCAATATCTTCACTTGTATTCCATAGGCGGTGATGCAACGCCAACTGATTGTCTTTATGTTTCGCACCAAAGTGGCCAAGACACACCTCAATGCGGTTCTCAGACCGAGCCATGCCAAACTTTGCCACAAGCACTGGTGTTGGTGAGGGATGGAGGAAATATCTGTCTGGATGGAAGAAACAGTGAGAGACATCCTTACAGTTGTTTTTTCAGAAAGAATGTTTACATTGACAAAAGTGTGGCAATACACGGTTTGTTCACAAAGGCGCACATTACATGTGATCCACGCTATGGCAATCTTATGTTTAGATATCCTGAGTATCGCCTGTTTAAATTAACTCTCTCCAACCTTGTATTCCACAACTATGGATTCGATCTAATTTATGTGAGCTTTTTCAACGTATCAATATCAAGCTGCAGGTTTATAAACAGCTCCACTGTCGCAGTTGGTATAGTACAGAAAGAGTCGAGAATCCGAACAAAATCTTTCATCGTCGTTACTGACAGCGAGTTCTTGTACAATAAAGTGTCCGTCTACGCCAGGTTGTATCAAGGGTTTTTCACCTTAAGAATCTCGAGGTGTGTCTTTCAAGGCAGGAAAGGGCGTTTTAATGGAGCTTCTGGTGCAAAACACACAAAAGCAGCGGTATACATTGAGTACCAAGGATACCGGACGAACACCGCGGTATTCACAGACGGCTCAGTTACTGACTGTCTTTTTCGAGACCTTGGTCACGAGGACAATAGCTTTGCATTATCATTTCGGTCTTATGGCATCTATGACACTGGACGTTTATTAGTATCTAACAGTACCTTCCTATGCAATGAGAATGCCATGTTGGTGGTAGGCGGATTTTACGTACAGCTACGCCATGTGACATTTAATTCTACGTATGGTTATGCTTTAATGGGCGGTGGTCCTCCAAAAATAAATGCCAGGGCTCCTGATGTATTGTTATCCTTGGACCATTGCCTTCTATTAAACAATAGAATTGGAATAAGAATGGCACTTACTAATTGCCTGAACTTCAGCATCTGCCCACCAGATAGCAAAATATTAGTGGTGAATAACAGTCATTTCGTCGGAGGAAAAGATGCTCAAGAGTTCGGTGACGCGATCAATGTAAGAGTGAAAACACACTCACCCTTTTTACAAAGACCGAATTTTATCAAAGGCATAGTAAAACTCGAAAACGTTACCTTTCGGGAATTTCATAACAGCGTACTCTATATACAAATGCGAAAGAATCTAACGGGCCTGATATACGTCAAGAACTGCAAGTTTCTGAATAATTCTAATTTTGTTTATCGCTTGGTAGAACAACACACTGTTGAGATGGTCTTTGATGAGGAGGACCCTCCGAAATGCCTCAAAACGAACCACAACGCTAAAAATTTGTGGAATAACAAACCTCAGTTTCCGGTGGTGTTTGAAAACAGCATATTCGAGAACAATGTTGCCATCTCAGGAGCATTGAGTTTCTTCAATGGAAATATAACTTTCAAAAATTGCACTTTCAAGGACAACGAAGGTTTAACTCTGGGTGGGCATATTAAAATGAAGATCGGTTACGGTAGACTTAACATCATTAACAGCAACTTCCTACAGTCACGTTTGAATCAACATTTCAATGCAGAGGGGAGATTTTCTTATGATGGATGTTTTTTGTATTCTGATAGTGTTGGTCCGCTCATCATTAGAAACTCGTCATTTACAGCAAATATGAATAAGAAGTTCTCCCCGATCTTAGCTGTCACTAAGAGCAGTTTGATACACGTAGATGCTACCTCTCTGATTAAGTGTCCGTCTGGCAAGTGGCTCAAAATGGATATCAATAAAAATACCGAGGTTTTCAAGTTTACGAAAGTAAGCGAAAAGTGTTCGATGAAAGTCAATTATGTCAAACTCTTCTGCGAAGAGTGTTTTTCTGGATCTTATAGTCTACAGAGAGGATTTATATCTGGTTTAAATAACACTAACGAAAATAAATGTCTCAAATGTCCATATGGAGCGTCGTGTAAAAACGGAATCATAAAAGCCGAAGAAAACTTCTGGGGCTTGGAAAACAATTCTTCGAGTCCACCGAATCTGAAATTTTTTCACTGTCCTTCTGAATACTGCGGCAGATCAAGCCATTCCACCCACTCTGATAATAACAGCTACAACAGCTGTCATGGAAGAAGGGACGGTGTTCTTTGTGGCAAGTGTTCTGATGGGTACAGTGAGGCACTCTATTCAACTTCATGTAGAAAGAACGATAAATGTAATAATAATTGGTTTTGGTTGGCGACTGGGATTTACGTGGTTGTCTTTGCAGCTTACATTGTGTTCAAACCTCCCTTTTTCTCGAAGCTGCTAAAGCACAGTCTCTGGTTTATGAATAAACCTGTCCAGAGTGATCAGCAGAGAACATGCGAAGAAGATAAAGAACACGATTCTGGGTATCTAAAAATCATCTTTTATTTTCATCAAGTAGTAGAACTGGTAATGATTAAGTCTCCGGAGAAAACGTTTCATCTGGTGCCAATTATCCCTCCCATCATTGCAATTTTTAACTTCCAGGTCAAATCATTGGACGGTAGCATTGGCTGTCCATTCCCTGGTCTCACTGCCGTAACCAAGGAACTGTTCAAGTGTATGAAGTTCCTTGGAACGTTGCTTTCCATCGGTCTTATCTATGCGATTCATCGAGCCACCAGTAGGTCCATGCACACAGCTCCACCATCAATGAAACTATACCTGGCTGTTGCTTTAGAAACACTGTTGCTTGGTTATGAAAGACTTGCTGATACATCCCTTAACCTTATGCACTGTGTTCCTGTTGAAAAAGATTGGCGTCTGTTCGTTGATGCTCACATAGCGTGTTGGCAGTGGTGGCAGTTCCTGCTGATCGGGTTCATAATGTCTTTCATCATCCCCCTCGTCCTGGTTCTCTTCTGGGGATCACTGAAACTAAGTAAAGACAAACTGACAGCCAAGGAATTTTTAATAGCTTGCGCATTCCCTTTGCCTTGTCTTCTCGTTTGGTTTTTTCGTAAATATAGAAAAAAAGATGATCAACAAATGCTTAATTCTGAAAAAGTGCACAATGCGGAAGAAATAAAGCAGGTTCTCCACGGTCCATTCCGCGCAGGCTCCAGCGAGGATCATGGCACCCTATACTGGGAAAGTGTACTGACTGGACGAAGATTGATCTTGTTGGTCATCCATACATTTACTACTGATCCCACTATACGCTTTGTCTGCCTTAGCTGCGCATGTGTTATTATTCTGGTTCATCACCTTACAATGAGGCCTTTTCGTGAACGCCAAGCTAACATCTGTGAAGGCTTTTCTTTGTTGAGCCTAGTTGTTATTTGCATGTTCAGTTTGACCGAAGCTACTCTTATTTCCCAGGGAACAGATCCCTCCGGCCCAAGCAAAGACCTCTTCTATGCTTTACAGTGGATTGAGATTGGCCTCCTCAGCTTGGCACCATTGGCGCTGTGCCTCCTTGTAGCTTTTTTTGCACTTTCTCAAGTCGCCCGCCTGTTGTACTATTGCATCACGTACCTTTCACGTGTCATTACTCGGAAATGTTGTATTCAAGAGTCGTTGATACCTCGGCCACTTGTGGTGGATTGGGACTCGGAAGACTTTGTAGTCATTGCCTAGACTCATATGCTACAGTTTTAAAGTTTATGCTACAGTTGCGCGCGCATCCTAAGTAACTAACTGAAAGGAGAGATAGAGTCCATTTGGATGGCAGCGTCCAGCTATGTGCACTAAGCTGCTATTTAACTTTATGTCGATTAGATCTTTACTTTAGAAAAACGAAACTCAGCACAAAAAAGGGACTATCAGTTAAATTCCATTCAGAGTTCTTCGCCAACCTATTTTTTTTCAAGAACTTATCACATCACACTCTAAAGGAGAAAAAAATAGTACAAAGTGCAAAAAGTGATATACATAATATCAGTCCAAGTAAATAATCTGAGTGACATGATTTAAGTAGTATCAGAGACTGGGAAAAATAGCAGTTCTGAAGGAATTATCTGCAGGTGTCGGGAGTAAGAAAGCTTTTTGCTTAAGGCAATTTTTAAGGTAACCTTCGCCAACCTATTTACAAATTATCAGGCTAGTCATTTTTCCCTGTATATTACATGAAGGGCGATTTTTCAAATAGTTCAGTTACATTTCTTTTAAGTCTTAGTCGTGAGAGTTCAAGACGTGTGTCCTAAATTCAGAAGAAAGACTGAAGATGGAAGAATCTTTGAGGTGACAGGTGCCTTTGAAGATTGTGGAACAGTGTTCCTGTAGAATAGGTAAAAAGAACTCATTCAATATATTTTAAGACTCTCTTCTACAAACGTATTTTTGCACAAATATAAATATTAATTAATACTTGATTTCAGCTGATGCAGAACTGCTGTCAGAGTGTTCAATAGAGGGACTAGAGCGAGAATGCCAGAAGTACAGTGTTTTATCAACTGAAGGTTTGACTAGGCATTAAATTACTATATAGTTTTGCCTGACTACACGGTGGTGTAGCACTCTTCAGATGACAGGCCATTTTATTTGAAGAGTGCTACACCATCGTGTAGTCAGGCAAAACTATATATGCCTAGTCAACCCTTCAGTTGATAAAACACTGCATTTCTGATAAATATTAATTAATTTAGTTTTTCACGCAATGTAATTTTAATTCCTATTGCACGAAGTCAACTTTATTTTAATTCTATAGTAGTACTTTGTCTGTGGTTTTGTGATTTTTTAAATTTTTTAGTTGTAGTTTAATGTCGAGGGCCATAAAAATTGACCAAATGTAACCCTCCTTGAATAAAGAAGAAAGCCACAGCGTTTTATTATCATTTTTGTAAAAAGTTCATCGGGGCTGCTTCATACTTGCAAAATAAACCTTTCATGGGTCGTGCTAAAACATTCTGCAGCTGCTCCTATGAATCAGTACTTTAACCTTTAACTAAGTCCTAGGCTCCCCGGGCCTTGCTAGTGCCGCGTTTTTGCCTGCTGACTTGGGATCCAGGGAAGGGACCCAGGGGGCGGGGGCCGCCCCCCCTTATCTCAAGGTCTGAATCCGGCAGTGTCATATAAGCTATTATGTGAAAATAAAGCTAGCTAAATTATCGCTGCTTATGCGCCACCATCGCTAATTGGTTTTACCGAGAATCTTTCTTCAATTTCCAGTGTACTCTTAATGCATTTCTTACTTATTTGATTAAATGTTTGGGAAATTATCCTAGTGTGACATTCCTAAACAACTTCAAATATAGTTTACATTCATTTCGGCCTTTTCGCCAACCAACTTTCTGTTGTGATAAATACGTCTTGTTAACGTTGAAGCGGGTTATTGCCCGTAGCGTTCTGTGAAGGTAACCATCCTTCAAGGTGAAACAAAAGTTGGTGTCAAGGAATGTATTTACCAAAGACTCATATTCCACTCAGGCACCAAACTCTGCTAACTAACCGTAAACTGTGCCACAGTCTCGCTGTTGCCAGGGTAACCCCGAAATAAAATCTTGCAAATTGCCCTTGTTCAATACAGACACTGTATGGTGATCAGAAGTCGCGAAGCACTCACCATAAAATACGAATATTATTTTTAAATGATTTGTGGGCTTGTCATTTGTCTGCAAATATACAGATTGAAGTGTCCTAAGTATAATTCAGTTCTAGAGTGAGGAGTACAGCAGATAAAACCAAAACAATTTATAACTATGAGTTTACCACCAAAAACTCGATATTTTTCGGGGTGGGGTGAGTATATTGTCCGCTGCTTGTGCCCAGCCTTGTATGATCAGACTGTCACGTGTTCATGGTATGTTATCTATTTGCCTCAAAAGGAAGTGAACCATAAAACGTCAACGAGAGTCGTCTATAATAAGAACATTTTATAACGTTCAAAACATTTACGCAAAGTCAATCAGATGATGCGCATGCGCTGTTGAAAAAATCAATGACGACAGGACGTTTTAAAAAAGTGGCTTCTTACCAGAGAAGCACAAACTACTCTCCTACATCAGTCATCCACTGTAAACACTATATCGTATTATGAATAATTTGACTTTCTCAAGTTGCCCGCCTGTTGTACCACTTCATCACGAAAGCTGAAAGCGGTCAGCGGTCAACGATGATGATAGCCGCGTCTTCTGAAGCTGGCTAGTTTAGTGTTATTTGCTGCCTTTTTTGTGTGTTTAAATAATTTATTTTTTCGTGTAAGACTTCCCTTTGGTGTCTTTTATTTGAATATGTCAAAGAAAGGAACGATCTTCCCCTTTCTATTCGCAATAAATCATCGAAAATCCTGTTCAAAAAGGCAATTAAAAAATATTATCTTGCTCAATATTGACTCGTGTGCGGGTGTGTGTGCGTGTGTGCGTGTTTGTGTTTCAATGAATAACAAAGCTATAATAGAATAAAGTCAATCTTGTTAAAGGGCCATAATTAGTTTTACTATAATGTGCCCTTCTCCATTCTATAATTTCTTTTTTTTCTTATGTACACGTAGTTTAAACAACCTTGTACGAATTAATATTGTACAACTGATGTATTATCTATAGGTTGGAGTAAAAATAAAATACAAATACAAAAACACTTCATCACGTGCCTTTCACATGTTATTAACTGGAAATGTTGTACTGATTAGTCTGAAGAGTCGTCGACTCGACGGATATTGGTGGTGGATTGGGACTCGGAAGACTTTCAAGTCATTGCATAAACTCATATGTTACAGTTTTACAGTTTATGCTACATTCAGTGGCATCCTACCTGACAAAAATGAGACATGGAGTCCATTTTGATGTCAGTGTCCAATTATGTGCACTAAGCGGCTATGTAACTTTATGTTGATTAGATTTTGACTTCAGAAAAACGTAAATCAGCACAAAAGAAGGTAAAACAAGATAGTATATCGTCATACGCAGAGTTCGGCAGCCTATTTTGTTATTACATCACACTCAACAAAAAGAAAAAAATACTGTAAAATGCAAATAAAGTGATATACGATATTAATCAAAGTAAAAGTGCGGAGTGACATGTCTTAAGTGGCACGTATGACTAACTAATCATGTTCGACTGTGACTGGGAAAAGATATCAATTCTGAAGGAGTAAGCTGCAGTTGTAATGGATAGGAGAGCTTGTATTTCACAAATTTAAAGCGGTTATTTTTAAGGAAACCTTTGCCGAACTAGTTCCAAATTATCTGGCTAGTCATTGTTTGGCTGTATATATTAATCAGTTAAGGGCTGGTTTGTAATAACGAATCCGGGTATAGTTGAGGTACATATTATTTAAGTCTTAGCCGTGAGAGTTCAAGGCGTGTGTCCTAAATTCAGAAGAGAGACTGAAGGTGGAAGGATCTTTGAGGTGACAAGTCCCTTTGAAGATTGTGGAACAGTGTTCCTGTAGAATGGGTAAAAAGAACTCATTCAATACATTTTAAGACTCTTTTCTACAAACATATATTGCCCAAATATATAAATGTTAATTAATGTAGTAATTCTAGTTTTTCACACAGAGTAACTTTAATTCTTAATGTACGAAGTCAGCTTTATTTTAATTCCACTAGTGCTTTGTCAATAAATTTGTGATTTTTTACAAAATCTTTAGTTTTAGTTTAATGTTGATGGCCATGAGAATTGGCAAATGTAACCCTCGTTAAGAAAACAAACAAGCCACAGCGTTTATTGTTTTTGCAAAAACATCATCGGGGCTGCGAAAGCCTCGCAGATATAATCATATATGGGTAGTCATATATGTTCATTTGAATGATACTTAAACCCTAAGTTAAGCTGTTAGTTTTCCTTACTGGTGTCGCTTGTTTTCGTGCTGGCCAGGCCCATCCCATGCACCACCAAACCTGGAGCAATAATACCAACACCAGAGAATCTCAGGATATAACCTATGGACCTATTATTATTATTATTATTATTATTATTATTATTATTATTATTATTAAGACGTCTGTTACACAAAAGGAGAAAAGTAAGGGTATTTGCATGGAAGGGTATCCGGGAAAATATGATTTCTTACTATTCCTCCGCATTCGCAATTAAAGTGCAACCACGACGCCGAAGTGTACGCTCCCATAGCGTCTTGTTTATGTAGCAGCCGTTTTGTTAAAAAGCGGAAATGGAAACACCTTGATATAAATCTTATTTCCTAGGCAAAACAAAAATAATGGGATATAAGAGCAAACATGATGTGATTTTGAACAGAAATATTGCGATTTAGAACAAAAAAAAGTAAAATTCGTAAAAAAGTCATACTACTTAGAGCCAGTTAGATTGCAAAGATAAAAAGTGATTTCAAAATGAGTGTAATAAGATAATATTAAATTGCACGTTAAAATTCTCGCGAATTTTATTTCCGAAAGCTTTAAACTTTACAATGTTTTAAAATCGTGGAAGAACGCCAAAATGTAAGATTCATGTAGTTCATTTCTGTATTGTAAACAGTAGACTAGTTTTATTAACTAGATTAGGGATATTCAATTTGGTTAGTTATGTAATCTGATTACCCGATTACCGTCATGAGCTGCAAAGCACTGAAGAGAACGGGAACTAACTAAGTTGTGCGTTGAAAGTAAAAAAATGTAATCGGCCAGGAATATCATTTGTCAGCTACACCCGCTAAAGAAATGTTATTCGTTTTAACTCAATTGTTCCGTTGCATTCGCGCTTTAACCCCTTGCTTGTAATGAAAACAACTGGCACAAGAACAATAAACTATTTGTAAATCCGAGATCCAAAAGTAATCGGTTTCCCTCAATCAGCAAATGAAATAATCTTCACTTATAAGTACTTCATAATTAATTTTACGTGGTTGTTTGTTAGTTTCATGTTATTGCTACTACTAGGTATTATCAAGACAAATTAAAAACATACGTGTTTTTCAAGATGAAGCGGAGACCCTGGGATGGCACCTGAACCGGACTGCAAACAGCTTTGACAACCGTTCCTGGTAAGCACTAAAAGTAACAGCTAATCGCATTTCCATTCGTAAAATTAAATTATTAACCGCCTAGAGTTGAAGATGTAAAAATTAGGAACAATATAAAAGCCAATACAATTATGGAGCTCACTGAATAGTCTGTTTTGCAATGTTTCACTTGTTACCATGGCAGCCCCGACATCAAATGTTGCACAATGTCCTTGTTCAATACAGACACCGTATCGTGATAACAGGTCACCTAGTCATCATGATTATTTCATTATGTAACACGATCAGTCTTAGTTTTTAACGGCAAGACTACGGTTGAAATTCAAGATTATTGATTTATGCGAGCTCTTTATTGACCACAAATATATCGTATTTTTAGTATTCGGTTTTCAAGCCGAGTTCGCGCAAAACAAAAACAACATGGACCTTACTTCGTACCAGTTTATGACCAAGACAATACGTTTTTTGGGGGGGGGAGGAGAGGGGGGAGAAGAATGCCCCCTATTTGTACCCAGCCTTGTATCAGACTGTCACGTGTTCTTGGAATGTTGACGAGTGAATTAGGAAACGTTACAGAGACTGTTACGTAATAAGAACATTTAATAACGGTTAACTTAAGCCACCCTTTCAACTTCTTTAAATTGTGAAACCCCTACCATCTCATTTACCTGGTGTCTGAAAAAGGTACCCCTTTCGGGCGGAACTTCGGCGTATATGTCATTATAGGTAGCACCCCTATGGGTGAAGCACAGTGCTCAGCTTATCTTCCCCATCAAACACCTGCTTTATTAAGGACAATATCCTGCCATCAAAACAATCTAGTTTGGCAATATATGATGTCTAGGTATTGTATATGTTGGTCCTAAATAGGCAAACGCGTGCACGGAAAAATATGGGGTATGGAACTAATATAACAATTATTTTAATCATTTTGAAATGAGCTAATATTTACCATGCAAACAGTGTGTTTATTAATGAATGATCTCTGGACACGTCACTTCTACAAAATCACATTTTTATTTCATGAGTCTGCACTGGAAAACTAGTGACAGAACTGTTTCCATGTGAAGAATGTTTTGCTCTCTAAACTATATGTACGATTCAAAATCTCGGTCAAAGTACTTTTAACACTAGAAGCGATATACAGTGGTTCCAGAAATAACAACAATGACGTAATGGTTAGTGCTGTGGCCAAATATTAAATACTTTAAGCGTCCCTTGCTCTGAAATAAAGGTTACTACAAATTATCCAGTGCAGCATTGCGCATCGTAGTAATCTTATGTTCGTCGACATGAATTCTCGCCTGCGCTACCACTGGTTGCTCCTTCAACTACTCTCTTTACTGTTGGTACTCGCTATAAACAAAATCAGTAAGTTAGAGGTTTCATTTCAATCTTAAGTAGATTGTTGATCTATTTCATCCATTGTTTTGGAATATCATAAAACATTTAAATTTTACCACTTGGTGGATCACTTGAGAAGTTAGTCATAATTTGATGAGAATACTTACCGTACCTACGTTTAGTTTTAGTTACACTGGTCGACTACAACTCGTCGCTTTACCAGTTATTAACTAATAAGCAAAGATAATTGCTGGGTCCCCAAGGGGCAGCTTATTTTCATCCGGCAGCCGATCTTTCACAGTGTAGTAAGCCTTTGACAACTGTTTTCATTTCGTGTGCGTACAGCTTATAGGCAGGTACAATTTGTTCACTAATATCTTCACTTGTATTCCATAGGCGGTGATACAACACCAATTGATTGTCTTTATGTTTCACATCAAAGTGGCCAAAACACACCTCAATGCGGTTCTCGGACCAAGCCATGCCAAACTTTGCCACTAGCACTGCTGTTGGTGAGGGATGGAGGAAAGATCTGTCTGGATGGAAGAAACACTGAAAGATATCCTTACAGTTGTTTTTTCAGAAAGAATGTTTTCATTGACAAAAGTGTGGCAATATACGGTTTGTTCACAAAGGCGCACATTACATGTGATCCACGCTATGGCAATCTTATGTTTAGATACCCTGAGAATCGCCTCTTTAAATTGACTCTCTCCAACCTTGTATTCCACAGCTATGGAGTCGATCTAGTCAATGTGACCCGTTTCAGTGTATCGATATCAAGCTGCAAGTTTATTAAAAGCTCTATCGCAGTTAGTGTTTTCCAAAAAAAATCGAGAATCTTTACAAAATCTTCCATCGTCGTCACCGACAGCGAATTCTTGCACAATAGCAGGTCCGTCTTCGTCATCTTGTTTAATGGGTGGTTCACCTTAAGGATCTCGAGGTGTGTCTTTCAGGGCACGAAAGGACGTTTTAATGGAGTTTCTGGTGAGAAAAACCTATTGGCAGCCGTCTGCATTAGATACGCGGGATATCCGGCAAACATGGTAAAAACAGTCGGCGTAATTACTGACTGTCGTTTTCAAGACCTTGGTCATAAGGACAATAGCTTTGCATTATTATTTCGGTCTTATGGCATCTATGACAGTGGAAACTTGTCAGTATTTAACAGCACCTTTCTTTGCAATGAGAATGCCATGTTAGTGGTAGGCGGATTTCACGTACAGCTACGCCATGTGACAATTAATTCTACGTATGGTTATGCTTTATTTGGAGCTGGGCCTACTAAAATAAACGACACGGTTCCTGATTTAAAGCTATTGCTGGACCACTGCACTCTATCAAATAACAGAATTGGAATAAGAATGACAACTTCGTTTTGCCCTCCTGATAAAAGGTCATGCCCACCTAGCAGCAAAATATTATCTGTTAAAGACAGTCTTTTCGTCGGAGGAAGCGAGACTCGACAGTTCGGTGACGCAATTAGGCTATTAGTGGATGCAATTTTCTCTATGCGCAGACCAAATGATCTCAAATGCAAAGTTACTCTCGAAAACGTCACCTTTCAAGAATTCCATAATAGCGTTCTCTATGTAGAAATGCAAAAGAATGTAACGGGCCTCATTAAAGTTACAAACTGCAAGTTTCTAAACAATTCCTACTTTGTTTATCACCTGGATGAAAAACCCACAGTAAATATCATATTTAAAGAGGAGGACCCTCCAAAATGCCTCAATAAACCTCACAACAGTAAATTTTTGTGGCATAACAAAACTCAGTTTCCGGTGATATTTGAAAACAGCATATTCGAAAATAACGTTGCTATCACAGGAGCATTGAATTTGTTCAATGTAAACGCCACCTTCAAAAATTGCACTTTCAAAGACAACGCGGGGTCAACTCTGGCAGGACATATTTATATGAAAATAGGTTACGGTAGTCTTAACATCATCAACAGCAACTTTCTTCAGTCACGTTTAAAGCCACATTCAAATGTAGAGCCATGGCGAATTTCAAATGATGGGTGCTTTTTGTATTCTGAGAGCGTTGGACCGGTTATTATTAGAAACTCGTCATTTTCAGCAAACATTAACAAGGAGTTCCACCCGATCTTAGCTGTCACTAAGAGCAGTTCACTGGAAGTAGATGCAACTTCTACCATTAAATGTCCATCTGCCAGGTGGCTTAAAATGGATTTGAACCAAATTACCAAGCGTTTTACGTTTACTAGAGGTGGCGAGACCTGTCGGATTGAAGTTAGGTACGTCAAAATATTTTGTGAAGAGTGTCCTTCTGGATTTTATAGTCTACAGAGAGGATTTATATCTGGTTTAAATAACACTAAAGAAAATAAATGTCTCAAATGTCCATACGGAGCGTCGTGTAAAAACGGAATCATAAAAGCCGAAGAGAATTTCTGGGGCTTGGAAAACAATTCTTCGAGTCCACCGAATCTGAAATTTTTTCACTGTCCTTCTGAATACTGCGGCAGATCAAGCCATTCCACCCACTCTGATAATAACAGCTACAACAGCTGTCATGGAAGAAGGGACGGTGTTCTTTGTGGCAAGTGTTCTGATGGGTACAGTGAGGCACTCTATTCAACTTCGTGTAGAAAGAACGAGAGATGTAATAATAACTGGTTTTGGTTGGCGACTGGGATTTACGTGGTTGTCTTTGCAGTTTACATTGTCTTCAAGCCTCCCATTTTCTCGAAGCTGCTAAAGCACAGTCTCTGGTTTATGAATAAACCTGTTCGGAGTGATCAGCAGAGAACCTGCGAAGAAGATAAAGAACACGATTCTGGATATCTAAAAATCATCTTTTATTTTCATCAAATAGTAGAACTGGTAATGATTAAGTCTCCGGAGAAAACGTTTCATCTGGTGCCAATTATCCCTCCCATCATTGCAATTTTTAACTTCCAGGTCAAATCATTGGACGGTAGCATTGGCTGTCCATTCCCTGGTCTCACTGCCGTAACCAAGGAACTGTTCAAGTGTATGAAGTTCCTCGGAACGTTGCTTTCCATCGGTCTTATCTATGCGATTCATCGAGCCGGCAGTAGGTCCCTGCACACAGCTCCACCATCAATGAAACTATACCTGGCTGTTGCTTTAGAAACACTGTTGCTTGGTTATGAAAGACTTGCTGATACATCCCTTAACCTTATGCACTGTGTTCCTGTAGAAAAAGATTGGCGTCTGTTCGTTGATGCTCACATTGCGTGTTGGCAGTGGTGGCAGTTCCTGCTGATCGGGTTCATAATGTCTTTCATCATCCCCCTCGTCCTGGTTCTCTTCTGGGGATCACTGAAACTAAGTAAAGACAAAGTGACAGCCAAGGAATTTTTAATAGCTTGCGCATTCCCTTTGCCTTGTCTTCTCGTTTGGTTTTTTCGTAAATATAGAAAAAAAGATGATCGACAAATGCTTAATTCTGAAAAAGTGCACAATGCGGAAGAAATAAAGCAGGTTCTCCACGGTCCATTCCGCGCAGGCTCCAGCGAAGATCATGGCACCCTATACTGGGAAAGTGTACTGACTGGACGAAGATTGATCTTGTTGGTCATCCATACATTTGCTACTGATCCCACTATACGCTTTGTCTGCCTTAGCTGCGCATGTGTTATTATTCTCGTTCATCACCTTACAATGAGGCCTTTTCGTGAACGCAAAGCTAACATCTGTGAAGGCTTTTCTCTGTTGAGCCTAGTTGTTATATGCATGTTCAGTTTGACCGAAGCTACTCTTATTTCCCAGGGAATAGATCCCTCCGGCCCAAGCAAAGACCTCTTCTATGCTTTACAGTGGATTGAGATTGGCCTCCTCAGCTTGGCACCATTGGCGCTGTGTCTCCTTGTAGCTTTTTGTGCATTTTCTCAACTCGCCCGCCTGTTGTACCATTGCATCACGTACCTTTCACGTGTCATTACCCGGAAATGTTGTATTCAAGAGTCGTTGATACCTCGGCCACTTGTGGTGGATTGGGACTCGGAAGACTTTGTAGTCATTGCCTAGACTCATATGCTACAGTTTTACAGTTTATGCTACAGTTGCGCGCGCATGCTAAGTAACTAACTGAGAGGAGAGATGGAGTCCATTTTGATGGCAGCGTCCAGCTATGTGCACTAAGCTGCTATTTAACTTTATGTTGATTAGATCTTTACTTTAGAAAAACGAAACTCAGCACAAAAAAGGGACAATCAGTTAAATTCCATTCACAGATTTCTTCGCCAACCTATTTTTTTTCAAGAACTTATCACATCACACTCAAAAGGAGAAAAAAATAGTACAAAGTGCAAAAAGTGATACACATAATATCAGTCTAAGTAAATAGGCTGAGTGACATGATTTAAGTAGTACGTATCAGTTGACTAACTAATTATGTTCTACAGAGACTGGGAAAAAATAGCAATTCTGAAGGAATTATCTGCAGGTGTCGGGAGTAAGAAAGCTTTTTGCTTAAGGCAATTTTTAAGGTAACCTTCGCCAACCTATTTACAAATTATCAGGCTAGTCATTTTTGCCTGTATATTAAATGAAGGGGGATTTTTCAAATAGTTCAGTTACATTTCTTTTAAGTCTTAGTCGTGAGAGTTCAAGGCGTGTGTCCTAAATTCAGAAGAAAGACTGAAGGTGGAAGAATCTTTGAGGTGACAAGTGCCTTTGAAGATTGTGCAACAGTGTTCCTGTAGAATGGGTAAAAAGAACTCATTAAATATATTTTAAGACTCTCTTCTACAAACGTATTTTTGCACAAATATAAATATTAATTAATACTTGATTTCAGCTGATGCAGAACTGCTGTCAGAGTGTTCAATAGAGGGACTAGAGCGAGAATACCAGAAGTACAATGTTTTACCAACTGAAGGTTTGACTAGGCATTAAATTACTACATAGTTTTGCCTGACTACACGGTGGTGTAGCACTCTTCAGATGACAGGCCATTTTATCTGAAGAGTGCTACACCATCGTGTAGTCAGGCAAAACTATATATGCCTAGTCAACCCTTCAGTTGATAAAACACTGCATTTCTGATAAATATTAATTACGATAAATATTAGCGATAAAAAATCACGACGTTTCGACCTCTCCGAGGTCATTTTCAAGTGTATAAAAGTTCTCTAAATTAGCATAGATAAGTTAAAAGCAAGTTATAATAGATAAAAATGTAGTGAACGCTAAAATGTGATAAAATATGTAAAAATGTAAAAAGTGCTAAAAAAATATTTATAAAGTCAAAAAACAATGGAAATAAAACAAATAAATATTTTTTTAGCACTTTTTACATTTTTACATATTTTATCACATTTTAGCGTTCACTACATTTTTATCTATTATAACTTGCTTTTAACTTATCTATGCTAATTTAGAGAACTTTTATACACTTGAAAATGACCTCGGAGAGGTCGAAACGTCGTGATTTTTTATCGCTAATATTTATCGCAAAATCGATTTCCAAGAAACTACTTATTAAAATATTAATTATTTTAGTTTTTCACGCAATGTAATTTTAATTCCTATTGCACGTAGTCAACTTTATTTTAATTCTATAGTAGTACTTTGTCTGTGGTTTTGTTATTTTTTAAATTTTTTAGTTGTAGTTTAATGTCGAGGGCCATGAGAATTGACCAAATGTAACCCTCGTTGAATAAAGAAGAAAGCCACAGCGTTTTATTATCATTTTTGTAAAAAGTTCATCTGGGCTGCTCTATACTTGCAAAATAAACCTTTCATGGGTCGTGCTTAAACATTCTGCAGCTGTTCCTATGAATCAGTACTTTAACCTTTAGCTAAGTCCTCAGCTTTCCGGGCCTTGCTAGTGCCGTGTATTTGCATGCTGACTTGGCCTACCCCATGCACCACCAAACCGCGATCAATACCAATTACAGTGAACCGAATATCATGATATAGTGGCGGATCCATGGGAGGCACCGGGGGGCGCCCCCCTCTTATTCTTAGACCAAAATGAGGCCCGAAGGAGGGCCAAAAAAGTTTTTTTGGGAGACCGCCCCGCCCCCCCCCCCCCCCCCCCCCTTATCTCAAGGTCTGGATCCGGCATTGTGATATAAGCTATTATGTGAAAATAAAGCGAGCTAAATTAACGCTGGTTGTGCGCCACCATTTCTAACTGGTTTCACCGAGAATCATTCTTCAATTTCCAGTGTACTCTTAATGCATTTCTTACTTATTTGATTAAACATTTGGGAAATTATTCTAGTGTAACATTCCTAAACATCTTCAAATGTAGTTTACATTCATTTCGGCCTTTTCGCCAAAAAACTTTCTATTGTGATAAATACTTCCTGTTAACGCTGAAGCGGGTTATTGCCCGTAGCATTCTGTGAAGGTAACCATCCTTCAAGGTGAAACAAAAGTTGGTGTCAAGGAATGTATTTACCAAAGACTCATATTCCACTCAGGCACCAAACTCTGCTAACTAACCGTAAACTGTGCCACAGGCTCGCTGTTGCCAGGGTAACCCCGAAATAAAATCTTGCAAATTGCCCTTGCTCAATACAGACACTGTATTGTGATCAGAAGTGGCGAAGCACTCACCATAAAATACGAATATTATTTTTAAATGATTTGTAGGCTTTTTATTTGTCTGCAATTATACATATTGAAGTATCCTAGGTATAATTCAGTTCTAGAGTGAGGAGTACAGTAAACAAAACCAAAACAATTTATAAGATGAGTTTACCACCAAAAACTCGATATTTTTCGGAGTGGGGTGAGTATATTGTCCCCTGCTTGTGCCCAGCTTTGTGTGATCAGACTGTCACGTATTCATGGAATGTTATCTATTTGCCTCAAAAGGAAGTGAGCCATAAAAAGTCAACGACAGTCGTTTATAATAAGAACATTTTATAACGTTCAAATTACGCCAAGTCAATAAGATGATGCGCATACGCTGTTGAAAAAAATCAATGACAACAGGACGTGTTAAAAAAGTGGCTTCTTACCAGAGAAGCACAAACTACTCTCCTATATCAGTCATCCATTGTAAACATTGTATCGTATCATGAATAATTTGACTTTCTCAAGTCGCCCGCCTGTTGTACCACTTCATCACGAAAGCTGAAAGCGGTAACCGATCAGCGGTCAGCGATGATGATGCCCGCGTCTTTTGAAGCTGGCTAGTTTAGTGTTATTTGCTGCCTTTTTTGTGTGTTTAAATAATTTAGTTTTTCGTGTAAGAGTTCCTGTTGGTGTCTTTTATTTGAATATGTCAAAAAAAAAGGAACGCCCCCTTTCTATTCGCAATAAATCACCGAAAATCCTGTTCAAAAAGGCACTTAAAAAATATTATCTTGCTCAATATTGACTTGTGTGCGTGTGTGTGTGCGTGCGTGCGTGTTTGTGTTTCAATGAATAACAAAGCTATAATAGAATAAAGTCAATCTTGTTAAAGGGCCATAATTAGTTTTACTATAATGTGCCCTTCTCTATTCTATAATTTCTTTCTTTTTTCTTATGTATACGTAGTTTAAACAACCTTGTACTAATTAATTTTGTACAACTAATGTATTATCGATAGGATGGAGTAAAAATAAAATACAAAATACAAATACACTTCATCACGTGCCTTTCACATGTTATTAACTGGAAATGATGTACGGAAAAGTCTGAAGAGTCGTCGACTCGTTGGCTATTTGTGGTGACTTTCAAGTCATTGCATAAACTCATCAGTTTTACAGTTTATGCTACATGTAATCCTACCTGACAGAAAGGAGAGATGGAGTCCATTTTGATGTCAGCGTCTAATTATGTGCATCAAAAAAAACGTAAAACGAAAAACGTAAATCCTGCTTCGGCCTCATGGGCTATTGACTCAGAGCCCATTCGGGCTCGAGGAATAATTGTTAAATATCCTATGCAAAACGAAAATAATTCGATGCGCTATAAGAGCAACATGATGCTATTTTGAACATAAATGTTGCGATTTAGAACAAAAAAAAGGAAAATTCGTGAATAAATCATACTACTGAGAGCTAGTTATACTGCAAAGATAAAAAGTGATTTCAAAATGGTGTAATACAATAATATGAAGTTCTCGCCAATTTTATTTATGAAAGCTTTGAATTTCAGGATTTTTTAAAACGTAGAAAAACGCCAAAATGTAAGATTTATGTGGTTCATTTCTGTATGTAAACGGTAGATTAGTTTTATCGACTAGATTAGGGATATTCAATTTGGTTAGTCACGTAATCTGATTACTTTTAGCGCAGGGAGCTGTAAAGCATTTAAGAGAAAGGAACCAGCCATGTTTTGCGTTGAAAGTAAGAAATGTAATCGGGTAAGGAAAATCATTTGTCAGCTACACCCTCTAAAGAAGTGTTATTCGTTTTAACTCAACTGCTCCGTTGAGTTCGCACGTTAACTGCTTGCTTGTAACAAAAAACAACTGGTACAAGAGCAATAAACTATTTATAACTCCGAGATCCAAAGGGAACCGGTTTGCCCTCAACTCCAGCAAATGAAATGATCTTTCACTTATAAATACTTCATAATTAATTGACGTGGTTGTTTGTTAGTCTCATGTTACTTCTACTAATAGGTATTATCAAGACAAATTTAATTACATACGTGTTTTTCAAGATGAAGCGGAGACCCTGGGATGGCTATCATAACAGAGGCAGTACATTTCATGTCTACCTGAACCGGACTGCAAACAGCTTTGAGAACCGTTCCTGGTATGCACTAAAATTAACAGCTAATCGCATTTCCATTCGAAAAATTAAATTATTAACCTTTTAGAGTTGAACATGTAAAAATTGGGAAGAATATTGTATAAAAGCCAATACAATTCTGGAGCTCACTGAATAGTCTGTTTTGCAATGTATGACTTGTTGCCATGGTAACCCCGACATCAAATTTTGCGCAATGTCCTTGTTCAATACAGACACTGTATTGTGATAACAGGTCACCCAGTCATCATGATTATTTCATTATGTAACACGATCAGTCTTAGTTTAAAACGGCAAAACTAAGGTTAAAATTCAAGATTATTGATTTATGCGAGCTTGTTATTGACCACAACTGATATCGTATTTTTAGTATTCAGTTTTCAAGCCGAGCTCGCACAAAACAAAAACAACATGGACCTTACCTCGTACGAGTTTATGACCGAGATAATACGATTTTTTTTAGGGGGGAGGAGTGGGGGCGAGAAGAATGCCCCCTGTTTGTACCCAGCCTTGCATCAGACTGTCACGTGTTCTTGGAATGTTGACGAGTGAATTAGGAAACGTTACAGAGACTGTTATGTAATAAGAACATTTAATAACGCTTAACTTAAGCCACCCTTTCAAACTCTTTAAATTGTGAATCCCCTACCATTTCATTTACCTGGTGTCTGAAAAAGGTACCCCTTTCGTGCGGAACTTCCGCGTATATGTCATTATAGGTAGCACCCCTATGGGTGAAGCACAGTGCTCAGCTTATCTTCCGCATCAAACAGCCGCTTTATTAAGGACAATATCTTGCCATCAAAGGCAATCAAGTTTGGTAATATATGATGGCTAGGTATTGTATATGTTGGTTCTAAACAAGAAAACGCGTGCACCGGAAAATATAGGGTATGGAAGTAATATAACAATTATTTTAATCATTTTGAAATGAGCTAATATTTACCATGCAAACAGTGTGTGTCACTCCTACAAAATGACATTTTTATTTCATAAGTCTGCACTCCTTTTAGTTCGTTATGAAGTTGGAAAACTAGTGATAGAACTGTTTCCATGTGAAGAATGTTTTGTTCTCTAAACTATATGTGCGATTCAAAATCTCGGCCAAAGTACTCTTAACACTAGAAGCGACTAGAAGCGATATACAGTGGTTCCAGAAATAACAACAATGACGTAATGCTTAGTGCTGTGGCCAAATATTAAATACTTTAAGCGTCCCTTGCTCTGAAATAAGGGTTACTACAAATTTTCCAGCCCAGCATTGCGCATTGTAGTAATTTTATGTTCGTCGACATGAATTCTCGCCTGCGCTACTACTGGTGGCTCTTTCAACTACTCTCTTTACTGTTGGTACTCGCTATAAACAAGATCAGTAAGTTAGAGGTTTCATTTCCATCCTCTCTTAAGTAGATTGTTGAGCTATTTCATCCATTGTTTTGGAATATCATAAAACATTAAATTTTTACGACTTGGTGGATCACTTGAGGAGTTAGTCATAAATAAATGAAAATACTTACCGTACCTACGTTAAAGTTTTAGTTACACTAGTCCACTACAACTCGTCGCTTTACCAATCATTAACTGATAAGCAAAGATAATTGCCAGAGTCCTTGAAAGGCAGCTAATATTCATCCGGCAGCCGATCTTTGACAGTGGAGGAAGCCTTTGACAACTGTTTTTATTTCGGGTGCGTACAGCTTATAGGCAGGTACAATTTGTTCACTAATATGTCCACTTGTATTCCATAGGCGGTGATGTAACGCCAATTGATTGTCTTTATGTTTTACACCAAAGTGGCCAAGACACACCTCAATGCGGTTCTTGGACTGAGCCGTGCCAAACTTTGCCGCAAGCACTGCGGTTGGTGAGGGATGGAGGAAAGATCTGTCTGGATGGAAGGAACAGTGAAAGACATCCTTACAGTTGTTTTTTCAGAAAGAATGTTTTCATTGACAAAAGTGTGGCAATATACGGTTTGTTCACAAAGGCGCACATTACATGTGATCCAAACTATGGCAATCTTAAATTTACATATCCTGACAATCGCCTCTTTAAATTAACTCTCTCCAACCTTGTATTCTACAGCTTTGGAGTCGATCTAATGTATGTGAGCTCTTTCAATGTATCGATATCAAGCTGCAGGTTTATTAACAGCTCCATCGCAGTTGGCATAGTACAGAAAGAGTCGATAATCCAGACAAAATCTTCCATCGTCGTCACTGACAGTGAATTCTTGCACAATAAAATGTCCGTCTACGCCACCTTGTATAAAGGGTTGTTCACCTTAAGAATCTCGAGGTGTGTCTTTCAAGGCAGGAAAGGACGTTTTAATGAAGCTTCTGGTAATAAACTAACAAAAGCAGCGGTATACATTAAGTACCATGGATATCCGACAAACATGGTATTCACAGACGGTTTAATTAGTGACTGTGTTTTTCAAGATCTTGGTCATGAAGACAATAGCTTTGCATTGTCATTTTGGTCTTATGGCTACTTTGTCAATGGGAGTGGAAGTTTATTAATATCTAACTGCACCTTCCTATGCAATGAGAATGCCATATCGGTTGTGGTCGGATTTTACGTACAGCTGCGTCAGGTGACAATTAATTTTACCTATGGTTATGCTTTACTAGGCGCTGGAGCTTCTAAAATAAGCGCCAGGGTTCCGGATGTACGGCTATTACTGGACCACTGCATTCTATCAAACAACAAAATAGGAATAAGAATGGACGCTACTAATTGTGTGAATGTCAGCCTATGGCAATGCCCACCAAACAGCCCGATACTAGTTTTGAACAACAGTCTTTTCGTAGGAGGAAACTTATCTCGACGGGACGGTGACGCAATTAGGTTTAACGTGCAGACAATCTGTTCTTCTCTCACTTCTCGCAGACCGAATTTTATTAAAGGCGTTTTAATTCTCGAAAACGTCACCTTTCAAGGATTCCATAACAGCGTACTCTATGTAAAAATGCAAAAGAATGTAACGGGCAAAATATACGTAAAGAACTGCAAGTTTCTGAACAATTCTGAATTTGTTTATCGACTGGTCGAACGACCCACCGTAAAGATTGTATTTGATGAGGAGGCCCCCCCGGAATGCCTCAAGAGAAACTACAACAGTAAAAATTTATGGGATAAAAAAAATCAGTTTCCGGTGGTATTTGAAAACAGTATATTCGAAAACAACTTCGCTACCTCAGGAGCATTGAATTTCTTCAATGGAAATATCACTTTCATAAATTGCTCTTTCAAAGACAACGAGGGATTAACGCTGGGAGCGCATATTAAGATGAAAAACGGTTACGGGAGACTCAACATCGTAAATAGCAACTTCCTACAGACACGTTTGTATGAGCATTTTGACACAGGGCCACGACGAATTTTAAATGATGGATGCTTTTTGTATTCTGAAAGTGCTGGACCGGTCATTATCAGAAACTCGTCATTTACAGCAAACATCAGCAAGAAGTTTTACCCAATCTTAGCTGTTACAAGGAGCAGTTTACTGCAAGCAGATTCAAGTTCTACCATACAATGCCCGTCTGGCAAGTGGCTCAGAATGGGTATCAACAAAGAAAACGGGTTTTCGAAAGGAAGCGAGGAATGTTGGATGAAAATCAATTACGTTAAAATATTCTGCGAAGAGTGCCCTCCTGGATTTTATACTCTACAAAGAGGACTTACAACTGGTTCATTGAATAACAAAAACGAAACTAAATGTCTTAAATGCCCATACGGAGCGTATTGTGCAAATGGAACTATCAAAGCCAAAGAGAACTTCTGGGGCTTGACAGACACCTCGTCGAGTCCTCCAAGTCTAAAATTTTTTCATTGTCCATCTGAATACTGCAACAGACCAAGCAATTCCACCCACTATGGTCACAACAGCTGCCATGGAAGAAGGGGCGGTGTTCTTTGTGGCAAGTGTACTGATGGGTACAGTGAGGCACTCTATTCAACTTCGTGTAGAAAGAAAGATAAATGTAATAATAACTGGTTTTGGTTGGCCACTGGGATTTACGTGGTTGTCTTTGCAGTTTACATTGTCTTCAAGCCTCCCATTTTCTCGGGGTTACTAAAGCAGAGTCTTTGGTTTAAGAATAAACCTACTAAAAGTGACTTCAGGCAGACGTCACTGAAAGAGGATAAAAAACACGATTTTGGATATCTAAAAATCATCTTTTATTTTTATCAAGTAGCGGAACTGGTAATGATTAGGTCTCCAGAGAAAACGTTTCATCTGATACCCATTATTCCTCCTATCATGGCAATTTTTAATTTCCAGGTCAAATCATTGAACGGTAGCATTGGCTGTCCATTCCCTGGTCTCACTGCCGTAACCAAGGAACTGTTCAAGTGTATGAAGTTCCTTGGAACGTTGATTTCCATCGGTCTTATCTATGCGATTCATCGAGCCACCAGTAGGTCCCTGCACACAGCTCCACCATCAATGAAACTATACCTGGCTGTTGCTTTAGAAACACTGTTGCTTGGTTATGAAAGACTTGCAGATACATCCCTTAAACTTATGCATTGTGTTCCTATTGATAAGGATTGGCGTCTTTTCGTCGATGGAACCATTCAATGTTGGCAGTGGTGGCAGTTCCTGCTTACCGCCTTCATAATGTCATTCATCATCCCCCTTGTTCTGGTTCTCTTCTGGGGATCACTGAGACTTCGCAAAGACAAAGTAACAGCCAAGGAATTTTTAATAGCTTGCGCATTCCCTTTGCCTTGCCTTCTCTTTTGGATGTTTCGTGCATATCGAAAAAAGGATGATCAACAAATGCTCAACGCTGAAAAAGTGCACAATGCGGAAGAAATAAAGCAGGTTCTCCACGGTCCATTTCGCACAGGCTCCAACGAGGATCATGGCACCCTGTACTGGGAAAGTGTACTGACTGGCCGAAGATTGATTCTGTTGGTCATCCATACATTCGCTACTGACCCCACTATTCGTTTTGTCTGCCTCAGTTGCGCATGTGTTATTATTCTGGTCCATCACCTCACAGTGAGGCCTTTTTGCGAACGGAAAGCTAATATCTGTGAAGGCTTTTCTCTGTTGAGCCTAGTTGTTATTTGCATGTTCAGTTTAACCGAAGCTACGCTCATTTCTCACGGAATAGATGCCACAGGACAAAGCAAAGACCTCTTCCATGCTGTACAGTGGATCGAGATAGGTCTTCTCAGCTTGGCACCTTTGGCGCTGTGCCTCCTTGTAGCTTTCTGTGCACTTTCTCAAGTCGCGCGCCTGTTGTACCACTTCATCACGTGCCTTTCACGTGTTAATAAAAGCAAACTTTGTACTCAACAGTCGTCGACCCATCGGCCATTTGTGGTTGACTGGGACTCGGAGGAAATTCAAGTTATTGCATAAACTCATGGCTTGTTTAGGCTTTGCTTTTGTTGAATGCGGATTAACAGAGTAAAGAAAAGGAGCAGGAGAACATTTTGATAGCAGCGTTCTTGGATGTGCCCAAATCTGCTATTCAACTTTTTATTGAGCAGAAATTTTAGAATCATCGCCAAAGAAGGAACACGACGATGATGTCGCCTTTCACTGCGACGTTGTTGTCCAACTTATCAACAGATTGTCAACCATTGTTGGATATCGATCGGTAACGAAATATAGAATACTTAACATGGGCTTAAGGTGAATATGTGATACAAAAACTAATTAACTTCAAGGTTTGCGCCTAAAATTCAAATTCAAAAGAAAACCTGAAGAAAGAAGAAGGTCACTAATGTAAGATTGTGGAATATTACTCCTGTAGACATGAGCGAAAAGAACTCGTTTAATTTCGTCATTTTTCATTAAAGACTGCCTTCCACAAGTTTTTCCAACGACACATCAATCTTAATAAATCTAGTTTATCATATTCTTGTTGTCAGACATATTTATTTTTAGCAAAATCCATTAGTGGTCTATTATCAATGCTGCGTTTTGATTGGTTGAGCTACTAGTAGGCTATATGTTATAGCCCACCAGTAGCGAAAAGCGCCAGCTTTGAAAACCAAGACAATGGCGGCTGAATCGCGTTTTGCTGTCTAAAGTTGTTTTGTCTCGATATTTTTCACCAACTAGTTGGACTTTACTAAAACAATTATTCCTCGAGCCCAAATAGGCTATTGACTGAGGGCCCGTTCGGGCTCGAGGAATAATTGTTAATTATTTCAATTCCAATCGTGGTACGTCATTTTTTTCTCGCAATGTTATTTATTTCGTTATCATATAGATTAGTGTCGTGGGCCATTGTGTTTACCAGTGCCATTCGCCATTGTAGCCCTCACATGGGTAATATTAAAACGCATTTCAACTGTTCTTATTAAAGATACTAGAAATGTTTGCTCAATCCTAAGCCTTTTTTGCCAGTGTCTCTTGTTTACTAGCTGGCCAGGTTCATCTCGTATCATGCACCACCACGCTGGGCAAACGCCTTAAAGGTAAACGAAGAGAGGCAGGGAATAGTACATATACTATGTGATAATAAAG